>LPNX010371530.1:626168-641100 GCA_001517045.1 Pseudotsuga menziesii | reverse complement strand
ATAAATCTAAATTAGTAAATCATAGACATGTCACATAAATGATAAACTGTAAACTTTAACGCTTAAGCCTTAAACACTAAACACTGAACAATAGACTAGTAAACACTGTAGTATAATATATTTGGCAAAATTTACTCAAAATAAATAGTACTAAAGAGTAAAGTACTAAATAGTCAATGAGTGATGAGTCAAAGTCTAAAGACTCGGTCTGAGTTCATCAATGACAGTAAATAAAAGTTTAAGAGTTAAAACTAAAAGTATCGAAAATAAATCATGAAAAGAGTCAAAACTCAAAGTGCATCAAGGAGATAGATCCATGGACTGGTCCTCTTGATGCATCTGCTGCATGAAGTCACCATCGATGGGAGTGTCACCATCTAAGTCAGAGTCACTCTCGGTCTCAACCTCAGGAGTGACCAATGGCACACCAACCAAACCGTGTTGCACCTCATCTAGTCTCTCCTCCTCATCTATCTGTGCATCATCCTCGGGATCCACATCACATCGTGTAGCCGGTCCCATCTGATACTCTGGTGTCTTCCTATGTGAAAGACGTAGGGCACTATGAACTGCAACTAGCTTCTCTGCTCTCTTAGAGGTAAGTTTATTCCTCTTGATAGAGTGGATGAAGCTATTTGTAGACCAATTCCTCTCTGCTGCAGAGGAACTAGCAATCTGTGACAATAAGCGAATAGCAAGATATTGAATCTCTGGAGCATCATCCCCATGCATCCTCCACCAACCAATGGGGTCTTCTTGGCCTAAGTCCTTAAGATCTTCTTTTGCATCATGGTTGTTGGAAGGACCATTGAGATTTGCAAAATGAACCCATTGTCTTCGAATTTTCTTTGCATCATCTTCATCATACATCTTTGTTATGGCAGCTCGAAATCCCCTCTTGATCTCTGGATCTTCAATGGGGGAAATTCTACCAGGCCTCTCAACATACCATTTTGGGTTAAGTGCATATGCTGCCATGTGCAAAGGTGTGTTCATTCGATCCCATCTACGCTGAATAATGGGTCGAATTTGGGTCGTATAGAACTCTACGAATGGCTCTTTCTCACGAATGGCCACCCTTACTCGACCCAACATGCTATCAAATGTCTCATAGATTTCTCCAAGGCTAGGAGAATCTGAGTCCCCATAGCGAATAACCTCAACTATAGGGCACAAGAAAGACACCAAACAGCTGCAATCTGCCCACCAATCATCATCCAAAACCTGAAGCCTGACCTTCTTCCCCTCATTTGTCTTGGATCCAGTCCACCTGTTCCAATCCGGAGTCACAACCATGGCCTGCAATGCTGGCCGCACCTCCAACATCCTATCCAACAAGAGATAATAGCTAGCATATCTAGTGTCTGTGGGCTTCAGGAATTCCTTCCTTGAGTGAGTCCTATACATGGCTAAGGAGGTGTGGTGGTTGCAGATAAACATCTGCACATCTCTCGCAGCTAACACCAATGATGATACCCACTCAATCTTCCCAATGTCTTTTAGTGCATTATTGAGTGCATGCACACAACAAGGTGTCCAAAAAATATGCCTATATGTGTTTTGAACTAGTAACCCAGCGGATCTACACATTGCTACCGCATTTGTCACAACCTGCACGACATTTGTAGGTCCAACCTCCTCTATAGCTTCTCGAAGAAGCTCAAATTGGAAAGCTGCATCTTTGCGCTTTCCTAAACAATCAATAGCTCTAAGAAAGAAAGGCCCCTCTTGGCATGTAACTATGATGTTGATAAGTGGACGTTTGGAAATGTCTGTCCACCCATCCATAACAATGGAGCAACCTTTCTTCACCCATATTAGTCTCATATTTTCTTTCTGCATAGTGATATTAGACACTTGCCTGTCTAAAACAAATGTCCTCGACTTATGTTCACCTGGTGGCACATATGAAGGTCCTGATGCTGCAATTGCTTGGACCATCTCCTTATAATAAGGAGAGCGACTAACATGAAATGGAATTCCATTGGCAAAAAGGAATTTGCCAATGGCATCATCTGTATCATTACGGTTCAACCTGCCATACATCCCTGAAATAGTTGGTCCTATTGCACATGAACGAGAAGAGCCCTTCTTTGAGGATGATGTCATAGCAGGAGATGGTGGAGGCATAAGGTCGGATGCTTTAATTGAAATTCTAGATTTCCTTTTGGAATTAGAACCTCCCTCTAGGGCCTCCACATTGTGGCTAGAGAAGGTGCCCTTTGTATCCGCAACCATTTGCAACCTCAAAAGGTCAAATCTTTGTTGCATGCTTAATTTTGTGCATACATTAACTCCTTTTCCACCTATGCCCAAAAGGTGTTACTTAATCCGACTGTAACTGCCAACCCAACGATGGCCACAGACATTGCATATCCAATGACATGAACCACCACCTCGCTTTGCCGTAGATTGGGGCACGGATGCACCTACTTTTGTTACATATACCAAAAGTGGTTTTTTGGGATCATATGTTCCCTTGGCATATTCAGCCATTATCCTTGGTGGATTGGCACCTTAGCTACCCACATTAACAGACCTGGATGAAGTATCTGCATCTCCAGTTCCAACCTCTGCCCCACTACCAACTTGACCCTCAACATGAGTTTCATAATCTGAATCATTGCCGCTGTTAGTGTCACTGCCACTGCCACTAATATTTTCGAAATGACTCATTTTTTATAGTTTATCAGCACCAAATTTTGGCAACCTGAAATCTCAACAGAAACTTAAAATTTAAAAAATAAAAACTAGAAGTTTTATTTTTATGAATAAACTTTAAAACAGAGCTAAAAATTTTAAAAACTGAGCTACACACTCACAGGCTTCAATCTTCAAAATTGAAACTTTTGAATTCAGACCATTTACAAACTTTTATTATTTAATGAACATTGAATATTCAATAAACTGAAAAAGTTATTTTATGCAACAAGTAAGGGAGTTGAAATACATGGACTTATTTGTTTTCATTTGAAATAGATACCAGATATTTTGGTTTGGTTTGAAAGAGGAGAAAAGAACAAATGCAAAGACTGGATGGACACTGGATACTAGAGCTATATACTATATACTATATATCAATCCACTGGTAAGTTGAAACTAACTTCTGGAGCAGAGATTCATCATTCTGACAGAAATGACTGTCCTAACAAACAAATGGAAATGAACTTAACGAAACTGGTCAGGACTATTGAATATTCTGACCAATTCCAGAATGCTCCACTAAATAATAAATATTCCAATTCCAACAATATGGAAGCTAGTTAGTAAGGTTTCAGTGGGCCAAAAGACTCCAACATTATAAAAAAAAAACAGAGCCAAGCAATTTAATTGCTAAACACTGAACAGAGCTAAAATTTTAGAAAAACAGAGTTAAAAAATTAAAAAACAGAGCTAAAATCTCAAAGGAAAAGTTGAAAATTTTAAAATTTAAAATTTAAAATACCTCCACACTGCACAGTAGAGAGGAAGAGAAGTCCATGGCCCACAAAAATTGGTAAATCGTTACCCACTAGCAGGGTCCACTCCACGGCCACCAGCGTCCACTCCACGGATGAAAGTGAAACTCCACTGGCCACAACTACCACAGTCCACGGGCCACTGCTGAAACTCCACGGAATGAGACTCACGGGCTGAGACTCCACCGACTGCTCAGCTCAGCGCGCAGGCATTAGACTCAGGACTGTGCTCACGGGCCCTTCACGGGTGAAAGGTCGGACTGTGCTCACTCACGGGCGGATGATAAATGGTGCTCCTCACGTGCCCTTCACGGGTGATACTGATAAACGCCAACGATGCTATCACGGTGCTGGCAGGCTCTCATTCATCACGGTGCTCAGCTCGACTCTCAGGGTGCTCAGCTCAACTCAACTCTCACGGCAGTTGAAGTTCAGAAAATGGAAAAATGGAGGCCTCACGGGATAGTAAAAGTATTATGGTCATGGTGAAAGTGAGAATAGGTTAGAAAAAAAGATTTAGGTTAGTATATTCTTTTTTTTTTTTAACTAAATTTCATTTTTTGTGTTTTTTAATTAAAAAAATTTAAAAGTTTCGGGGGGACGTGTGGGAGCCCCCCCATTTTCGAGCGGGGCATGTAGAAGCCCCCCATCAAGAAACGTCAAAAAAGTGTGTTTCCCCACGTTTCTGAGAAAAGGGGGCGCTGGGAAATGTTTCCCATGGAGCCTCCCAGCGCCCGGGGCGTGGGAAGCGTAGGGAGCGCGCCCCTGACCCTGGGAGACGCGTCCCCGTGGAACACTGAAAAAAACCCAAGGAAACCAGCCAACCCATTCAAACTCTGCTCTGCCTGGCTGAAAACTGAAGAGGTGCTCCAAATCATTCAAAATAATTGGCAACCCTTTCAAGCAGTTGAAGGCATGCATGCTGCTGTACATTTTGCACAAAATCTGTTCCTCATAAAAAATTTGCTAAAAGATTGGGCTAGGAACAAAAAAGAATTGGACAATCAAGCAATCACCAAGATTGAGGCAGATTTGGAAGCGCTCCAGAATTCTTATGGGGGAGGCTTCCTTACCCAGGAAGATAAGGTGAATCGCACACACTGGAAGCAAATAGAAACAAGATTCTCAAGGAGAGAGAGGAGGTATTGAGGCTAAAGAGTAGAGCTATCTGGATGGAGTGTGGAGACAACAACACTAAATTCTTCCAAGCTTTTGCAAAAGGAAGAAAACAACAAAACACCATCTGGGAACTAAGGAAAGAAAATAATGAAATGGCCTCCTCTTTTGAAGACCTAGCTGATTTAGGGAAGTCTCATTTTGAGAATCTGTTCAAAGCAGATCAACAAGCAACTATAGCCGAGATAATTCAAGTCTCACAGTTCTTTCCGAAAAGCATCACAGAGGAAGACAACTCAGATCTGATGGAGGAAGTGACGGAAGAAGAACTTAAAGCGACCCTGCACAGTTTTCAAAAGGACAAAAGCCCAAGACCTGATGGATGGGCCGGTAGAATTCTTCCTGGCTGCTTTTGATATCAGTGGGCCTGACCTTCTCCAACTGGTGGAGGAATCAAGGATAAATGGACTACTACATCCTCCCCTAAACTCAACTTTCCTGACCCTAATTCCAAAAAAGGATAAACCAGAAAGCTTAGAGGACTATAGGCCCATTTCCCTCTGCAACATTACATACAAGGTAGTAACAAAGATAATTGCTCAAAGACTCAAAAAGGTCCTTTCAAAGATTATCTCAAAGGAGCAATTTGGCTTTCTGGAGGACAGACAGATACATGAGGCTATAGGAGTAGCACAGGAAGGACTTCACAGTGCAAAAATCAAAAAGACTAAGGGAGCAATATTAAAAATTGATCTGTCAAAGGCCTTCAATAAAGTCAGTTGGATTTATCTCAGACTCTTGCTAACACATCTAGGGTTCAATTATGCTTTCATAAAATGGGTTTTTGCTTATATTACTACAGCCTCTTTTGTTGTCCTCATCAATGGTGCAGCTTCTCCTTTCTTTCACTCAGAAAGAGGACTTTGTCAAGGCTACCCACTATCCCCTCTCCTCTTTTTGCTAGTTGCAGAAGGGTTGAGCAGAGCTCTGTTGGATGCAAAAAGAAGAGGTCAGTCTGAGGGACTAAGGGTGGCTACAAACCTAAATATCACACATCTCCTCTTTGTAGATGACATTCTCATTTTCTGCAATGGATCCCTCAGGGAGGCAAAAAAGCTCTCAGAAATCCTGCTTCTTTTCTATAAGGCAACTGGAATGCAGATAAACTCCAGAAAGTCCACACTCACTACTTTCAACCTTGAAGATGATGTCACGAGAGTGATGTTGGAACTCTTTCCCTTTCTGCACTACACTTTGGATGAAGGGCTAAAAGATTTAGGGTTCAAACTTAAACCAAATTGCTACAGAAAGGAGGACTGGAACTGGCTTTTAGCAAAGCTTGAACATAGAGTTAATATATGGTGCAATAGGTGGCTATTAAGAGCAGGAAGGCTTATATTGATAAAATCGGTCCTCGAAGCCATCCCAGTATACTGGATGGCACTGGCCTGGATCCCAAAAGCGATACTGGAAAAAGCTCAGAATCTGGTCAAACTTTCTCTGGACTGGGAAAAGGAGCACAGTCCTCCCATGGGTAAAATGGAATCAGATTGCCAGGCCAAAAGAGATAGGAGGATGGGGGATTAAAAACTCCTTGATGTTTGCAAAAGCACTAGCAGCAAAGGCAGGGTGGAGACTCATAACAACACAAAGCTTTGGACTGAAGTTATTAACCGAAAATACATTGAACCTCTCCCGTTGATAGACTGGATCAGAGACTCGGTTTTCTCAAACACCCCAAATGGTTCAATTGTTTGGAAGGCTATCTGCAATGCCTTCTGCCTCATTCAAAGTGGGTTGGCATGGAAAATTGGAAACGGAACAAAAATCCGAATAAGGGCAGACCCTTAGCCAAGGAGTCAACAAAACCACCTTCTTCCAGAACAACTTGTCCTACATTTACAGCAAAAAGGCCTCTTCCACCTCAACCAAGCGGCAGATCTAGCCACAGCAAACACCTGGCATCAAGGCTAGCTGGGGAATCAGGCTCTTGAAACTCCAGAACGCTGGGTCGAGGATTGGAACAGATACATCTCAACTCTCCGTTCCTCATCCGGCTCAGATGAATTGATTTGGGAGCATGCGAAACATGGACAGTACACTCCAAAAACAGGATACCAACAGATCTGCTCAAACCAATTTCCAGAGGAGCCAAAGTGGTGGCAACCAAGAATTTGGAAACTAAAATGTCCCTTGAAGGCTAGAATTTTCATGTGGTGTACGCTAGCAAAAAGGATCCCAACCTGGGACAGGCTTCAAAAAAGATCATTTGCAGGGCCAGGCTGGTGCCCTCTTTGTAAGGATGGAGAAGAAAATCCAAATCACCTCTTCCTTTCCTGCCCTTCCTGCATCCAAGTCTGGCAACACTCAAAAGCCATGACGCCTCAAAATCACAGCTGGGTAGGTCCCTCGATAGAAGAAGCCTGGAGAACATGGTCCACAAATCCCCAACTTGCCCAAGTAAAAGCTCTTCCTCTCCTTCATATTTGAGGAATTTGGGTAGCAAGGAACAATGCGGTTTTCCAAGAAAAGGCTTCCTCCCCTGAGCTGGTTGCAAAACAGGGCCTAGAAATCTTATCCTATTTTCCTCAATCCAAAGACCAGCCAGCTCCTAGGATCATCTCTGAAGAGTTGATTGATCAATCTTTCCCTTGGGCCTACTTCGATGGAGCCTCACAAGAAAATAAATGCGGGGGTGGGGCAACTCTCTTCATGAGTCATTCCCATTACTTTAAAATTCAAATGGGCCTGGGAACCGAAACAATTAACTTTGCAGAATTAATGGCCCTGAAGCTCCTTTGTTTTGCTATTGAAAGAGGCTGTAAAAGAATTCAGATCTTTGGAGACTCTCTGATAGTGATAAATTGGATAAACAAAGTGCAAAATTGTCAGAACATAACACTTGCAGCTCTTTATGAAGAAGTTCACAGACTTACTACAACTTTCGATGTCATCACATGTCATCATGTTTTCAGGGAAAGAAATAGCGAAGCGGATAGACTCTCAAAAGAAGGGCTTAATATGGAGACTAGTACATGGAAGTTTCTGGAACAAAGAGAAACAGAGGTATATGAATTTTACCATAGACCCTTCAATGACCCTCAACCTAGGGTGTGAGGCACATAACATTCTATTTCCTTTCCAAAAATGATTTTGACTCCAGCTGGCATATGTTTTCTCTTCACTAATTGTTGTCCGCCGATTGCACACCAGCAGTAGAAATCAATTGAAAGTTGTCTCCTCACCTAGGAAAGTGGGAGAGATGTGACCTTGGGGGCAAGCATAGAGCTAGGTACTATCACCTGCTCCTAGCTCCTCCGTTTAGGCTAACTCCTAACGAAGCCAAGGGGGGTAGTCCCTACAAAAGAGTTTTCTACGGCTCTTAAGTTGTTTAAAGTGTTTTTGAAGGTTGTGGATGCAGATGGGTGTTTTTTAGGAGTTATTGTGATTAGAAGGTGTTTTACATATTATGAATGTGACACAAGATCAAAAAGGCAATCCACGTTGCAACAAGAGATTAAAAGATAAATTTGAATTCTAGACATCAATTAGCATTCAGCGATAACAATTATATTAAGCCATAGACAATTGATCATATAATTATGCAAAACAAAACAAGGACCAATGCCTTATGGAGTCGATGAAACTGAAATGCGCCAGAGAAATAAACACAAGCCTGGAATTTAAACCAATGAATGTTAGATTGTGCGAGTGTTCTTGGTAAGTTTTAAGGATTTTGATGGTGATCTTGCTTAAGGTGTCTGGGAATCCTAACCGGAAATACTTTCAGTGGCTCCGTTCGAAGACATGACGGACCTGTCTGGAATCACAAGCTAGGTGTTCAATAACTTAACCAGCGAGTGTCCAGATTGGGTTGCCCGGTGCCCACACTTGGAATTTGCCCACTACCTGAGTATTTTATCAAGACAACGTCGATGTGTTGGTTATGGGGTAAAAGTTTTAATTATGTTGCTATTGCGGTCTTAGCAAGTCCGTTCACCGTTCTGAGTACGAGCCCAACTCGAAAGTTGGCAGAGCATACTAGGTGAAGGATTTCAACGAAGTAAGTTAATTAGAGGTAGTGTGAGTTGAAAGATTTTATTAAGTCAATTAATTAAACTCTCCGTCAGAGAGCGCTCTTGACTTTGTCTTATGACAAAGGTTCAAGAGTCTTATCTGATCTAAATGCCTAATGCAAGGATGTGCAAAACTAATGATGCTCTCCGATAGAGAGTGCTCTTGACTTGTGTTTCTACAAGTTCAAGAGTCTTACTTATTGATTAACTTGATTAAACAATATGATGCATGAAAGTAAAGTGAAGATGGTTAATTAAACTCTCCGACAAAGAGCACTCTTGATCCACCTTATGGTGAGATTCAAGAGATTTCTACTTTAAAAAGTTGATTTACTTATTGAGAGATACAAACTTAAGATATGAAGCAATCAACTTAATTAATGAATGAAAACTGGCTAATCTAACAATTAGTATTCTAAGAGAAATGATGCCACATTCAATTGGAATGATCAAACAATACTTTTTAACTCATTTTTTATGAACAACAAATTAATCAAATATGCACTACTTGACTAAGATTAGATGATTGCACTACACTATTCTACCATTAGGAACAAAAATGGAAAGCATGAAAGTGAGACGATACAGGATTCCCCCAAATGGTGGAAAAAGGGTGTGGGAGCCGTAATCCCACTCGCTTTTTATTAATTTACAATTTTCTGATGACTTGTTCTTTGCCTTTTCCTGGAAGAACAGGGAAAGAAAGAGATGGAAGAAGAGGGGAAATTGTCTTTTTGTTTTTTTTGCACTTCTTGCTTTCTCTCTTGCTTGCTTTTAGCCTTTGGGCTTTTCTTGATTCCTCCTGCAAATAAGAGCTTAAAACAGTTTAAATGTTATGCATTAGTTAAGACTTTAAAAACAAACTACAAACTATATTCTCGAAAAAGAGAGCAAAAACCAGCAATGAAAAAAGAGGAGAAAGAGGGGAGAAAAACCAAGGAAAATGAGAGATAAAAGGGGAGAAAGAGGGTCGTCCTAAAGGTGAGAAAGAGGGCTGTTCAAAAGCAAAAAGAGGGCTGTAAAACAGTAAAAAAGAGAGCAGCAAACAGTCAAAAGAGGGCTGTCCAAAAAGTAGAAAGATAGGGCAAAAAGGGGCCAAAAACTAGGGCAAAAGAGGGCTGTCCAAAGTGAAGAAAAGGGGCTACAAACTAAAGTGAAAAGAGGGCAGCGAAGAAGAAGAAGTAAAGGCAAGCCAAACAAGGCAATGGGAAGGAAGCCTAAGGGTTGAAACAAGTGAACTAGGGCTTCCTAAGTGACCAATAACCAAACGAAAAATAACTTATGAAAATTTTATGAGATGGAACTTGAAGTAAACAAAGACTCTTGAAGCCTTCTTCTTGGAAGAATCCAAGTTATTGTAGATCCTACAGACAAACCAGTGTTAAAAGAAAAACTTGTGATCTTGAAGATGAGCTCGATGCAACCGAGCTCACGCCCTTCTCCAAAATAGTAGATCCTGTCCAAAATCAAAACACTTCGCAAAACCCAGTGAGATCAATCAACTAACATGCTAATAAATATAAAAACTCATTAACATTAATATAACTGAATATGTCTTGCTCATGAAATCTTTTATAAAATAGCACAATCAAACAACTTAACAACTGTAAATGGAAGATTTTACATTCTAAACAGTAGACTTCTAAAACTAATTGATTATATCATATATGAGTATTGCAAATAAAATAGATGGACAGAAATCACCTCACAAATTCATTCACCACAAGTACTGAGCTGCATGGACCTCCAAAATCTTGATTTTATTCCAGAAGATGAGCATAAGCCATTACAAAATCTTACAGAGTAAGTTTACAATCAAAAGATCCAACCAAATAGAGCTAAAGGAGCCTCTATTTATACAATGAATGAAGAACCTAAAACCCTAAAACCAAAAAACCAGACCTAACCAAACTGGCCACCACTGAGAGAGCAGACCTAAAGAAAATGGGTTGGGAATGAGGGGAGGCCTCCACCTAGGCAAGGCGCCCCCATTCCAACCCTCAGCACCAAAAACCAAGCCCAGAATCATCCCACACGTGTGAGGGCGCATTTGCTGGAGAGAGAAGGCGTGAGCACGAGGAGAGGCGTGATTTGGTAGGTAAAACCACATCCTAGGTATGGAGGAAGCCACTGCTAGGTTTGGAGAGGCCACTGCTGGTGTAATCTTCAGTCTTCACCTCGATCAAATCATCAAACCAATGAGTGCTCTCCATCTCATCAAATTCGGGAGTTTAGTTGGAGATGACAAACCCGTTAACTGAATATAACTTTATTGTTCATTGAATGCTGACTGAAGCTGAGTTATGATAACTCCAATCATCATAAATGCCCATTGAGATGTCATTTAGCTTTTTATTTCGCTGAATTTGGATTAGTTTGGAGAGTTTTAATTTTCTCCAAAATAATCATTTTTTAATAAAAACTCCATTTTTTCCCCAAAAATGACTTTTTTAGGAAAAATAGCATTATGTGTCCGATTGATGAACTGAAAGTTGGATCTGATTAGCTGGCCGATCAAGAATGATTTTTGGCTCAAGGTTAGAGCCTTCAATCACTGAAAACAGAGTCCGAATGACCGAATTATTACAAACGAGATTTTTCCATTTAATTTATGGAAAAATTAATTAAAAAACTTGGGGAAATAATTTAAAAAAATTAACCCGTCCGAAAAAAAAAATTCAGAAAATTTTTAAAGGTCCTATTGACCTAGGACATGACCATGTTCTATTCTAACAATGTCTAGTAGGTTTATAAACACTCAGTTGGGCTCTAATAACCCCCCAAGGCCCAGGATCCAAAATCGGGCATTCCAGCTTTGAAGGAAGCGGGAGAAAACCTCGACAATTATACTCGGCTATAGGCAAAGCATAATTGTCAAGGGCAAAAAACTCCCTGGAATACCTTAGTTGAGATTCTACGTCTTATGAGACCAAACCACTCAAAATACTCTACTAGCACATTTTATTACAAACCCCACGGGGCCATGGTCAAAATTATTCAAATGAAAAACTGGCTAGCCAATATTTGCTAGACATGAAGACGGATCAACTGATACACTGGAATCAGACATTGAACATGTCTGTCAACCGACGGCTCCTCAGGTAACCCAACTATGGTACAAAAAGTTGGTAACACTGATTACAGACTTTCTGGATCTCCTTAGTATGATCCTCTTTCATCAGAAGATACAGACTTCCTATCTCAACAAAAAGGAATCGAGGCCGAAGCCACACTCAGAGGCTTATGGTACACAGTTTACAGGTTCAGGCTACAGTACTCGCGCATTGCTCGTAGGACAGCTTACAGTTTTGCTCGAAAGAGCTAGTTTTGTTTCAACAGAACAGAGCATACAGTTGTTGTTTTGTGTTTTTTCTTATATGGCTGCAATGAAACAGCGATCTGAACATATGTTTTCTGTATGTAAACTTTTCTTGCTTAATACAACAGCTTTTTTTCCAATGGAAAAAAAAAATCCAACTATTATGATGGTGGGCCAATCCGCAGAAGTAAGGGAATATTCACGAGCTAAGGATGCCAATCCTTCTATGGGTAAACATTGGCATCCCACAAGTCCCTCCATAGAAAAATCCTCTTTTTGCCCAATTGTCAAGCTTAAAAGCGAGGAATATCAACAATATACACATGATGTACATTCCAGCTCCAAATCGGACTTATTCCCAAATCCCACCCTGCACAATTGACAAACATATTCCACCTCACCAAACCCAACACTTTTTCCATAATGACCAAATAATTTTGAAGATAAAGGTGCCTACCATCCAAAAAAGATGGGGTGCTGAAATGAAATCACATAACCCAAAAGACCTCCAAATCCTACTAATATGTTAACCATTGAACAGTGTGCAACTTATGCCTCAATAAGACCTACCATGGAGAAGACCCCTCCAAACATTGAACCACCTATTTAGCTGACAGAATAGTAATACTTCCCTGATTCGCCACATTAATCAATCTGACACCTTCTGGTGAGCTCCAACAATGCTTGGTATTGTGAACCAAGATGTACTGGGACTTATACTTGAATTATCAACCAATGATCGTAATCTTATGAAGCATCCTGCAATGTATATGCATTCTAGATCTGAACAATATTCAATAGAGACTTTCTATTATCTTTGTGGGGGTTTCCCTTGATGGTGGTGTATCATCTAAATCCAACATGACTAACTATGGAAGAATACAGCAATTACTACCTTGAGCTAAATCAACTAGATCAAACCAGTATACAGAACACCTCAGAAAGTAATGTGGAAAAATAATGGAAAAACAAGATTTACTTACTTTGAATAAAAAACTTATCTTGTTCTTTCCAATCATCCAGTAGTACAGCATACAGTGCAAGGCATATAGACTAGAAACAACAGGTCACACTTAACGATAATGGAAAGTATAATGTTGCAACAAAAGCTATTATGACAGAAATATTCTGAATTGAATAATATTTTATTGAATAAACGAATGATGATACATTACCTTGTGACGGTTTAACTATATAGGCATTGACTGGTCACAAAGGTGAACAAGTATGTCTCTTGACCTTTCCCTAATTACTAATTACAAGTATTAATTGTTATTTATTACTATTTATTATTATTTATGTTTATTATTTAATATTAGTCACTTATTTATATTTGTTACATCACCACCCCCTTAAGGCATGCTTTGTCCTCAAAGCATAATAAATTGGGTTCCCCCTAGGTGGGCATGCTTCTCTGGTGGCATCGTCTTTGGATTTGTCTACCTTCAGGAGCTTGCTGGAGCTTCCCATTTCAGAATTTGCAAGATTCTTTTTGTAATTTGTGAATCATATCTTGAAGGTTTTTGAGTTGGGTTTTTTAACTTAGGCTCTTGCTGCTTCTTGGATGTAAACGTGCATTGTTGTTCCATGTTTCCTGGAGCTTCCACCCTACTTTGTTGTTTTGCCTCTTCTTCCTTGAGGATGGAACCTTCATTTCCATATAATTTATGATGTCTACCATGAAGGTAGAATTCCATGTACTGCTCTTTGAGGTTGGTGGAATATGTGCCCAACTGTGGAATATTTTGAGGTAGGATGCCACCCCGTTATAGAATCTTTGGTAGCATTCCTAGGGATTAGCTTAATCAAAATCCTGGTTAAGGGATTAAGTCAAGCAACCTATGGAAAAGACCCAAAAGTCATTCCCAACTATGACCCACATTCCCTTGGAAAACTCACGAGGCAACCCATCTAATCAAAAGGATTTCCCATTCTACATCGAACAAAGGATAGCAAAAAGCTCTTCTTTCGTGAAATCCCTATCTAATCTATCACAGTCTCCCATAGAGACTTTATGTGGGAGTTGTTATCACATTTGTAGTAGCTAGAAATGCTACCATTTCCAGAGCGGTAGTCACAGGCTAGGGCAAATCCTTCACATTGATTTGATCTTTCACGCCACATGATGATCATTGGTTGATACATACAGAGGAAGCTAGACTACAGGGAGGAGCAATATCAAGGTTACCCTCGTCATTACCGAGCCCTCTTGATGACCTCCTGAGGGAAGTTTGTTCATGCCTTGGTTCACTTTAGCAGAGCAGCAAAGCAACCAACCGTTGATTGTGTCTTCCTTGCCATCCCGTTGTTAGAGTGATTCAAATGCAGGCGACTGAGCAGGTATATGGCACATATGACATGAGGTTTTACATTCATTGTCTTTCTTACTTGTACTAGTAGATGTGACCAAGTATATGTAGTGTTCACATTGATGATCTTTATTTGGATGGTTTGGTAGAATGATGACTGAAAAGGTTGAATGGTCTTAGTGTTAAGATTTTAGTATATACTCATGAGTAGGGTTGAATGGTCTTTTGCTTGTTTTCTTCGAGGTCCTTCTTCCTCTTCTTCTTCATCTTCATCTTCAGCTAGGTGTGCATGATGTCTTTTGTTGTTGTTCCTCTTCTTGTATTCTTCTTTCTTCAATGGACAATTTCTGGCAATGTGTCCTAGCTTGTCAGAATTGAAACATTCAAAGTTGGAGTAGTTTCTTCTTGTATTGTTACCTCTTGTCCTTTGGAACTTCTTGGGAGGTTGAGACTCCTTGTGGCTTTCCTTCTTGAAGTTTTTCTTCCTCTCTTGGTATGGGTGGCTAGGGCTTGATCATCTTCCTTAAGTAGAGCTTCTTTATTGGCTACTCTAGCCCTAAGTCACACGGTTCGGGTTCGGGTTCGGCGAGCATTAGGTTCGGTTCGGGTTCTAAAAGTTCGGATGAGGTTCGACATGAATATATATATATATAT
>LPNX010371530.1:608217-625898 GCA_001517045.1 Pseudotsuga menziesii | reverse complement strand
AGAGTTGCGGCGGGTTTGGAGCTGTGGAGGACCGAGGTAAAAGAGAATCGGTGATGGGTCTACCGTCTTGCATCCGCGCGATACTGGTAAGTGGTAACTAAATCTCTGAATGGCTGATGGTCAACACTAATGATGTTGCAGTCTTCAATCTTGCAGAGATCAGTGGAGTCGGACAGAGTCACAGAGTTGCGGCGGGTTTGGAGCTATGGATGTAAAAGTAAAACGATTTAGGTATCGGGTGCTAATTGTTTTTAATTAAAAATTGTTTTTTTTAATTGTTTTTTTAATTAAAAATTCGTTTTTTTTTAAACATTTGTTTTTTTTAATTAAAAATTCGTTTTTTTTTAAATTAAAAATTCGAAAATCGTTTAGGTTCGCCATTAGGTTCGGGTTCGCCGAACCTGAAATTTTTTTTGAGGTTCGTCGAACCTCGAACCTCAAGGATTAGGTTTGGCGAACCCTGTGACTTAGCTCTAGCCTCCTCTTTCATCCATGTCCATCATCTGCTCTTCATCTTATTCATCCAGATATAGTTATTCGGTACCCATCAAAAGATTGTTTGCAAGGACATGTGTGCAGCCGTAGGGGGTTTTTAGCTGGAAAACCCCAAAGCATTCATTGGGTCCTCAGAGCTTCGTTTATCTTCGGAATACTGGCACCATTCCCATCATCAGTATCATCCTTCAATACCAGGTGATTATCAGCTTCCAGTTCGCTCACCCGGAGCAATTCTTATCAGTTTTGGGTAGCTGGGGGGCGTGAGCAGCTAATCAGCAAATCAATTCGCTAGCCTACCTGAAGAGCTCAGAACTTCTGCATGCTTCAAACAATCTCTCCGGCATGGGAAGACTACCCTTCCTGCAAATTCTTATCTGCATCAGACCATTCCTTCACTGAAAACGTCATCTTTAGCTGGTTGGGGGCTCATGCTGCTGGGGTAACACCGAAGGCAAGGAGCACCAGTTCTTCACCAGATCAGTTCTTGATGCATGCGTATTATCTCTAGAGCATTATCAGCCGCATTATCAGTGGTAAGTGTTGATCAGTCACCACAAAACTCTCTGCCCTAGTTAGCTATAAAATAGGGCCATTTGTACGGCACTTTGCTTGCAAGTTTATTTTCAGTATTATTGTAAATCGGGAAGCTTAAGCAAGCCCTAGTATAGAAAACAGTGGAATATCCGCATCTGGGATATTACAAACTCATATTAGGTTGTAAGAGAGATCTTGCTTCAAAGTTCGAGATGAAAGGCATAGGTTTGATGCATTACTTTTTTGGTATGGAGGTTTAGCAAGAGGATGGGCATATCTTTATTGAACAGAGCAGATACGCAATTGACATTCTGAAGAGATTTCAAATGGAGGACTGTAGGCTTATGGCCACACCTATGACAACCAACTAGAAGAAGCTAGTAGCTTCTGAGGGAGAGTTGGTTGATCCCACTAGGTATCTTCAGCTTATTGGATCGTTGATGTATCTAGTCAATACTAGGTCAAATATGTGTCATGCTGTCAATACATTGAGTCAGTATATGGTGGAGCCCAGGAATGTGCACTGGGTAACAGCAAAGCACATGCTTAGGTATCTTAGAGGTACAGTAAACTATGGACTGGATTATGAGAGGAGGGATGGAATAGAGTTGATTGGCTATACAAATTCTGACTAAGCAAGTAGTGCAATGGACAAGAAAAGCACCTCAAGGTGTTGTTTCAGCTTGGGTTTGGCAATTGTGTCATGGTTCAACAGGAAACAAAAGTCAATGGCACTGAGTTCTGCAAAGGCAGAGTACATGGATACATATAATATTAGTAGCAGAGGAAGCTACTTGTCACTCCGATACAGAATGTTTCAATGCATAGAGTACGAAAGGAAGAGGGAGAATGATGCCCCGCTTCAGAGGGAGTGACTGCAGAAGATCCTGAGGTTCGATATGGTACGACAGGATGGACAGCTTACTGATGGCTCTAGGATTTACTGAGAGTAAAGCGGATTCCAACCTTTACTTCAAGGTTGAAAGTGGAAGACCAATGATGCTCCTGTTATATGTCGATGACTTGTTCCTGATAGAAAAGAGGAACTCATTAAATTTGCAAGAAGGAGACTTGCTTCTGAGTTCAAGATGAAGGACTTGGATATGATGCACTACTTTCTAGGCATGGAGGTGTGGCAAAATGCAGATGGAATCTCCCTAGGACAAGGGAAGTATACAGTAGAGATCCTGAAGAGGTTCAGGATGATGGACTGCAAGGCCATGACCAAACCTATGGCATCGAACCTGAAACTATTGAGTGTTGCTTCATCAGAGACAGTGGATGCCACGATGTATCATCAGATGATTTGTTCCTTGATGTACCTGACGAATACGAGACCAGATATTTGCTTTGCTGTGAACACATTGAGACATGTTCACTTGATGGTTTCAAAGCATGCAGTGAGGTACCTGAAGGGTAGAGTTGAGTATGGGCTCAAGTATGATACGAATCAGAAGATTAACCTGGAGGGTTATGATTGATTCAGATTGGGCAGGCAGTGCCATCGATAGGAAGAGCACTTCAGGGTGCTGCTTCAGTATGGGATCAAGTGTGATCTCTTGGTTTAGCAGGAAACAGTCTTGCGTGACACTGAGTACAGCTGAAGCAGAGTATGTCGCAGCTTGTTCAGCTAGTTGTGAAACAGTATGGCTGAGGAAGCTGCTGTCTGATTTATTTGATCTCCAGTTGGATGCTACTTGTATATATTGCGACAACCAGAGTTGTGTGAAGTTGTCTGAGAACCTGGTGTTTCATGACAAGTCGAAGCATATCGAGATCAAATATCACTATATCAGGGATATGATGCAGAGAGGAGCAGTGAAGCTCCAGTATGTTGTGACGGACGAACAGATAGTTGATGTGTTGACCAAGCCATTGGCCAGAGTGAAGTTTGAGTACTTCAGGGAAAAGCTTGGTGTTCTCCAGATCGAGGTTCCCTCCAAGGGGAGGTGATGAGTCCGAGAGCCATTCTGATGTGACTGTGGGATGTGTTCCCACATAATCAGATGTAAGTGCGGAGCCATTATGATGTGACTGTGGGATGTGTTCCCACATGATCAGATGTAAGTGCAGAGCCATTCTGATGTGACTGTGGGATGTATTCCCACATGATCAGATATAAGTGTTGAGCCCTTCTAGCATGGATGCGGGATGTGTTCCCCACATGGCTAGATATAAGTACTGAGCCCTTCTAGCATGGATGCGGGATGTGTTCCCCACATGGCTGGATATAAGTGTTGAGTCCTTCTAGCATGGATACGGGATGTGTTCCCCACATGGCTGGATATAAGTGCTGAGCCTTTCCGACATGGTTCTTGGATGTGTTCCTCCCATGGTCGAATATAAGTGTTGAGCCTTTCTGACATGGTTCTTGGATGTGTTCCTCCCATGGTCGGATATAAGTGTTGAGCCTTTCCGCCATGGTTCTTAGATGTGTTCCTCCCATGGTCGGATATAAGTGCTGAGCCTTTCCGACATGGTTCTTGGATGTGTTCCTCCCATGGTCGGATATAAGTGTTGAGCCTTTCCGCCATGGTTCTTAGATGTGTTCCTCCCATGGTCGGATATAAGTGCTGAGCCTTTCCGACATGGTTCTTGGATGTGTTCCTCCCATGGTCGGATATGAGTGCCGAGCCTTTCCGACATGGTTGTTGGATGTGTTCCTCCCATGGTCAGATGTGAGTGTTGGGCGTGCCTTTTTGACATGGTTACTGGATGTGTTCCTCCCATGATCAGATATAAGTGTTGAGCCTTTCCGACATGGTTCTTGGATGTGTTCCTCCCATGGTCAGATGTGAGTGTTGGGCGTGCCTTTTTGACATGGTTACTGGATGTGTTCCTCCCATGATCAGATATAAGTGTTGGGCGGGTCGTTCTGACTAAGGGTCAGATATAAGCGCTGAAGAAGACCTACATGGAGGCTAGGCCTACAACCAGCATGAAAAGGGGTTGACTCTGTAGAACTTCCTATGACGAGAGATAGCACCAGTTGATCGAGATGGCAGAAGCAGTGATGTTGATGATGATCCAGTGATGATCTAGCTTTGATGATGATCCAGTTTCGATGATCCAATGATGATCCAGACTTGATGAAAATGACTTGACAATGAAGATGACTTGAAGATGAAGATGACTTGATAATGATCCGGATGATACAGAGAAAAAGACTTGTGCTGATAAATTGTGTCGAGAGAATACCTTCCTAGTTAAAAGGGAGTGTTGATGTATTTGTAACTTCGGAATGTATTCACTTGTGTATCTTATGTATTGTACCTCGATATTTATTCCGGGAAGTATCTATAATGTAATTGAGCCATGTCATGCCTCGATGTTCCGATCGGGAGATTCAATAATGTAAACAAGTCATGTAAAGTCATTGAGGTTAACCCTCCATTGTAAGTCGGGGCAATAGTCCCCACAATTGAGTCAAGGTTAACCCTCCTTGTTGATCGGGGGGCAAATTCCCCACAGTTGTGGGGCACTAGGGTTATTAGACTCTCCTAAAGATGTCGGCCCTAGTAAGTAATTGTTAAGTGAGGCCGACATGTTGGAGTGGACATTAAGTGAACAAAAGAATATAAATAAAGAGTGAGCCTCTCTATTTATCACACACACACTCACTCACTGGGGCGCATGAGTGAGAGAGGAGAAGCTCTCTCAAGTGAGAGAGAGAGAACAGCTGTGGAGATCATCTTTTCTGTCTTTGGGTTTTACTGCTACCATTGGTGCTCATTCTATCTCTGAGGAAGTTGCGGGGTTTTCTCCTTTATGGTTTCCCCGAGGAAAATACTTTGTCTCTTGTCTCTTGTGTTTATTGATGTGCATGTTATTCTCTCAGATAAGATCCTAAGATCATATTGCTTAAATGATAAAAATCTAACACAAATGGGGTCAAATCTACCACATACTTGTGGAGAAGAAGGTTCCAGAGGCAGGGGTGGAAGACCTAGCCTTATATGATAATATACTGAGATCTGGAATCACCAAGGTATCCACTAGGCCAGAGATGTTTCCTTGCGCAGAGGTCATCAGATGGATTCTGCCCAAAGTGGATGCAACAGGGATGATAATGAACAACGTGGAGAATAAAGGATTTGCATCCTTCACACCTCGATTTATAGCAAAAGCATACAGCCTACCTCCGTCAGAAATTAGCATGACAACTAACTGAGTCAAAAATTTAAAGTTTGATTACATAGCTACAGCAAAGATGATGGTAGCTGAAAGGAAGACTTTCAGGCACAAGCAATCCGGGGAATACAAAACTGCTCATTTACATACCCCATAAAGAATGGTAGTACTGATGCTGAGTAGGATTTTTGGCAGAGCTGACGGTAGATCGTATAAGTTTGGATGGATTCCACTGATTTACCATGTAGCCATGAAAGGGACAATTTTCAATTGGGCTGACATAGTGTCAAACAACCTATCTACCTCCATTAATGCAGCCAAAGAAGGTTTGCACCAACAAAAATCCAAATTATATATGGGATCTTTTTTGGTTGACTGCATACTTTGCTTTCACCCATTTGAGAGACTCAACTGTCAGTGGAAAGGAGGAAAAGCTCCTATTTACACAACATATCAAATACTAGAGGCCCACAAATACCACAGTCACTACCAGCTAATCTGTGAAGAGTTCCTGATGCCTCTGTACCAACTAATTTTTCTGGAGGAGTGTAAGTGCTTATCTGAAGGAGCTTTGGCATCTATCAAAGAGTTTGGGGATTACTTCTTCTCTGAAGAAGGCACATACCTCAGGATGTATGGGGGAACTAAAGCACCCTCATTGCTACCAAGATATGCTACAGATTACATAGTTCATAAGGAAGCTGTGAGACATCTTTTCTTGGATGGCTTTGGAAGTCACTTGTTTGATTTGAAAAAAGTTGTGTTTCCACCACTACCTTTTTATGTGGGGAGTTATAAGTTTGCTAAAGTCAAGAGTGTCCCAGAGTTCGTTAAGGAACTGGAAAGCTTTCACTTCGGAGAAAAGAGCTTTCACAGGAATGACTCACAGGGTAAAGTTGCAGCCCATCGAGCACTTCTCAAGGTAAATTTCGAATATGTCGATTATGTGGACAAGGATGAAGAAGTATACAGGAATGTCTGCAACATGACCACCTTGAACAAGCGGCTTAAAAGGAAGATCACGATGGCTGGAGTTAAAGGCAGTAGCAGCAGCAATCCAGAACCAAAGGGACAAGAGGAAGAAGCTAAAAGAAAAGCAAAAGAAGAGACTGCTCGTAGACTGGCAGAAGATGCAAGAAAACTTTTGGCTGAAGAAGCCCAGCGAGAAAAGGAGGAACAAGAAGCTGCCAGAAAAGAGAAAGGAGCAGGAAGAATAGAGAAAGAAAAAAGAAGCTATCAAAGAAAAGACAGCAGAGTTGGAAAGATCAATAGCTCAAGAAGCTCAAAATCCAGAGCAGCAAGCACAAAACCAGGAAGAGTTGGATAATGAAAATCAGAGACAAGACCCTGTTCAAGACAGCACCGAGAACCTCCCTTCCACTTCAGGCAATATACTTACAGGAGGACATCTCCCTATGGTTGAATTGGGGTTGGTGCCATTTACCCCGTCTAAACAGCATGAAGTTGCATGCTTGGAGGACGTATTTTTTGATCCCATAAGGAAGTCCATTGTGTGGAAAACGGAGAAGACTTTAAGGATAGGAACTCAACCCGGAATCACCACAATGACCGAGAAGACGGTCATAAAAAATGTAGAAGAAGATCCCAAACAAATGGCCTCCATGGGTGTTGCAACTGCAACTGCAAATGCTCATAATATTAGCAAGCTCACTGAAACCCTTGATCAATATAAAGGTAAAATGGCAGAAATGAAGGAGGTTTTAAGGAAGGAGGAAAGAGTAGGCTGAAAGTCTAAGAGAAAATATGAAGCCACTCTTTCAGACTATGAGAAGCTTCAGCGGGATTACCAAATCCTAAGAGAGGAAAGGGATAATTTGAAACAGTCAAACATGACCCTTGATAGGGAGAAGCAGAAGTTAGAGAGCAAGATAGCAGAAATGGAAGTTCAGAAATCCGCAGTTGATCAACAAGCAGAGGAGCGCAGAGTTCGAATCACAAAACTTGAAGCGCAGAACAGTTCTCTGTAAGTGCTTTTGAAGGTAGCCAATTAAAGGAAAATAGACATAGTGCCTCTAAGAGAGCATGCTCTTTTACTTAGAAGAAAAATATAGCAAGTACAGGTCAAGCTGGCAGAAGAAGTTTTCCAGATCAAGCAAGCCGAAGATCGACTGCAGGAGATCTCAATGGTGGCTACTAAATTCAAGGACAGAACCCAAGAAATTGCGGAGACCCTACAAGGCCAGTTAACATGGTTAGAGATGAACACTGAGCATCCAAAAAACACACCTGTAAAAAGTCTGGAAAAGTTGCAGATCGAATATGGAAAAGTTGCAGATCGAATATGATATAGTAAATTTCAGTAGTAGAGCTGCTGAGAGGTTGATGGAAGCAGTGGAAAAGACAACAGACAAATGTGTAGAATTTTACAAGAAGGTGCTTATAACTCACAACAAATGTCTGACTCTTCAGCACAAAGGCTGCAGTAGTTTCCAGCACATGAAGAACACTTAAAACAGCTGAAGGATAAGTTACAAGAAAATGAGTTAAATATTCAGCTGGTTAAAAGTTTAGATGCAAAGGTGATAAAGAGTTTAGTGGCCCAAGCAGCAGTTAGTAACTGTCTACTAGAAGATTTGTTGAGAGTGACTCCTCAATGAGTAGCAGACATAAAAGGCCAGCTATCCAAGCATGAGGTCACGGTCAGATTTTTAGGGCCCACAGAGTTCGAGACAATTGCCTCAGATGCTTCAACCTGGAAGCAATTCATAAAAAGTTTGACCGAGTCCACTTAGGTGGTTTTGTCCTATTCACACATGGATATATTTGTAATATTTTGTATTTATTTTTGAACACACTAAAGACAAAATTTATGTAACCGAAAGTTGAGGAAGCCCAAAGGGCAGGGAGACCAAAAGTCATTTTGCAAATGTATAAATATAGGTAGAGTCGAATGAGAAAATGACTTTTCTAGCTCTAATATGCGAAATACTTGTTGTAAGAAGAACTATTTCTTGTTATAATAAAGAGGATCAAAATTCTGCTAGAGAAGGAGTTGTTGGAGTTTCAAATGCATGCCGTGTAGATGGCTGAATATAGAACTATTTCTGTTTTAGCTTACTCTACGAATTTGTGAGATCGTTATAATTTCCGAACTATTTCTACGTTGTGAATGATTTCCTTTCATTGTTATGAAGCTTATGCAGCAAATGAGTAATGAATGCTTTAACAAACACTGAGCTATCTCTATGTTTATTTTCTACTGTGTTTATGTATTCTGAATTATATTAGCTATCTGCAAAATTCTTTGTGCATAAAATACAGTACATTACTCATACAAATAATAATCTTGCTCCCTGGGGATAGGTTAGATAGAATATTTTAGTTTAGCATAGTTGTTATTTGTTTTTTGTGATTCAGGAACAAAGGGGATAAGACGGGAGGTAAGAACCTACGCATCACATTGTGAAATCTTTGCTTCCTGATCATCTGCATTCAATTTAGGCACTTGCATATCATTTATAAAACAATAAAAAACACACATAAACAGTGGACCGAGCCGCAACCGGTAAAAATAAGACTTAAACTCTCATTAAATTCTATGGTAGCCGGGCCGCTAATCGGACAGATTCCCCACACCAAACGATAAACGATCTAATTGGGAACGATTATTGGGGAGAATCTCTACTGTCAATACCTAGGATTTTCCAGGCATCAACACCTTGTTGGAGTATGACCCTAAGAGTGAGGTCATAAGAGGTCTTGGGTTAAATTACAATTAACCCTAAGACATGTTGATCATTAAATATTAGTACAACAACACACAACATACCCATACCCTTTTTGTGGTGACCTAGTAGATTGTGTGACATTTAAAATACAAAATAAAATAATGAAAATACTTACCTTGGTCACCCTACAAGTCGGCTCCATATATTTAAATTAAAAAATTCACATTTTAAAAATATATAAATTATTTATTGCAAGGTCGGCTCAAATTTTTTTTGGGAAAACTAGTATAAATACCCTATCAATCTTCATTTTGAAAATACAATTTCGGATGAGCTCTGAGGTTTTTTCGTGGACTGAGGCAGACCTACTGAGGAAATTCGTGGAATTAGCAGCAGCAGTCAACGAATTTTTTTACAGCAACAAAGTGTTTGGTGTTTTGATATTTGGAAAGAATTTTAAAAGTCTTTTCTTCTGAATTCGGGTGTGTTCTCAGAGGTCTGTTTTTGGCAGCAACAAATCAAGTTTGTTTTATGTCTTTTTGGGGATTCAATTGATGCTAGTATTTGCAGCAGTCTACGTTTATTGTTTTTACAACACCAACAATAAAATTAAGTGAGCCCTAACTCGTGGATGACAGTCATGATGGTGAGCTAGGGTTTCCACAGTGAATTTTACAGGCAGCAGTCCAAAAATTGCGGTGTTTACAACCAGTGTCGAAGGCCTTCCACACTTGTTTGGGGTACTTGTCACAAGCATTCAAACAAGCCCCAATCCCGAATTCAACAAGTGCAGCAAACACATGAAAAGGTAGCAGCTGAGGTCTCGGTGGACTGAGGTAAAACTTGTAGCAGTAGTCATTTTTTTGGGAGTAAATTCTTGAATGTGCTTAGGGTATATTGAAAGAGTCCTTCCATAGACAAAGCATATACACAGACCTAAAACTTTGGCACAATACACTGCCCTCTAAACAGGCTCAGCATTGACAGTCATGCAGCAGGTGAAGAAGTAATTTTGGGGTTGACAGACAGCTCTGAGGATAACATTTTTTTGGCTTCTCCACCGTGCAAGATTTGGAGTAACAGTACTCTAAGTGACATCCGAATTTATTGCAGCAAGTATCTTGGTAAACAGTCCCGAATTTTAGAAGTATAAACAGTCCAAATTCTCCATCTCCTATTGATGTTTGATGATGGTCACTTAGGATGGAACAATGATAAAGTTGATGGTGATTGAAGTTGGTGAACAGCAGATCCGAACCTTGATGTGGATTGAATGATGGTCACCATCATCTAAGTGCTCTTCCAATAAACAGTCCTAATGCTAAAGATATCATTTAGTGAAGTGTATACAATGTGATCTTGGTATGAACAAAAGAGACAAGATACTTGATGACATGATAACCCTTTTGGACACCTACAGCATGCTTAAACAGTCTGAAGTTGACAGACATCTGTGTTAAAGGTCTTCCACAGTTTGAAGAGAAGATCTCTCTCAGCTCGTTTTTGACTAGGATCTGGACTGAGATGAATGATGACAGGAATGCACAACAAAAGGTAAGTTGATAAGACCTATTGATGAAGCTTTATACAAGGTATGTTTATATGTGTTTATGTGTACAAGGGCATGTACAGTAATATGTAATGATGATGCACAATACAGTATTGATGTGTGACATACCATGCAATGATGATGGTTTGATGTGATGATGAACTTATATACCTATCGATGCATGCATGAATGATGATACACTCCGACACAATGCATACTATGATAAGTGACATGTGAAGTGGATCCTTGATGATACTATATGACAAAGTATGCTCTCCCATACTCTAAGATGATACATGATCATTGATGTTGTAAACTTAATGCATGACTACCCCTTGAAGATCACAGCCAAGACATTGACCAGTGTTGCAGCAGCAGGGGTGATGATGAGCAAACCTTTGATGAGCAAAGATTGACCAGGGTTGATGATAAGCAGAAATTGACCAGCAGAGTGATGATCAGAGATTGATGTGCAGAGGTTGTGCAGCAGAGCCATTTGATTGCTTGCAAGAAGAATCTTGCACTTGAGAATAGGACTCTTCAAACCCTTCTTAGTTGAGGCTAAGAAAACCAGGTTGGGTCCTATTATGAGAGTTGGTGTTATTTTCATCAATTGGTGTTGATTGTAGTCGAGAATATTATAGTCTTCCATGTATAATAATAAAGATCAAAATTCCATATATTCTTGTGTCTCTTTTTATGTGATGTCGTGTTTATGACTCATGATGAATTTCATTATGCAATTGATGCCATAATGATTGATATACTCTAATTGATTAAAAGAAGGTGAAAAGTTTAAATTGCTCTCACACTGATTCACCCCCCCCCCTCTCAGTGTGGCCATTGTGTCCAATAGAGGCATGTGCTTGGGCATCCATTATTTGTTGCTCTACTTGTTTTTCATCATTATGTTCCCTTGTGCACTTATGAACCTATTTTCTTGCAATCTAACACTTGCTTCCTCTCCGTACTATAGCGTATACTTTCATTCTTTCATAAAGATGGAAAAATCCAAAACAACCAAAAAAAAGGAAAAGGTGAGGGGTGCAAACAAACAAGATCTCTTAGCCTAGGATTCTTAACCCCATGACTCTAGGCAGATTTGACCAAAGCATCTGCATTGAGTTATTCTTTCACATTTATCCATTTTATCACAAAAGCTATTGAGTTTTTTTCCACTCTAACTATCAAAGGTCCCTCATCTTGGTGTCCTCCTTCCGACATCAATTGAGTTACCATTCTAAGGTTTTGAAGCTGTGATCACTCCCTAGATTAGTTTTGCTCAAGGTTACAGGAAGTCTTGCGTCATCTCCAGCCCACGGGATGTAGAATAGACGGTGAATGGGTGTACTGTTAAGGCACTCCTTGCATAAGGTCACCGGTTCGAAACTCCGTGGGTGCTTACTTATAATAATAATAATAAATCTTGCGTCATCTCCCATGTTTGGTCATTCCTTTGAGTCAAGACTAAGTCTCACTCATCCATCAACCTCCGTCAGTGTTCCGTTGCAACCAATTGTCACCTTGCTACAATGCAACCAAAGTTGCACACTCTATCAAGTTTCCTCGCAGACATAAGGACTATGCGCATGCAAGTGTCTGATCTCACTTTGCAGCCAGATCAATAGGAAGCCATAAAAATTGAGCAGACATCAAATTGTGGGCAGGGACTAGAGTTCAGACAAAAGGGGAAAAAAGAGGCCAACAACAGGGTAGTGCGATGCAAGGGTGTATGACCTCTCAGGAAAACAATCAGCCTCTAATACCAATTGATATGTGCAAGAGGTGGAAGCGGATAATTAATGTCTCGAGAAGCATTCTCAACTATATGAGACCATGGACTTGTTCAAATTATTCTGAATCAATTCCATGGAAGTTGAGGCCTTTGAACTAAAGAGAAGCCATTTCCTGAAGAATACCATGTGGCAATCTCTTACATGACCCTAATGTTTCGTGCAATGAAAGTATTACTCTATTCAATCGAATAGGAGGAGAATGCAGCTTTTGCCAGACCTCCGCTATCTGTGTTATTGCTGACAGCCCCGAAAGGCTTACCATGAGTGCATGCGTAGTATCCAACTTATAGGGATGAGGGATGAAGTGGAATTAATTACATGTCCACTCTTGGAGCACTAAAAAAATTTAATATAATAAAACTTCAAAACATGAACATATATTCACGCAATTATGATAGAGAGCACACATAGTAAGGTACTGATCACCAGTTATTCTCATGAATAATTATTCTGGGCTGCTGCAGGATTTGCAGATTGACTTGTCTTGTAACTGGGCTTCCATACTTTAAAAAAAATATATGGTTTGGATCTTTTTACTGCAATCATTTTAAAGCCAGCAAACAGAATACTGAAGATGTAGATTAGTGAACAGCCAACAACCTGATTTTAATATCTACTTACAAGTCACTAGGGAGACACTTCATACGGTTCTCTCTTCCGGGACAGATTCAATAAGGCCTTTTCTGTTTGCGTAAACAAAATAGATCCCTTACAATTAGGCAAGATTCAGTCCAATTCAGCTGTGACTCAAAGCTTGCTTGTTTTTGGCTTCACCTTGCTAGAATTGGTCAACGTATTATTGATTGAAAAACCCAACGGTCCTAATTCAATATTTCTTTATAAATAGAACCAGTTTGGAGCAACTGCAAAAATATAGCAAGTAGATACCTCCACTGCGACCATGGGAAAATTTCCCGCGTTTGCACCTGCTTTCTCTCCGCCCTTCCTCCAATTGAAGAGCTTTTGGGCGTCGTGGGAATCCTTTGAGATCCCCAACGCTTCTGTCAAATGTCTGGCAAGTTGCGCTTCCTTCAGCTTATATGCGCCCCGTTCTCTGTCCAGTCCGGGCATTATCAGACGAATTGCACTAAAATACTCCCCCTCCCTGTACACGTGCTCCAAAAACGTGCATACATGCTTCCGCTTCATCGCACCCTTCTTGCTTCGTGCGATTGCCTCCAGCATTTCGCACAGAACGCGGAAATTCACACTTGCGTCGGACATTCTCCACTCCACTATACTACAGTACCTTACAAAAACATACCAGACGAATGGAATGCAGCCTGTGTTTGTATTTCTACATTAACTCCAGGTAAGGCAGCTCAAACCCTGACGGCGTCCGCTAGGATACAATGAAATATTTCAAAATCTCAAATAGATGGTCTTTGACAAAATAAACTAAGTGAAATAAAAGAATAAAAAAAGCAATAAGTAGAAGTGAATGAATGAAGCAAAGTTAAAAGCATGGAAAATTATAGCAGTTTGGAGGTTGAAGTGTTTTTTTTTCAAAGTGAAAAAAAACACTTTTATTTAAGGAAAAGTTGTGTCTTACTAGTAGAGAGAATGTCAAAAATAGAACTACATCTTAGAATGTACACGCATTAGATAGATCCACCATATTTTTAGGATTATATACAACATCTTATAGCAAAGTATTATCCGTTTAAAACATTACATCTGAACATCAGTAAGGAGAGAGCATAAATTTGAAAAGTACAAAAAAATAGCTACAAATACGAGTGCAAAGATCCACTTAAGAGATATTCAGCCTGACAGTTCGACAAAGTGAACCATTGATCCAAACCTCAACATGGAGGAAGCCATTCATGTCCCCAATCCCTTTTTTAGAGAGACCATCCGCGGTGTTGTTGAGCTCTCTAAAAACATGTTGAAAGGATATGTCATGAAAACAGGCAATCAGCAATTCCACTTTTTGCATCCAAAGATCGAGCAGCAAGGATTGATGATTATCATCGTCCCGAGCCCATCTGATCAAAATCTGAGAGTCACCAACAATAAGGATGCCCTTAATCCTGTAGTGCCAAGCCAAAAAGAGAATGTCCCACAACACCAATCGCTCCGCGCAAGTGTTCATGCCTCTGCCAGCCTTCATGCAACTTTTAACAACCAAAAAAGGGTTGAGTTTCAAAACCATACCAGCCTCGCACAAACTTGCCTGCTCCGCCCCATCAAAAAAATCCACAATAGATCCCATGTTTATAGAAGGATACAAAATAGATTGAGGTTCCTTTGGTTTTTTCTTTTTGATCCACTCTGAAAAGGATCCCACTATCCTAGAGATAACAACACCCCGGTCACACACCCAATCATAAAAAATGACCTTGTTTCAGGTCGTCCACCATTCCCAAATAAGGAAAAAGGGAAGGGCTTGAAGCTGCTTCTTAGCAGTGAACCACTTGAGAAGAGTATCCGCCAGGGTTAGGCCATCCCAAGACATAGAGAAACAGAAGTGGCTCTTTAAGTCCATCCAAATATCATTTAAGTGTGAACAAGAAACAAATAAATGTTGCACAAATTCCTCATTTGACTTGAAAAAAATACATCTACCAATTTCACAAAAACCACGAGTCTGCAAAGCATCCCAGGTAAGTATCTTTGAGTTAAGACACAACCACATGAATATTTTGATCTTTAAAGGGCATAATTCTTTCCACGACCACTTAGTCCACCAACAGGATTGGTCCTTATATTCATGCTCGATGATCAAATCATAGGTCAGTTTCGCAGACACCTTCCCAATCTACTTATTCTAGACCCAAGCCAACCTGTCTGACTTGTTTGACAATGTAATCCCAGCCTGAGACATATTACCAATGTACATGTTCCATCCAACCTCAAGGTCGCCATGCAATCCCAGTTCTTGAGCAAATTACCAATGTGCATTGACAGGGTCTATGCCACACAAGGCCTGCTTTAAAACAAACATGTTCCTACGATGAAGTTCAGCTACCAACGACTAGATAAAATATAATCATCATGAAAACCCACAATGGGATCAAGACCAATATACACTTGTATGCCAAGACCTATGGACCAAGAAATGGCTTGATTGATAATAGGGAACCACTTCATGAAACTATTCCATATGGTCGAGACGTTTGACTGCTTCACTGTATAGTTTCTCAACCAGAACATAGGGCTTAACTGGAACAAATATTTAGCTTTAATGACTTTCCCCCACATACCCGGATTAGATAAACATCACCAAAAGATTTTTGTACAAAGTGCCCTATTAAACCATAACAAATTCTTAATTCCCCAGCCCCCATTGGCCTTGGGCGAAGATAGTAATTCCCAGGTAGCTAAATGAAATTTATCAATATTTAGACTCCCGGACCACAAGAACTGTAACATCTTTTTACTGAGGGCAACAATCACATAAACCAACACACAATAAAGCGAGAACCAAAAAACAGGAATACTCTGAAGGACCGAGGCGGCCAAAGTTAATCGCCCACCAAGAGATAAGTATCTGAATGACCAGCAATTATGGATATTTCATAAAAGTTGTTGTTTCCAATGGCTATCCTAATGTTCAGTTACGTCTTTATGTCATTCCTTTGCCTATATATATTGATCCTCTCCTCTTTGTAAAATATTTTCGAATATTCTTCCCTCCTCTTATTATCTCACATGTACCCACTCCAATGGGAATCTAATCTTGATCCAGATTCCTAACTCTTCTTCCTTACTCTCTGATTGCTTGCTCCTGTCATCTCCAAATCCTCTATAGGATCTTTTGTTTTTAGTTTTCCTTCAACCTTAAATTATTGATTTTTGTTCGTATAACAACTTGGACTATTCAACAATACTATCACAAGGGAGGTATTGACCCTTTTGAGGGCACTTTGGTCAGCATTTAGTACATCACTACAACATTTTTATATGCCAGATTTAATGTTTTATATTGCATTGTATTAGAGACCATATACAAGTTTCTTTTACAATAGGATTAAGTCACAAGTTTGTGTTCATTTGGGAGGTGGAACACTCTCTCAAAGGCCTATTGCAGCTTCCATCTTCAACCCAAGTATCTTTGGCACCTTCAATGCCATTTTTCTAGATGAGTTATCTCCATTTCCCCTCTCTTTCATTTCTAACACTTAGGTTGATTAGCTCACCAAAATAGATTTGTAGATTACCGGTAGGTTAAATCAATTTCCTTTGTTAATTTATTGTTATCATCAATTTACTATGAACCCTAATCAAAATACCTTAATTAACATACAACCCTAGATAACTAATTGTGTAAAACCCTAACTTTGTTGATGTATTTGTAACTTCGGAATGTATTCATCCGTATATCTTATGTATTGTACCCCCGATGTTTATTCTGGGATGTGTCTGTAATGTATTTGAGTCATGTTATGCCCTGATGTTCCTATCGGGAGGTTCTATAATGTAAACAAGTCATGTAAAGTCATTGTGGGTAACCCTCCTATTGATCAAGGGTTAAAGTCCCCGCAGTTTCGAGGCACTAGGGTTATTAGACTCTCCTAGAGAAGTCGGCCTTAGTAGGTTATGGTCAAGTCGGGAATTAGTATAAATAGAGAGTGAGTCTCTCTATTTATCACACACTCACTCACACTCAGTTGTAGCGCATAGTTGAGGAAGAAGAAGCTGCTGGGGCTAGAAAGAAAGAGGTTATTGTTGTCGGGAGATCATCTTACTATTTTGGGGTTTTACTTTTGGTGTTGATTCTATCTATGAGGAAGTTGCGGGGTTTTCTCCATTTATAGTTTCCCTGAGGAAAAACACTATGTTCATTTTCTCTTGTGTTTGATTGTTGTGCTTGTTATTCTCTCAGTTAAATATCCTAATATAATGCTAGCTTAATGTTAAAAATCTAACATGGTATTAGAGCTAACCTGAGAAGAAGACACTATGCAGCTGCGGGAACTAGGGCTTCCTACTTTTTGGATCTCTCTCCACAAATTTTTAGCAAAAGAAGGTTGGGCTCACTCTCCTCCCTAGGTCGCATCTTTTTGTCGAAGCAAAATCTGATTTTGAGCTTTTTCAGTTTTGGACCTGACACTACTGCCGAAAATTAGGGCTTTCCACAGAAGTGGAATTTTTTAGTGAGCCCAGGCCTGGATTGATCTCCTCCTCAAAATCAAAGTTTAGAGATCAAGATCAAAGCATTTGGTTAGACAGAACTCCGAAAAAGTCAAACCCTAATCTGCTCCTGAACGAGCACTGCAGAAATTCAGCTCCAAATCCAGATCCGACATCTTGATCTGGTAAGATCTAAATCTTTTGTATTTCCATTTGAGGTTCTCAGTCAAGATGTCTCATCATACCAAGCTTGATGAAAAGCTTGAGGGAGCTAATAACTTCCGAGCCTGGAAGTATAGGATCTCCCTAGTCCTGGAAGAAAATGAGTTGGACTCCTATATTAATGAGGAGGTTCCAGTTCCAGAGGGAGATGAGGCTAAGGCCTTACACAATAAGAATTTGGTTATG
>LPNX010371530.1:506054-608131 GCA_001517045.1 Pseudotsuga menziesii | reverse complement strand
TCAATCAAGGATCACCTCATACCATAGGTGTCCTCCCTAAAGACACCTAAATCTATGTTTGATGCCCTAACCAAACTGTTTGAAGGGAAGAACATAAACCGGAAGATGACTATGAGAAACCAACTGAAGAATGTAAAGATCCAGAATGCAAAGACCATCCAGTCTTACTTTACAAGGGTCTCTCAAATCAAGGAACAGCTGGAAGCAGTAGATGAAGAAGTGGAGAATGCAGAGATTGTAATGACCACCTTGAATGGTCTCCCTAGATCATGGGACTCCGTTATTCAAGGAATCTGTGCCAGAAAGAAGTTAGTCAAGTTCAACAGACTATGGGAAGAATGCTCTCAAGAAGAAGCTCAAATAGCAGCTCGAGAAGAAAAGATGGGAAGTGAATATCAAGCTCTCATGATACACTCCAAGAAAACTAGAAGAAGTTCTCATCGCCCCAGAGGCAAGCACTCTCACAAAGATAACACTAGAAAAGATTTGTCTAGAATCAGATGTTATACATGTGACGAGAAAGGACACTATGCTAGAGAATGTCCTAGAAACAAAAATGTATCCCACAGGAAGAAGGGAAACAAGAGAAGACATCATGCTCATGCTGCAGAGGATGATGAACCTTCCACAAAAAGAATCCGACATGAAAGTGATGATTCCTCAAGTGATGAAGAATATGTTTAGATTTTTGCTCTCACGGGAAACATTACACATGGAAGCAATGATTGGCTTATAGATAGTGGGGCTTTCAAACATATGACAGGATTCAAAGAATCCTTTGTGAAACTATCAGAACATGAATCACCATACAAGGTGAAACTTGGAGATGACTACCAATATCCAATAAAAGGTAGTGGGGAATCCTCCTATAAGCTAGACTCTGGAAAGTCTATGACAATGAAGGAAGTATTGTTTGTACCATGACTAAAGAAGAACCTCCTCTCCATATCTGCATTAGATGCAAAAGGCATGAGGGTTGCATTTATAGATGGCCAAGTTATCATGTGGCCAAAGGGAAAGACTATTAATGATGCAGTAGTGATTGGGGAACAAGAGGGAGGTCTATACAAATTGAAGGGCCATCCATAACAAGCTTTAGTCCATGACACAATAGAGCCAAATGAACTTTGGCATAGAAGGTTTGCACATGTGCATTATAGAGCACTACCACTTGCAAGCAAAGTTGTTGAAGGTCTTCCAGAAATTCAAGCAAAACATGATGGAGTCTGCAAAGGATGTGCGAAAGGAAAGAACACAAAGAAGACATTTCCAAGTAGCGAGAGCAAGGCAAAAGGAATCTTGGAAATCATCCACTCCGATGTATGCGGTCCAATGTCATCAAGTTCATTAAGCGGGTATGTATACGATGCTTCTTTTATTGATGACTTTTATAGGAAGACATGGATTTACTTCATGAAGAACAAAGATGAAGTTTTCAGCAAATTCAAGGAATTCAAAACCTTGATCGAGAACCACACAGAAAAGAAGATCAAGACCTTTCGATCAGATAATGGTGGAGAATTCACTTCAAATGAATTCAAAGCTTTGTACAAAGATTCAGGGATTAAGAGGGAGTTAACTACTCCATATAATCCACAACAGAATGGGGTTGCAGAAAGGAAGAATAGAACGATCATGGAAGCTGCAAAGGCTATGCTTCATGATCAATATTTTCCCATGCATCTATGGGCAGAAGCTGCCAGAATAGTGGTGTATGTATAGAACCATACTCCACACAGAGTACTTGAGAACAAGACACCTGAAGAAGTCTTTTCTGGCAAGAAACCAGAAGTCAGCCATCTCAGAATATTCGGCTATCCAGTGTACATACACATTCCAAAAGAAAAGAGGACAAAATTAGATCCTTCAGGAAAGAAGGGTATATTTGTGGGATACTCTGAAAGCTCGAAGGCTTACAAAATATACTTCCCAGGATTCAAGAAGATTGACATCAGCAAGGATGTAACATTTGACGAAGACTCAGCTTACAACAAATCCAAAAAGAGACCTGTTGAAGAACCTGAAGAAATAGAAGCACCTAGAATTCATGACACAACCATGAACGAAGAATATCAAGAAGAAGTTCGAGAATTTGAAGAACCTCAAGAACTTGTAGATCTACCTCAGGAGAACAATCCTCATAAGAGGAAACCTGCTTGGGTACGAGAAGCTATCCAAGGTGCAGAAAGATATGGCGCTCCAGAAGAGAATCACGGAGAAAGAAAGAGGACCAGGTCCTGCTTTGGGTATGTAGCATTATTATGTGATTTCATTGATAAAGAACCTTCCAACTATGAAGAAGCGACATAAAGGAAAGAATGGAAGGATGCTATGATTGAAGAGTATCAGTTGGAAGCACCAAGAACAATATTTTAACTAGTTAAAGACTCAATTATAATTAAACTAGGGTGTTGAACCAGAACCAGTCTCAGATCCATACGTAGTAAAGGTAGAGACCCAACCCCATCTTAGAGTTTCAGGTAAATATTTAGATTCATTAACCTCTTATAGGCCCGACCTCGCAGAATATGATATGTGTCATGCAGTGATGACCTCTCCCAATCACTATCAAATTAAATCTCCTTTATGCATTAGTGGCGAGGTAAATTTTGCATCTAGCATCACCACCCACAAGATTCATGATGTGCACAACTCTTCTCGGCCAACTTCCTCGATCCAAGTTTATTATATATACTACTATAACAAAAAATACCATTAAAACAAATATTATATAATAATAAAATAATTTTTATATTTATATAAAACACAAATTAATTAAATTTTATATTAATCCTAATTTATAAAACTAAACAAGTAATATAATAATTAAAAAAATATAATATATAACAAATTAACATAATAAACCCCAATGACTTTTCTTTAAGGAGTTATGGTCATGGAACCCGAATGAAGGATCAAAATCCCACTAGCCAAGGGCTAAAAGCTTAAGATAGAAGGTCAAGTACCCTGATGAAAGATTAAAAGTGAAAAATAAAACAATGGAAACCCTAATTATGTATTTAATTATTTGTTGACTCCCAAATCTATGGAATGGATTCTCAATGGTGGAATATAAATGTGGAACACTCTCAACCAGGGTTGAAATTTGACTAGCAATTTGCTGGTCAAAAGGCATTTTGCCCGTTAAATATTGTTAATTTATTTTTCAAACCATCTTGATTAACGAACAACTATCAAACTAAAACGTATTTTTGACGATTCTTAAATTTTTGAAAACGTCATTACTTCTTATTTATTTTCATATGGGAAGGGCGGTTAGGATAGGCTCTCAAGCTTGGATATTAATGCATTAAGAGTGCAGTATGGTGTGCACAAATACAATTATGTTGAGCTGAATAAAGTTTAAACTAGGTTTCGAGTACTTTAATTTTAAATTGAATAATTGTAATCAAGTCCGAATAAATAGAATGATTTAAATTAACATTTGATAAAATTTTATATTCAATATAATTTAATTTATTAATTGGTAGACATTTGATAAAATTTTATATTCAATATAATTTAATTTATTAATTGGTAGACATTTTAGTTGTAATAGTTTTTGGCTAAATATTTTGAACTTATATTAATTATAATATGTGTGATTTTTTTTATAATGATTTAATATAATATTTATTAGAAAAATAATGTTTAAATATAATATTTATTAGAAAAATAAAAAGTTGATTTGGTTATATATATAAGTTGGTATTTAGTTTTAAATTAAAAAATGTTATCTAATTTATATTATATTTATTAAAAACTAAAATTAATAAAAAATAAAGAAAAGGGTAAGTTAATTTCTAGAAGAATTGTATCCAAAATTGAGGGCTAAATTTTGGTGGAAATTGTTGAAATGATAGTTTTTATAATAGGGGCACCGTAGGGGTAATTGAGGACCGTGAAATTGACTACACTTTTTTTAGACATGAAATTGTTTCTGTTTTGATTTTTATTATTATTTTGATATTGAGTTGGATTAATACTTATGATTGGACAAAGACTCCAATCTATATAGGATTATTGGCATGGAAATAGGGTTACACCTCCAATACTTCCTAGTTACAACTTACAAATCTTTCCAAAATCTTTGTTGTTTGAAGGTTTTAACGCTATCATTTACAATATTCACAAAGTGTTTGAAAATGATTTATTTGATTTGTGTTAAAACTTAGTAACAATTTATTATTATTATAGTTTTAGTAATTGAGTAAAACAAATACTTTTACTCATTGGCAAAACCCTTTTAAACCAGATTTATATATCAAATTACTTTGTCAAATTATATAAGTTTGTATCATTTCATTTTTATAAAAATAAAATAAAATGAATTACTTATTACAATATTCACAAAGTGTTTGAAAATGATTTATTTGATTTGTGTTAAAACTTAGTAACACTTTATTATTATTATAGTTTTAGTAATTGAGTAAAACAAATACTTTTACTCATTGGCAAAACCCTTTTAAACCAGATTTATATATCAAATTACTTTGTCAAATTATATAAGTTTGTATCATTTCATTTTTAAAAAAATAAAATAAAATGAATTACTTATACTAGAAATTTAAAGGTGTTCTATTATGAATGAAGCAAAACAAGAGAATTTTTTTAATCAAATTTTGATCAGAATTCATAGTGGATAATACATAAGCAACCCCATTTGGTGCATCTGGGCTTTCCATGTGTGGAAGTTCATTTGCAACAATAGTTGAGGAATCCAAAACAATAATAAGGAAACTCATCATTTTAAACTTCTTTTGACAAATGAATGTCAGAACCTCATAGTAGAATCTCACTCAAGAATTGCAATGTGTATTTTAAAAAGTACGCCCACATAGTGCATATTATATTAATTTGTCTTTTAAACACAATTGAAGGGATTGCAAAATTTGGTATGCCCCATTCCATCTAGCCTAACATTAACATTATCCTCCTTAAAGGAATCAAGATCCAGTTTTGTTTGTTTTCTAAGTTTAACACTTAATATACTTCACATGCATAATGCTTCTAGGTGCTACTTTCGAGTTGTTTGTGTAGCTATTACTACTATTAGTATTAGTAGGTTGTTTTGTTCCATTCCACATGCAAGTAATAAGAATTTGTTTGCCTCTTTTAATTAGAAATTAAACTTTTTAATAAAAGCATCATTAATGAAAGGTATTTTTTAAAATGAAATTTAAATGTTGAAGGGTTATTTTTCCACAAAAAAAATTGTGCGAAGGGAAAGACAAAAGTTCAAAACCTCATAAAAAATTAGTTTGAAAGGCATAGATGAGATGAAATTAAATTCCAACACTGCTCTCAACACTTCAATTCATTATTTCAATCTTTGTTATCCAAAATTTGTTTAGGGTCTTCAATCTGTTGCTTATCTTCCATCTCACATCTATCATTTAAGTCTTGATCAGCCATTGAAGCCGAAGAACAATGCAGAGATTGTCCTAGGTCTTTTTAAGACATTTGAACTCAGTCGCAACACTGTTGAATTCCATCTCTCTTAGCCGAACCACTGTTGGGGTTTATCTCTCTCAGCCGTAGCCCTCTGTGGGCCTCTCTCACTCAACCGAGGGTCTGATTTTTCCCTAGTAGGGCTGCTGATATCTGTTCCTAGCCTTCTGAGGCCTTTTCCAGCCATCCGATTGTCTGATTTTTCCCTAGTAGGGCTTTCGATATCTGTTCCTATCCTGGCGAGGCTTGTTCCAGTCATCTGAGGGTTTGATCATGCCCTAGTAGGGTTGTCATGGAGTTGTTGAAGCCCTAGCAGGGCTTCCATAACAATAATAAGGCCCTAGAGGGCTGCCACTGATTGTTTGAAGGTTGACATCACCAATTTTATTCAGGATCAAGCCTGGCATTATTTTGTTAAGGGTTGATAAAGGGATGACGTCATCTTAGGGCTTGCTTCTAGGGCGTCTCTACCTACAATCTTCAGTGGGCTTCATTCAAATTTCAGTGAGTTTTTGTTTTCTCTTTGCATGTAACAAGCCCAAGGGGCTTCATTGTAAAGTCTGGTCTAATTCTTATCATGTAAAACTCAATCATCTCATATTTAAGGAAGATTATTCTTGCTGGGGTTTTATTCCTTTAAAAGGTTTCCCTAGTCATCTCATATTTAAGGAAGATTATTCTGTAACGTCCCCGACCCTCCGACCAGCGAAGAGGACGCTACCATAACACTATCTACCCTGGCATTTAGCCCCATAAAACGTAAAATAAAATGCATTGAACCAAGATACATAGATGCATAAAGAATTAACATTCATTGGAAGCAATTACATTTAATTCAAGCATTCAACACATTTTAACATGTTTATCGTAATTCATATAAACAATAAAGCTGCATGGGTGATTACACATGAATACTTATCTTCGAATGAAGGTTCCCGCAACCAGCTATGCCGCTGCAATGTTCCACCAAACCATAGGCCACTCTACTCCTTAATCTCTCATCAACACCGCCACCCCCGAGCTGGGCATGATTTTCCTAAGGAAAAGGAAACTAGGCAGGCTCACACATAGCCAAAGATATGTCAAGACTCAGCCAAGCCAACACAGTTGGGTTTATTAGGCAAAGAGTACACAACAACATATAACCAGGCCAACAACTTGGGTTTATCAGGTTATCAAGAGATGGAAGCACTGTCTGCTAAGCTAGTGGGCTCATTGAAGAGCTAAGGATGCCTACACCAGAACTAGCTTGACTCCTAGGACATCTACACACACCCAACACAAGGAATCATTCCCTTCTCTGCTGCATAGTCCCTCAGGACATGACTTCCCTTCCAGTGCTATTCAGGGGGTGTAGAGAAGAGAATCAACCCTATAGCTCTGTCTATGAGGCTCTTGTAAAACACTAGGTTTTTCAAGTAGACTCCTTTCCACTCCTACATAGTCCAAAGACCAATTGCATACATGGCAATATACACCATTTTTGGGTAGAGGAGAACAATTCAGCCACAGAATTAATTTACATGGAGGGTAAGCACAACCCACTAACAACAGGCCGTATCCCAGGGACGTTTTGGCCCTAGCGTGGCCAAAAACGAATTCATCAACAACACTCGAGAGGATGTGGTCTCTCCTCAAAATCATTGGGCAACACAAAAATGATTTCAGATTGGTAAACATTGGGGAAATGCAAAAGAAATCGTTGGGGAAAAACCCAACCACAAGAACATCACAAAAATGAAATTCGCAGACTCTAGAAAATGAAAAACGACTATCCATGTGAGGAAGAAATACATAGCAATCCAAAATCGTGGATTTCACACTCAGGAAACTTCCATCCGTTTGAGAGAGAGCCCAACGTGGATTTTTGAAGATGGGGGAAAACGTCCAGGAGCCCAAATCGTGAAGGAAGAACACACATCCAACAAAATCATGGAGGTAAAACAACTCCTAAGCTTCCCAGCGTGAGCAAAAATGAAGAACGTGGGTGTATGGTAGAATGGGCTACGTTTTTGAGAATTTTCCTTGCCAAGGAAGTCAAAACGCGTTTTTCAAAAATGGGTCCTCTGCCCAATTCAAATTTCTGCCCATACTCCTCCCACTCCATGCAATAACTAACTCAACCACATTCTGGCAGAATTTAATGATTGAGGAAAAATACAAAATGGGCAATTGAGGGTTTAATGGGATCTCCCTTTGACATTTGGCTTCTCCCTATTGGCCCAAATGTTTCAATAATTCCCCTCCCTATTCTTTAGGAAAATCATGCCGTTTTCATTATGGTTGCATTGACTTAGCTGGTTGTGGGGATTTTTAATTAAAATGCATATTTACATGATGCCAAAATTATAATGTGCCGGATAGCACGATATACCATCGGCACCGATTTTAATCGCTGGAACATAAAACATTAAATCGATGGTGGAGATTTTTCCTTTAGCTCCACACCACGATTAATTACAATATATATACATCATATACATTTTAATGAAAACAGGGTCAAAATTGGGGTGTTACATATTCTTGCTGAGGTTTTATTCCTTTAAAAAGTTTCCCCAGGGTAAAAAATATTATGCCTATTGTGTTGATTTATCTAGGCACGCACTACTCTGTCCTCATCTCCTTGCCATATATGAACCCAAACATCATTGTTAGTTTTAGTTTCTTCAGTTTCAAAGGATCAAAATCCCACTTGTTGAACATCACTATTAATTCTCGGTGTAAAGACTCGAAAACTCCCTGTTGCAATGTTACCTTCAAACGCTGCAAAACCATATTAATATCAATATCAATACCAATGTGTCATTTGTTTGTTAAAAGAAAATTACAACATTCACTTTCTCATATTAAAAAGAAAAACCAGAGAGCTAAATAAAAGTCCCAATGCTTAAACAAATGTACTTGAGCAGATATTCCACTTGCAACAAGTTTGGCTTGTTGCTCCCTGTCATGTTGATTTGGAGGTTTCGTCTTCCTTTCAATAGCGGTTGAAGAAGGAAACCACTTTTGGGTCATCCACTAGTAAGTCAACCAAGGTGTATAGTAAGGAACACGAAGTGCCCATTGGTCCTGTAGAGGTTGCTGGTAATATGCTTCTTTACATATATCACCTGGGAAGTTGGGCCACCTGTAATTTATTAGAGGGGCTAATAGTGCAGCACCTGCTAACCTGCATTATCACCATTCCAAATGGAAATGTTATAAAGCAGTGCAGAATACCAAGATAGATAGTTTGTATCATCTTACCTTGCAAAAGTGATCTACAAGATTAACTATTATAGCGTTGTAGAAATAAGATAGATAAACCGAACCAATGGGGTATATATTTAAGACATCCCCATATAGAGTATCCCCCCATAGAGACGCCTATGACATAAAATTTGGGTCCAAGGTCAAGTTGGTCTGCAAGATCTTCTATATAAAGAGTTGTAGTTCTGACAGATCGCCAGGGATAAGGATCACTTCCTCCATATCCAGGCCTGTTAAAGCTTACAATGTACACGCCCAGCTCTTCCAGAAGTCCCTGGAAAATTATAATTTAAGGAATGCAATGCAACCATTATCACAAGCTCAACACCATCAACTGCTCAATATATTTATATTCAGAGCTTTCCCAGAAGAATAATACTTTACTTGGGAAACGTTAAGGGAATCATTTCTGGATCCCATAAAACCACGAGTGATGATGATATTGTACTTGGCTCTCTCTTTTGGAACTCCGCTTTCCTTGTACGCCAAATGTCTTCCATCTTGAAGGCGAATGCGATTTGTGGTCACTGAAGGGCCACTGGGGGTGCCACATATAGTAGGAGGAGGCGGCTGGAAGGTCTTGGAAGCCCATGCAAAGAACCCCATGCCTGAAACAAGCGCCACCTTAATTATCAATACACCTGAAATGAAAATATATAAGATGCCTACGCTTAAACTTTGGGTATTGGACTCTCTCAAACAAAACAATATTTTAGTGGAAGGTATTCAAAATTCAGAGTCGGAGGAGACGAAATCAGTTATAAATTGAATTTTTTTCTAGTTACATTTATCTCACTTTTATTTCCGTTGTAATGATATATATAGACGTGCAAGTACACAGATTAATCTTTTTGGTCATCCAAATGATTTTTTACCTGTTTTGATACTCGTTAAGAATTTAGTATCGTTAATGTCAGTCTACATTTAGTAATTGGCATTAATCAACCTCTGTTGTCACAAGTTCAAAGGTAGATGAAGATCGGTTTTAAATATGAAGGTGCTAATATATCTCTTGATATCATTTTTTTCAAGAGTTTGTCATTGTTGTTGAATACTTGAAGACTCCAAGAAAAATTTAAAGTTCTAAACCGATCCATAATAATGAAGTAGTTTTTAGGTATTTTAGAAAATATGGCATTTTTCACAGGTACTTCATTTTTGTAACATAGCTAGCATAACTTCATGCAGAAACATTTTATCTCCTTGCAGGAAGACCTGGGAAGGTATACAACTGTTTTTGGACATTTTTCTAGACCTCCAAGCAGAGCTTCTCATGATAATGACATTGATCAAATAACTCCTTTTACCGAAGCACAACTTGGACATTTGCAGGATACTTCTCTGTCTCCTTTCTCTGCATCTGAAGCAACAATAGTTGAAGGCCTGCACTCTTGTTATGCAACTCCAGGTCTTGCAATATTCCAAGGCCTTCGCACACAGTCTTCACAAATATTTGTATCAGTTGTAGGTGCATCTCTTTCAAGGAATCCAACTCCAGATCCTCAGCTAGTTAAGGCGAGGTTAACTAGTCCTTGGCCATCTGTAAAGTTTGGGTTATCTGACAAAGAAAACATTTTTAACCAGGACTCATTTAATGGATTTTATTCCGAATCCACAGAGCTTGCTACTGCTTTGTCATGCCTTAGTTTATTATCTGATGGAACAAATTCCATTGGTGAGCAAAAACATGGTAAGTCACAAAAAAACATGAAATTACAGAATCTCAAAATGACCATTTCCATAGCCAAGTTGCTTTAAACCAAAATCCATAACGTTCACATTCCACAAAATCACAGGCTGATTTAGTCAACTTACCCATTTTGACAGAGGCACAACGACAGTCCTCTGGATTCAATCAAAATAATAAAGGACTGACAGACATGAATACGACCTCCATGACTTCCAAAGATCAAGTTAGAGGTGCCTGCTTAAATCAAAAGTCTGCCACTGCTACGCTCAATTTGTATGCTGCCACATTAGCTGTTGGGATGTCTAATACGGATTTGCTCCAATGGGAAGTATCAGAGTCCACATATTCCAAATATATGTACTCCTAATTTTGGCTTGAGTGGATATCCAATCAATCCAATGTTGTTACAACCCATGATGGCTAGCTATGCTGCACCTGGTACTTTGGCTCTCACATTTGAGAATATTGTTGTAGCTGCTGGCATCCCGGTAGCCTGACTAGAGGCACATCGAGAGGCAACGTAGACCCACATAACTTATATAGATTGAGTGGGAAAATGGGACTTGCAATTCATATGCCAATCATGGATACATTAAGCATGCAACAATTGTAGAGAATATGCTGCATGGATGGGCACATGATTGAATGATAATTCAATGTGAAGGAATTACATGGGTGGATCTTTTCTTGATTTTCTTGAATACCAGAAAACCTACTTGATTGCTTTTCTTTCTCAACAACAGTCGCAATATGGTATGGCGTATTTGGGAAAAAGTCGCAATGTTAGACCAGGTTGCTATGCCAGTCCTTCCTTTGGCTTTTCCATGCCATATCCAGGTAGCCCAAATGGAAGTCCCGTTCTTCTGATTTCTCCTATGGAATCTGCAACTTCACTTATTAGACATAATGAAAGAAATTCTCGTTATTCCTCTGGTTCAAAGAGTTCATCTGGGGGAGCTTGACAGTCCGAAAATGGGGGTGATATAGAGGAATGCTATGGCTCTTCTTTGCTGGAAGAGTTCAAGAATAAAAAAAACCGATGTTTTGAATTGTCAGATATTGCTGGACATGTTTTTTAAGTTCAAGTATCTTGATTTTATATTAGCTTTGGAAAAAGTCTACAATGGTCAGATGCTAGATGTATCTTCACATCTCTCAACTCAAATTCAGCAATGTGTTTTTATTTCATTTTTGAAACTGCATCATATATTACATTGCGGCATTTAAACTGAATAGAGTAAATTTTTGTTATAAAATATTATACAGACTACCTGTCCCTACAGAGGCAAGGAGTGCTAATGTATTGATTCCTTGGGAAAATGAGCTGATGTTGCCTATCACTTGCTAAATTATAGGGAATATTTGAAAATCTGAGTATTACCCAGGTCAGTTGTCATGTCTGGGTGGAAATTGGAATGTAATTTGACTCTCATATCAACATACTAGCTCTTAGTTGTGAGATAGCCTATACTGACATATGGAATGTTATGTACATACTACCGACCTTCCTTCCGAACAATCCTTCTGAGCTGGACCGACGAGCTGCTTTTACTTAATTATGTTAACCCATCATATTATGTTTTACCTATTTGTCCTAATCTTCAGCACAAGATATCATGTTTTACTTATTGTCCTTGAATCTTGAGCACAAGTTGCAAACAAAAGCATATATTTCCACCTCACAAACACGAGTGTCTCAAAGAAAATGATAAAATTCCACTTATCATCATTTCCAGAGCAGTCTTAGAAGTGGTGTATATAGTCTCTATACCCATTTCGACTAAGCTATAATTGAAACTTGGATGGTGTTTGAGAGTTATGAAAGACTAACAGACCATGGTTGTTAATTTGGTTATCGTTGATGAAAGCATCTTGTGGGTTTGTTTATCTTCTAGGATTTATTTCTACTTTAATTCAATTCCATTGAAGAAATCTAATTTATGGTTTTTTTCTCAGGTACAACTAGGAGAAAACTTAAAAGGAGAAGCATAGATGGAGTTTTAGGAAAAGATACGCACAACACAGGGTATTGAGCACCATTGTGGAAATTGAACAATCATCCTCAAGTAAAGATAAAGATGAAAAGGGACCTGTTTGTGATCAGAACAAACAGATAATGGATGCAAGCGCGAGAAATACTACTCTCTTAGCTTTTATGGATAAACCATTTGATATTACAGAAACTGCAGTGACATCTAAATCCACAAAAACACATGTAACCACAGATAGAATCATAGAAGTTTCTGTAGAGATTGATATCCAAGAAGTTATCAGGGCCTATTTGGTATTTATACTGTCACTTTTATGATTTGAATATTCTCCTTTCACGAGTTATCAGTATTTTTGTAATTGAGATTCTTCCCTTTTTATCTGTGAGAACACAATTATTTAAATTGATGAACTTCCTTTTCTTTTCTATAATACATTTTCTATTATAGGCTTAATAACAATAGGATAACTATATTGTATACATTTATGTGTTTTAAGGCAATTTTGGCACGGCTTAAGCTAGCAAATTGAGATTTTAAAATTTTTTGCAGGCTTGCAAAGAACTTTGACGCCTTAAATGTATAGTAAGTTTACAAGCCCATGTTCGAGGACACTTAGTCAGAAATCAGGCTGCAGGAACTTTGCATTGTCTACGAGCAACACACGAGCAATTGTTAGATTGCAAGTATTGGTTCGTGCTCGTCGATTTCGATCGTCAGAATAAGGACTGGCTATACGAGAGAAGCTTGAATACATACGACCACAGAATGGTTCAAAAGGAAGTGGTTTGGTAATGATATATAACCATTGTGTTTTGACTTGAACTAGGAAAATACTATGCATCAACTTGTATGTGACTTTAAAACTTGCACAAAACATTGTATCCATTCTTATTAAATGTTTGATAGATTATTTTGGATGGTTTCAGGAGAGAAATGGTTCAAATGCTTCAATGAACAATGATACTTTTCAATCAGAGAAGTTGTTCTCAAATGGATTTTCTAATCGGGTAAAACCTGGAACTTGAGTATCTGAACCAATACATTCAATTTTTAGCAAACCATGAATCCCATCATGCATAAAAGTGCGAATGCATAGCATTGATGTTTAATTCTACACCTTTCTTTGTCTTTTTGAAGCTTTTAAGAACTCTACCAAAGACAGATTCTCTATGTATGGAGTATGATCCAGACCATTGCAATTCTGGATGGAAATGGTTGGAACGTTGGATGGATCCTTCCCCTTGGGAATCTGGTTTGTTGCTTCAGGCAAATAAAACTGCAAAGTGCTTAAATAAAAGTGAGCATGCTGACATCCTAGAGGCCAGAACTGAAAATCCTAGGCAGATGTTAATAGAGGAGTCAAATTCAATGTTAGGTCATGTTCTTGATCAGCCCGAGGTTGAATCTGAGAAACCAGCTTCCAGCATGACAAAGGATTTGATTCAACATCAACATCAACATCAGATTCTGCTTCATATCAGGTTCATAGCATACCAAAGTTGTTGAATTCAATATTGGATTCTCGTCCAGATCGGCTGAGCGAACAGTTGAAACAAGTGTCAACTTTGGTTTTGAGTAAGGATGATGTTGAAGCTCATGTGGATTCCAATTGTAGTTCAAGGAAGAGATCAATGCTAATATCATATCATATGCCAACATCTTTTTTGGCTTCAAGTAAGCATGAACAAATCAAGGAGAAGGGATATGATAGCTTGCAAAATATTTAATATTCAAATTATGATTATGTTTCTAATGAGTCAAGCATCCATCTCAGAAATATGCTATGTCCAACTCTGGAGTCTATTCCCATTGAGTCTAACACTGAACCTAATGATCTTGAGCTTACCTAAAGAAAAATAACAAATTCAACAATGGATTCTCTTTCTAATAAGCCCAAGTTTGAAGGTGAAAACTGCATTTGTGATTCAAGAAAAGCATCAATCTCCACTTTTGATTCTATTTCATGTCAGATTGAACCTCTAAATGAAAATTCCATGCATTTTAGAGGGGTGTTAGATTCAACGTTGGATTTTGTTTTAGAGAAGCTGAGTATGGAGACAAGAGATGACTAGATTTCAACAATGAATTCTTTGGATCAGTCAAAGGATGAAGCTGAAATTTTATATTGTAACTTGAGCAAGGTTTCTAACACAACAAGGGATTCTGTTTTGGGTCAGCATGGTGTTGAAGCTGAGAACTCCCAATCTAACTTGAGTATTGTTTCAAATACAATAACGAATTATGTACTGGGTCAGACTGAGGACAACATTGAAATTCCTACGACTTTGAATGTAGCATTTGGTTCTATATCAGATCAGGTTGAAGGTAAAAAATCTGCACATAACTTTAGAGAGTTATAAACTTTGGATATGGATTATGTATCCAATCAGCCTAAAGTTGAAGCTGAGATTTCTATGTGTACATTGAGCTCTGTTGTAGATTCCGTTTCGGTTCAACCGAGAAATGAATTAAACACAAACTTGGATTCTCCTTCAGATCAACTTCAACCTCAGGTTGAAGCTGAGAATAGTAATTGTAAGCTAGAGAAGGGTTTGAATGTTGCATTTGATTCTACGTCAATTCAGGTTGAAGCTGAGAAATCCACAAATAGCTTTAGAAAGACGTTAACTTTGGGTATGGATTTTGTCTCAAATAAGCCTGAAGTCGAAGTTGAGAATAATAATTGTACATTGATCTTAGTTGTGGATTCTGTTTCAGCTCATCCAAGAAATGCATCGAGCTCAAAATTGGATTCTGCTTCAGTTCAAATTCAACCTCGAGTTGAAGCTGAGAATGGTAATTGTAGTTTGGATAAGTTATCAAATACATCATTTGATTATGTTCCTTCTATTCAGGGAACATCCCCAATTCATCAGTCGACATGAAGTTCACCTGAAAGCAACAAGCCTGAAAATGCTTCAGCACATAAAGGCATCAGTGGTGACTCTATTAATTCCCACTAAGCATAAACAACTCGAGTCACCTATCAAAAGTATTTTTGAAAGTACTTCCATTTCTAGAAGACGAAGTTCATTTGGCTCTAGGAAAGCTGGTCATTTAGAAAATGATTCACAAGGAAGCCCATCTCTTTCGAACTACATGGTTGCCACTGTGTCAACCAAATCAAAATCCCGAGCTATTAATTCTCAAGAATCAAGTCCAGATGTCCAGGAGTGCATTACTGGAAGGAGAAGAAAACCATTTTCTAGCTTCCAATGGGAATCAACATACTGGGTCTCCACACTTGAGTAAAGGTTCATATGTTCAATGAGCCTAGTTAGGAGCCAAGGGAAAGGGTGGATTCTATTAAAGTTGATACTACACTGCATGTATTTCTTATTTCTTCCATAAAGGTTATTAAATCTCAATATTGAATTCCATAATAATCTTTGTTGAATGACATGATTTTTTTTTGACTTCTTAGCGATGAGGACCCAATACTAGGGTAAGTAGAAAGGGTGAAGGGCGTTAACAGTATATATGTCTATATTTGTTGTTCAAACTGTAATTTTGTTGGGCACTTCAATTATGACTATTGAACCTTTGACAAAAACTAAGATTAAATGCATGGAAATGAGATTCTCTGATTATGTTTTAAGTCTATATATTAACTTTACTGGAAAAGAATGAATATTATACTTTTTTGGATGCATTGTCCACCATTTCCTAAATTTTTTCCAAGTCAACAAGTCGGGATCCTAGGCAGATAGGGACATGAATGGATATGCCAGATAGGGAAAATTGTACATAGCTCTCAGGAATTAGTTTATCACAAATACTGGTTACTGGTAAGTTGTATTAGTAATAATTACACAGTTTGTATACTGCTATCTAGAATACATCTTTTTATTGTGATATTTTGCACTCATTTATTCAATAGTGTGTTGCAATATCCTTGTTTATTTAGTTTGCTACAAATATCAACGTTGTCATATTCTGCTGCAAATGTTAATGTTTACTTCTTTGTTTTATTATCTGAGCATGCATTCGAATTTTGGTTCAAAATATGTGTCTAATTATGATCTTCATTTTATATACATATTTTAATTCATCTAGTTGGAGTAGATGATCATATGTATACCGATGATGCTATGCAATGCCTAGCTAATACTGACTTGCTTGAAATGATTGTAGACAATATGAGTTCACCTGTAAGTATGTTGGATGAGTGTAGTTGGTCTTGGATTCTTAGGTCCTTCCTCCAGAAGGAAACAAATGTATATATGTTAGGCACTATATCACTGGAGTCTTCAGTGTGTATATAGATGGATTATAGTGATGTGATTAACAGTCCCATTAACTGCTTTTTGGCTTCCAGTAAACAATAATTGAATCATTCTTTCTTTCTTTTTGGTCATTCAAATCTCAGATTCTCTATTATGTTTGTGATTTAGTTTGTTGTTATTATATTTTTTGGGTTAAGAGAGTCAAGTATGTTCACTAATTTAGTTTGTTGGCTATATTGCAAAGTAGAATTCCCCTGAAGTACATACTAATGCCGCATAAAATATTTGTACGATAACACATTTAGCTCCTTCTGCCTTGGATTCAAAGCTTTCAAGCCGAAGGTTTGAAGTGCAACACATGTTGTATGTAAAAATTGTCATTTTTAAAGTCTGTAATCGTGTTGACCCAATTCCAGATTTAATAACTTGATAATCATTATTTTGTATGTTTGAATGATGCAAAATTTGTTTGAATATCATCATTGTCAAGCAATAACAACTTCTTAAAGGGTGCTAGCTCAATGGTAGAGCACTTGACTAATTATAGGCAGGAGGTTGGTGGTTCGATTCCTCTATGCCCTATCATAAATTGGTGACTACAAAAACAACTAAATTTGCATATATACGACTATTGGTAGCTAATTTCCTGTATCTTAATCGTATTTAGCTTAGTCATTAATATGTTATCATCTAGTAGTTTATTTAGTTGTATATTTGGTCATTAATTGTTGCAATCATTGAATAAATCAATGACCAACTCCGTGACTAAATCTGTGACTAAATCAATGACTTAATCGTTGACTATCAATGATTAAATCATTGACTAATAAGTTGATCTATTAATGACTAAGTGAAATACGACTAAGTTAGTCAAGCTATAATATAGTGGAAATCAACTACTATTAGTCGCCGACTCAAAAATAGTCGTTTATAGCCTGATTTTAGTCATTTTTTTAGTCATTAATTTCTCATTTTGTACTAGTGTCCCTCTATCACGAAAGCCATCCTACTACCTGATCTTCTCTTAAAATCTTTCTGCTTCAAAGCTTCCTTCTCTCCTTTGAATACATAATAACCAAAATGACTTTACATTCTACTTGTTATTCTTCTCTTGTAGGCTGTAACATACGGTCTTTTCTACAAGTCAAATTCAGTCAAAGGATTAGAGGGCCTTGCATAATCCAATCATTTCAATGTAATGACAAATAGTTCACACAGTTATTTAAATATTTTAGCCAATGCTTCAACATAACATCCATACATATATAATGTAATGTTATGCAGCATTGTAGGCTACTCACTCAATCATAGCATGTAGTATAGGAGCTTATTGTTCGTCCATAAAAGAAAACTATAACATATGCTTATAATGTTGCACTATAACGTACCGAGGAAAAAAAAATGTTGCACTATAACATACTTCCTAATTCCAGGAATACATATATGCATAGAATTGTAATGAAGAATATATTCAAAGACATTCAGATCTTATCTACAAGACAAATTGGTAATCCAAATACAGATACTTATCTTTTATTGTTTTTTGGGATCACTCTTGATCTTTGCTTCCTTGCAGAGATTAACGGACTCCTTAAATATTTATCTTCTTTATTGACATAAGCTCACTGTAATCTGGATATTCATACATTACCAATGACAATCTCCTCATCTAGAGATTACGTTGTAATGTCCCTACTTGGGATTTTGGAGAAAATTACAAATTGGGCAAAATTCGAGCTTAACTAGTCATGACTCTAGAGAGTTCCAACTTTCACCAAATGGTATTGAATTTGAAAGGAAATGGTATGGTGAGGATTAAAACATACAAAGGTGGTTTATGTACACTTTGTGTCAGACTTTATACCTCTACAACCTTATTTGGGGCTGATGACAAAAAGGCCAAAATTAATAGGAAATTGTGATGAAATCCCCCCTAGGGTGTAGGTCAACTGGACTTCCCAACTCATGTACGAACCTACCAAATTTGTAAGAAAAGTATGGGGACTGATATAATAACTCATGGACTGTCATTACACATGATTATTAGTTCTCCAAACTGGTTATAGAGTTCCACATTCGTTTGATAACTTTTAGTGAAATTGCTTATGTGGAAATTGCATAACTAACTTGATTTTGACATATGAAAGGTAGAGTTAAAGGCTCAGATAAGGATGTGACATATAGAGACCATATAAATCATAACAATTTCTTCTACAACAGGATTAAACATCGTATAAGTCCCCTCATACAACTCTTGTATACATCTCATTCAATATGGGATTCAAATACATGTAAATTAGAGAATTTGTAGCATGGAGTTGCAAGAGTTTCACATATGGTTTTCTTGGATTTCGACCCAAAGAGAATAGGGACATGAAATTACAGAGTGAAAAATCATGTATGACTGTCACAACATCATAAATATCAGATAATATCCCTCAAATCTGATACAAGACTCCTTCAAGATTGAATCCAAAGTCATGGAAACTAGTGATGCAATGGCATGGGGATGCAAGCTTTTCACACATAAGTTTATTGGATTTTGATACACAGAGCATATGGACATGAAATTACAAAGTAATAAATCATATATTTCTTCCACAAAATCATCCAACTCATATAATATCCCTCATACAAATCTAGTATAAAACTACTTCAAGATTGAAGCCAAAATCCATGAAAACTAGTGATACAATGACATGCGAATGCAAGCTTTTCACACAGGATTTTCTTGGATTTTGAGATGAATAGGATACGGGAATTAAATTAAATAGTATTACATAATATATTGCTTCCCCAACATCATAAAAATCATAGAAAAGTCCTCATAAAAATTTGATATAAAACTAATTCAATATTGAAGCCAAATCCATGAAAACTAGTTATTCAAGAGCATGGGAATGCAAGCCTTTCATACATGTATTTATGATATTTAGAATTACAGAGAATATGGACATGATATTATAGAGCCATGCATCATATATCAAAACTTGGTCTTCAACTATACTCAACAAAGCGCAAGCACCACTCCAACAAGAATGGGAGAATTGGCAGATAGATGAGAATTCAAATGTATGGAAATTCAACCTAAAACTAAAAATCCTTAATTAAACTCCAATTATAGGTCTTAATGGACTCTCCATCAACCAACTTGAAAAGGAATCCAACTCCCTCGAAATTGGTTCACAAGCAGGGAGAGTGAACACTCACCGTGCAATGGACAAGCAAACACTCTCCAAAATGCCAAATGCCAATTAAAAAATGATAAAAATATATTACAATTCCTCATGACATCCTTCTATTAACTTCATGAGGCATTCTAAGGTCTAATTTCCCTCCATTGGATTCCTCAAACTCATCTTAGTGGTTTAGTAACTCTCATGACACTCGTCTTCCTCTTCATGCTCCAATTCTTTCCCCAATTCGAATGGATGCCTCTAACTCCCAAATTTTACCACTTGGTGGCTATTTTTAGTCCTGTCATGTCAGATTTGTCATATTTATGAACTCAGGTATGAATTTGTCATACTTGTCATAGAATCTTTCATCATTTGTTGTCATAGAGTGTGGAATCTCCTTCCAAGCGACACACCTTGTCTTCTAGTCTCTTCCTCTTCCATGGGAGTTAATCTCCTTTACCTATTGGAATTCCTTGGCTCATTATATGATACTTGACACCACATCACCCCCCAATAACGTTACATTACCCATGTGTTTGAATTTGGATGAAGATCATACCAAGTGTGTGGGGAATCTAGTCATCCAAAGGCTCCACAAGATTCCAAGTGTCTTCATGAACCCATGGCACCTTATTTTATTAGAATTTATCATTTATGTGACCCATTTAAATGTGCATATGATAAACTAAATTCATTTTGGTTCCCATAGCCCCTTATTACAAAATTTATGTCTCCATCTCAACCTAGGGAATTGGTAGGTTGGTGGAACATTATTTTCTAGTAGTCTTATTTGGAAATTATTTAATTGGGGATATGAAAGTCCTCCCTGCTCAATATTTCTTGTCCTCAAGCAATTTCAAACATGGATTTTGAATAACCTTCTTTCCTTCCAAAACTTTGCTTCAAACCTTAGCTGCAATTTGAGTAGTGGCACTCATGTACTGCAATTGTGTGTTTCCAAAAGTAAAGATATGTGGATCTTTGAATATGGATATATCCCGTGACATCACCACTAACACCAAAATAATTTATAAAATCCATCAAAACAAAATTTTCACAAATAATATTTACTTCCATCTTTTGAAAACCTTTTTCGAACTTTCATCCCTTTTTGCTTCTATATAATTCTTTGAAGTTGGTACTGAGTTGCCAAACTTGAATTTCCAAGATTCCAAGAAAGTTTCAAAGAGGAACTACCATGATTTTTGTTGCTCTACTATGATTACAATCACCTTCTCAAGTGGTGCATCAATATCCCCTACTGCTTGTTGCCCCCAAAATTGAAACCAAGCAATACCCGGGTCCCATTGCTTGTATTGCACCCTTCCAAACATCATGAGTATAAAAGATCGATCACTAAAATACATAACTACATCATATAATTGTACATAAAGAAGGTACCTCATCAAAGGATCATGAAAGTGCTTGTACATCCAAGTAAGTAGATCATCATGTGGCACATACACACAAGCATCAAGTATTATATCAAATATGCTCCAATGACATAGGTTAGGATACCATGTCCTATAATGTTGCTCCAAAAGAATGTAAGATGCATCAAAATAATAATCAGCCACGTGTTATTTCATCCAATAAGTGAATTAATAACCTACACCAAAATCTGAACCTAATAAGGAGTAAGGAAAACATGAAGACTTCAAGTGGCTCAAAGAAGTCTCATAAATACACCCATGAATATGTATATCATCATAATCTAACAAAGGATGCTGCTGAAAATGTAAATAATATGGCACTCTAGTCATTTCATAATCAAGAGGAGAGATAAGAGTCCCATACTCCTCATGTTGCACTATCAAAATAAAAAAGAAACTTTTCACCCATACTTCATTAGGACGAATGTTGCAAAATATGGAAGTGTAGGATGTAGGAGGAAGAACCAACTCACCCAAATGATCAGAAAGTGCAAAATTTTCATCATGTGAAGGATCCATAGGGGTAGGAGCATGCACCTCCCTAAAAAATGCAAATCTTTCCTCATAGGTTGGTTCCAAGGTAGTGGAATCATGCACTGCTTCCAAAAGTGTGTAACCATTATCAAGTGGAAACTCAAGTTCCTCTTACACCACAACAAGTGATTGGTTCTCATAAATATCATCTTAAAACAAATCAAGAAACTGCAATTTTCCATGTCTCTCATGATCCCTCATGTCATGAGAATCCTCCAAGCAATCTACCATATGACAATCAGAAACATAGGAGAAAGAACAAGTATCTTGCAATTTTTCAAGAAGTTACTCATTTCGAATTTTGAGATTATGAATATCCTCATTATTATTCAAGTATGCTTCACGTAACCATTCATTAAGCTCAACCAAATTGTTTCTATAAAAAAACAAAGACATGAAATTACCTTCGATCTTGCACATTTCTCTTTGAATATTCTCCATGTCTTTAAGGAAGGATGGATCCTCCAATGAAGAAACTTTCCAACAAGAATTTGACACCAATGCTTTTGTTTCATTGAGTATGCTAAGGGACTCATGGATATTCCCTTCACTCTTATTAAAATACCGTTCAATGATGGATGGTTCATGGGAGAAAACCTCCCCATCTTCTTTCTTTTTAATTTGATCAACTTCTTGAAGCTCAAGTGGTGATGGGGAAGTTGATCTTGGTTCTTCATTATCTGTCACAAGGTATTCATCTTCATGATTATGATAACTTCGCATTGCATAAATATTTTCAAATCTGATCTCTATCTCACCAACATAGAGTTGTGAGCACCCATCAATAGGTACTCCTTCATAGTTCAATGACCCATCAATAGATTCTCTTTGATTTGCACAAACCCCATCAGTAAGGATTGTGCGTTTGTCTTCAATTTCCTCTTCATATTCTTCTCTACAATCACCTTGAGGTGATTGATGCTCCATTTCATGATTCTCTATTTGTTCCTTTAATGGTGTATCTAGGCTCTTTTCACAAGTAGGTTGTTTTTTTCTCATTTCATGCTCCTCCAAAGTTGTGGATTGTTGATTGTCCCTTAATGAATTAAAATTTGCATTCTTGTGCCTAAATACATTCACCCAATCATAAAAAGTCTTCAAAAGGAATGATTTTATGTCTCTTTCCATGATGGGAACTACTACTACTTTCGGTTTCCAGCTTACCCCTAAGTTGATTAGCCATCAATTCTAACCCTTGCATAAGTTGCTTGGCCATATCATCAAAATATGAATTCAGAAGTTTCTTAAATTTATACCTATAATCCATAACTTCAATAGGTTCCAAGAACATGCTCTGATACCACTATAATGTCCCTACTTGGGATTTTGGAGAAAATTACAAATTGGGAAAAATTCGAGCTTAACTAGTCATGACTCTAAAGGGTTCCAACTTTCACCAAATAGTCCTGAATTTGAAAGGAAATAGTATGGTGAGAATTAAAACATACAAAGGTGGTTTATGGACACTTTTTATTTGACTTTATACCTCTACAACCTTATTTGGGGTTGATGACAACAAGGCCAAATTTATTAGGAAATTGTGATGAAATCCCCCTTAGGGTGTAGGCCAACTGAGATTCCCAACTCATGTACGAACCTCCCAAATTTGTAAGTAAATTATGGGGACTGATATTAGACCTCATAAAATTTCATTACACATGGTTATTAGTTTTGCAAACTGGTTATATATTTCTACATTTGTTTGATAGATTTTAGTGAAATTGCTTATGGGGGAATTACATAACTAGCTCGATTTTGACATATAAAAGGTTGAGTTAAAGGCTCAGATCAGGATGTGACATATAGATACCATATAAATCATAAAAAAATCTTCCAAAAAATTATTAAACACCATATAAATCCCCTCATACAAGTCTTGTATACAACTCATTCAATATGGGAGTCAAATACATGAAAACTAGTGAATTAGTAGCATGGAATTGCAAGAGTTTCACATATAGATTTCTTGGATTTCTACCTGTTACCACCTAAGTTGTACTTAGTGGTTTTTTATCAAGTAAGCCTGGTGAACTGGACAAGGATAACTTGTTCAAACTTCAGAGAACCTTCAGTCTTGCTTCTGGGAATCTTTGTTGTACTATATCACATGTTCATACCCCATGGGGGAATTGTAATAAATGTTCTAGCATGATAGTGTCTATAAAAGACTCGGTCTCTTAGAATTTATTTGTCAATCTGATCAGCCTAGGCTGTTTTTTCCCTTGGTTATTATTGGTTGTTGAATAAACGACTGATAATTTATGAGTTTTTCACTCCATACCTCCAAAGTTGGGGTGGTCGGCTTGGAATTTAGGCCTATTGAGGTTATTAGAGTCTATGTGTCAATGTATAAACATGCTAGACATCATTGTCGAGTCATATGAACATGTCTAAGTCCCCCTAGGTTTTTTCAAATTTTTAATTTTTTTCAGTGTTTTTTATTAAAATTTAAATTTTCCAAAACTTAGGCTATTTTTTAATAGTTTAATTGGAAAAATTGATTTTGTAATAAAAGTGGGCCAAATAATCAGTTTCAGTCATGTAGGTGCTCATTTTCAAGCTAAGAGCACCATGTAAACCCATGGACCCACTATTTCCTAGTTTTGAGTGATTTTCCATCACTCAGGTCAGAAAGCCCCAAAAATCAATTATTGATTATTTTAATTAATAATTTGATGAATAATGGAGCAAATCCAGAATCATAGGTCAGTGGATTCTCAGCCAATTTGATTGAAATCAATCAGATCTGAACCAGATTGACTAGATCTAACAAATCCTTCACTGAAGGAGGTGATCAAATCAGATCCAGAGTTGATCTTCAGCATCCTTTATGGGGAATTTCACCCTCCCTCTCTCCTCCACATGTTTTTGGCTCATCTGGATGAGTTTTGGTGGATGCTTCAGTCAACAGGTTGAGGTGTCAGTCAGATCAGCCCCTCGATTGACAGTTGCACTCAGTGAGACTCAGATCTGGCTCAGCTAGACACAGATCAGGCATTGATGGACTCTCCTTTAGCTGATTTGATCTATCTCCTTGGGATTTGTGCCCCCCCTGGGCTGGATCTCTTGGTTTTTGTATATATCCAGGCACAAGCTCCCTCTTCCAAGCTAGTTAGAGCTAGATTGAAGGGATTGCTATTGTAATTGTGTATTGATCATCATTTGTTGAAATAAAGAGAAGCTTTGGAGGCTCAATTGTGGAGTACCTTTCACGTGTGGATCATCATTATCATGCTGCATTTGAGGTGAAACTGCTATTTTTTCAATTTTTTGCACTTAACTGTTGTCTGCCTGAATGGTTATTGGAATCATAGAGATAGATAATTGTAAGTAAGCTTACTTACTTCTATTTTGCAGCATATGTTTGAATGAGCTAATACCTGTATGCTAAATAAGATTATTTGCATGCTGTATCATCTACTTCTCATATGTATCTTCAGATTTAATGGTTTTGTTTGCAGGATTTGTTGTGTAGCTTACAGGTTTGCCGTGATTGGAAGATCTATGGTTCATGTTTGATTCCATTGGTGTTCTAACAGAGATTACTAATATTGTGCCCCTCGGTGCTTCACTACCAGGTTTCCTTTGCAGATCTGCTTCAGCAACAAGCACTTCTCTTCTCCTTTTCCTCCTTTAAAAATCTTAAATTTTCTCCAAACTGGTTACTATTAAGGAATCTTATTGCTCAGATCTGTCTCATTAATAAAATTACATATAGATCTATTTAGTAAGGTCCCTTCCTAAGTCTATATCTCAGTTTTGTTTTGCATATAAAGTTACATTTTAAGAGATCTAGCTGAAATTACCCTCTTTTTTGCAAGCATTTAAATGAAAATTTGTAGCTTGCTTTTAAGGTAGTTTCCTTTGCTGTACGTTAAAATTTCATATTCTGCAATAAAATTGTACATCTTATTGGCTTCCCAAAAGGAAATCCAAGATCCCAAGGAAATCCTGCTTTCCTTGGTTCCTTTTTACCTTTTTAACTAGTTTTAACTTAGTTTTTTTTGGTTAAAAGTAAGCTGACCCAAAGGTACTTTTAGAGTGATTTTGGGCATATTTCATTCTAATATGCTTGCTATTTTTTAGCAGGTTTTACAGAAAATAAAGGAAGCTTCTGTTCGAAAGTGGCCTCAGGAGCGTTCAAATCCCCCCAGGGGTCTCCCATTTGACTAAAACCTTTAATTTTCGCACTTTATAAGCTCTTTATTTCACTTTGTATAAGGATCAAGAGGAATTATATCAGTTCTCTAATATTGTAACCACTGTTAATAAAAATAATTTTTGAATAGGATCTTTCGAGCCCATTCCCCATCCCCCCTGGGGGGATTTGCGTCGGTGTCTTTTTTTTTTACTTTTTGTTCATCCCTTTTCAAACTAGCGTAGCTCTAATTTGTAGGGTAGTATACTTTAATTAATTATCAATTTCATATTCCATATTCCATATTTCAAAGTAATCTTAATACTTACCCCACGACTTCCCGATTGACCCGAAAGGGGAAAGAGATTCGTGGTAGGACTAATTAGAAAACCGGAATTGTGTATCTATTTTCTTTTCTATCATTTGTTTCTTCAGCTATTATAAAATTAACCCCTCCTTGAATCCCCGATTGAGATCCACTTGGATCGAAAGAGGTTCCTGGAGGGTTTTCTTTTTAACAAGAACACCCAATTTTAAAATTCACTAAAATTGACAAGACTCTGGTGTGTATGCTCTGCACTTGGCTGCGGTTCATCCGATCAGTCAAGCTGTATCAAAAGCATTTGAGTGACTAGTATAATTAGGACTCACTCTCCCAAATCGACAAACCATCAGGTGAAAATCCAACACCTAGATCAAACCATCACGGTGGCAAAATACCCAAAGGAAGCAGGAACTTCTGAAAAGTGACCTCAGGGTGCCAATCTCTGTCACACCCTAACGGGTACGTTATGAACAATAGCCCTAGAGACTCCATTCAGCCCACATATTCCTTGCGGGTAACCGTGAAGGTTTAGTTTTGGACATACTCCAAGTACTCTTGGGTATATCTGGAGTCCACCCCTTCGCCTAATTTTAATAAACTCACACCTCAAATTTAACTTAAAACGTACCAAGAGGCAATTGCAAAACATTCACTCCAAGCACATGCAAGTACATTGATTCTATTTTTTGACTCCATTCTAAGGCACTGGTTATTTTCTTGCTTTATATATATATATATATTGTGTCTCAACATTGTGCTTTCGTGTGTTCATTTTTGTATCTTGTCATATTTGATTGTCTATAGTTAAATTTCAAACTCCTAAGTAACTCATTCAGTTTAACATCACCATACTAAGTAATTATCCTTAGTAACTTAATAGGGTCTACCCCCCTTGGCTTTGTTAGGAGTTGAGCCTAAATGGAGGAGTCAAGAACAAGGTGACAGCCTTGACTCGAGACTTGCCTGCAAGGACACATCGAGTGGCTTGAAGATTTCTGCCACGTGACCTAGGTGTGTGAAAGGCGGCAACACTACCCACATAGAATAGGGACATGAAATTACAGAGTAACTCATCATATATGTCTGTAACAACAACATCAAAATTAGAGAACATCCCTCATACAAATATGATACAAGACTCCTTCAGTATTGAAGCCAAAGTCACAAAAACGAGTGATTCAATGGCATGGGAATGCAAGCTTTTCACACATGAGTTTAATGGATTTCGATACACAGAGTATATGGAAATGAAATTACAGAGTAATACACCATATATTTTTGTCACAACATCATCCAAATCATAGAGGACCCCTCCTACAAATCTGGTATAAAGCTATTTCAAGATTGAAGACAAAATCCATGAAAACTAGTGATACAATGGCATGAGAATGCAAGATTTTCACGCAAGAGTTTCTTGGATTTCAAGATGAATAGGATATAGGAATGAAATTACAGAGTATTAAATAATATATTGCTTCCCCAACATCATCAAACTTAGATAAAAGTCCTCATACAAATATGATATAAAACTACTTCAATATTGAAGCCAAATCCATGAAAACTAGTTATTCAAGAGCATGGGAATGCAAGCCTTTAATACATGTATTTATGATATTTCGACTTACAGATCATATGGAAATGATATTAAATATCCATACATCACATATCAAATCTTGGGCATCAACTATACTCAGTAAAGCACAAGAACCACTCCAACAAGTTCAACCTCAACACGAGAGTGTGGGGGAATGCAGAAGAAGGAATGAGAGAATAGGGAGATATATGAGAATTTGAATGTATCAAACTTCAACATGAAACTAAAACTCCTTAATTAAGCTCCAATCAGAGGTCTGAATGACCTCTTCATTAACCAACTTGGAAAGGAATCCAACTCCCTCGAAATTGGTTCAGAAGCAGGGACAATTAAAAAATGATAAAAAGGTCGAAATTTCATGAAATACTTTTATTAACTTCATGAGGCCTCCTAAGGTCGAATTTCCCTCCATGGGATTCCTCCAACTCATCTTAGTGGTTTAGTAACTCTCATGACACTTGTCTTCCTCTTTATGCTCAAATTCTTACCCCAATTCTAATATATGCATATAACTACCAAATTCAACTCTTGGTGTCTATTTTTATCCCTGACATGTCATATTTTTCATATTTATACAATCATTTCTGAATTTGTCATACTTGTCATAGAATCTTTCATCATTTGTTGTCATAGAGTTCATGGAATCTCCTTCCAAGTGGAACACATTGTCTTCTAGACTCTTCCTCTTCCATAGGAGTTACTCTCCTTTACATATTCGAATTCTTGGCTCATTCTATGATATTTGACACCATATTACCCCCCAAAAACATTACATTTCCCATGTGTTTGATTTTGGATGAAGATCATGCCAAGTGTGTGGGGAAGACAGTCATCCAAAGGATCCATAAGCTTACAAGTGTCTTCATGAAACCATGCCACCTTATTTTCTTAGCATTGATCATTTATGTGACCCATTTAAATATGCATATGATAAAATGAATTCTTTTTGGGTACCATAGCCCCTTATTACAAAATTTATATCTCCTTCTCAACTTAGGGAACTAGTAGGTTGGTGGAACATTATTTGCAAGTAGTCTTATTTGGAAATTATTTAATTGGGGACATGACATGTGCTGCACCCAATGATTCACCCTTCTTCTTGGAGGCAATCATGTCACGATATCTCAAATTTCGGTTGTTCCTATTGACCATTAACAACGTCCACGCATGTCTCCCATGAAGATGGGAGACCATCTATAGTAGTTTGAATAAGATCATCATCATCGATCATCATTCCAATGCCTATGAGTTGATCTCTTACTTGAGAGATATTTGTAAGGAAAGTGCAAATGTCTTGTCATTCTCCATCTTCAAATTATGAAGATTGTTCTTCAATGTTCTCTTTTAACTAGGAGCCTTCTTCTCAAAGATATTTGTCAAAGTGTCGAAGCATTCCTGCGCGGTCTTCAATGGTGTAATAATCAGTATCAAGTTGGATTTCATTGAATCATAGATGATCCTATTATATTTGGATTGATTCCTTTTTCAAGTAGTGCACCCTGCATTAGTATCAGGTTCTTCCACAACAATGGATACACATCCATCCAAGTCATGATCTTCCGGTATGTTCAATATCTTGGCCTTCAAAGTATTGAAGTTCAAAGTTCCTTCAAGTTGGTCTTCCGACCTTACTGAGATCGAAGCCATTGTTCTTCAAGTATTGTGCTCAATTTTTCTCCTCGGGATCAACGTAGGCTCAATCTTGACAACAAAACTTAGCTCATTCATGTCTTGAGCTCTAATACCATGATAAAGTTTGTTGAGCTTTGACCTTTAATCTCTATTTGTGGAATTATTGAGTACTTGAAATCAATTGAACAATCACACACATAAGCATTCACACATAACACAATATGTATCTTGAGAAAACCCTCAAAACAATGAGGATGAAAAACCCCAACAAATATTCTTAGCATAATAATATATTGTATCAAAGTTTCTATATGCACTATGTAGGAGTTTTTAATACGACGTTTCGATCTTAGGTTTGTCTCTCCTTCCACTCTCTTTATTATTTTTTGTCGTCCTTTTTGACTTCCCTCTTAGTATTTTAAATATTCTTCTCCCACGTATATTTCGTTAAATAATTATTAATCTAGCCTCCTTTAATTTCCATCTCCGTAGTTTCCCTTTACTTTTCCATTGTTTCTTAACCCTCTTTAAATTCATACCCCTCATTTTATATTAATATTTTGTATACTTTTATTATTATTATTTTTAATTTCACCTTCCTTGATTTTAAACAACTCCATGAAAAAGTACCCTGGTTAACCTTCCCCTCTTTATATATATATATATATTATATTTGTATTTATATTTAGACTTTTATTTTTATATTCCTTTATTTATGGAAAAAATTATATTTATATTTTTATATTCCTTTTAATTTTCATCTTTTAATTTATTTTTCAAAGATTTTTATAATTAACTTCTTTAATGCTCCACTAATTTTATTAACTTAACTTATATTTTATTCTTGATTCTAACTTTACTCTTTCTCTCTGGTATCACCCCCCTATCTCATGCTCTCCCCCCCTCCCCTCGCCCTTATTCCTCCTCTTTATCTTTTCCTTGTTTACCTGCTTTTCTATTAATTTTAATTTTATTTCCTTTCACACTCTTCTCCTGTTTTATGGCTTCACGACCTCTCTTCAACGACTATTATTTTTGTCCTTTTATTTATAGAGGCTATTATTTTTTTGCCATTTAGCAGCTTTATTATGACTCTCTGAAGATGGGTGAATTGTTCACCTGAAACATCGGACTAAAAACTCCTACACAATGCATCCAAAAACTTTGATACAATGATTCCTTGAAGATGGGTGAAGTGATCACCCAAAACATCGAATTAAAAACTCCTACACAATGCATACATAAACTTTGATAGAATGTCTCATCACTGTGAAAGCATACATAGTGAAAACAATCATTAGATAACATAGATTTGTTTTTACAATATTCGGCACCCTCAGTGCAAGATAAGAGAGAAAACACCCCCGGTGTAATCACTAAGCAATAGAGAATAGTACTTTGGAATGTGTCTTTACATCAAGCAACCCTGGTGCTTTTATAGAGAGAATTACCAAGAACCACAGGTGCTATCACTGAGCAATAATGATAAAAGAGTTCAGTTGTATGCCCTACATACAATCAGTTCACCACTTCTGCAAACATGCACAAAATTGCTTTCAATTCGCACTTTACTTTGATCTTATCAAAGTCCTGCATGATGACTACAAATTACATATTAATCATGCCTAACTATCTTTTTGTACCTGACTTTAGGATGAACTTGCCTTCTAACTAGATGCTAGATTACTTAGTTAGGATGCTAACTCAAGTGTTGTCATGCAGGTGTTGTAACTCAAGTGTCGTGTTTTAGTTTAACTAAAATGTTGTCATGCAAAACACTTTTAGTTAACTAATTCTTCTTTATTAAGATTGAGTTAATTCTCTTAACTAAAAATCATGCTTGTTTGAATCACTATAGTGATGAATTTGAGTTCTCCTTAATTTGTTGAAGTATACATAGTTAATATCACTTGGAGTTAATGAAGTGGAGTTATCCTTAATTAACTGAATTCTTTATTCATATGCAATTTGAATTTCTATATTCTCAAGCATGCTTATCTTTATCTCTTTATCTTGTCTTCATGGTCCACATGAGCCAACTTTAATTTATCTATCATATCAATTTGTAATAAGAAGATTTGTACTTTAATTCACTCTAGAGGTGGCCAGTCTCTAATGGGGACTTAATAGCTAGACTATGGTTAGTAGTATGTCACACAACATACATGCTTCAACACACAAAGCATTACCTCTACACATTAGGATTGGACTTGACATACAAGTCCTTAGTCTTGTCCAACAAGATTGTACAACATCGTCACTTTGACATATCAAAGCATTCACCTAAACACATGAGGATTAAACTTTACACATAAGGCTTAGTCATTCTTGAGTCCAACTCAAGAATCTACTCCAAGTTTCCTGAGTCCAACTCAGGCTCCCTAAGAGACTACCTCAACACATGAGGCCCAATCCTGGTGCACAAGATTTTCTTGGAGAATGATTCATCATGCTGCAACTTTAACATACCAATCCCATCATTAAACCAAAATGACTTGAAAAGAACTAGAGTCGAGACTCTGTCAAATATTTTGGTAAAAAACGAGAAATAAATCACACTGTTCATCTAACCCAAGATCATTGTACAAGAAAATGAAAACTAGGGGCAATTTAACCATGGAATAATTATCGACGTTGATAAAGGAGTAATGGTGGAATAACACCTGTCCACATGGATTGAAGACCACCTCATAAAAATTCTACTGTTTATAAGATATGAGAATCTGCATTAATATCCTAAGCATGCACTAATGCTCAAATAATATTACATGTTAATACCTCAAGACTTCCAAGATAGGTTATTAATCATGATCATGCTAAAAACATAAAAAGTGTACAAATATCACACATATATAGTTGTGCCCATTCCATGGTTTCTTGCATGTTTTAATCAAACGTAGTTATCCTATGCTCCCCACATTGGTATCAAGAACATGTAGTATGGGTCCCATGAACCTTTCCTCAATAACAAGTGCATGGACACAAAATTTTTGCACTAGACAAAAGCGTGGGAGGCAAAGTATAGGGAAATTTTCCATTTTTCCCATTTTTGCTCTTGGATAGTGGTTGGTTTGGATTTTTAAAGCAGGTTGGGAGTTAGTGTCTTCTATTTGGAGTGTCTTTAGTGGCATTTATATGTTTGCATAGCTTGGATTGACTGCAATTTGTTTTTCTTTTATCCCCATTTAGGCTTTCCAGATCCTTCCACACATCTTTTAGTGGTAGTAAAAGTATGGATCTGAGAGCCCATGCACTATTCGTATTCAAAAATCACATAGCCATGCACCTTATTAAGGGTAAAAGCACATGGACACCTTTCCCTATGCACCTTGCTTGAGGAGCCGGTACATGGGAAAAATGTTAAAAAAATGGAGATTTGGGTTTATCGGTTCTAGTGGGAATATAGGTTTTTCTTGGATTTTCAAAATCCTTATTTTTAAGCCTTGAAAATCATCATTTAGTGGTTTTTTCATTGTGCTTTGAATGAAAAGAAAAATTGAATATTCCATGAAGTCATAGTTTTATTTTAGTTGATGTAGGAATCTATTATGTATTTTGATGCCCTTGGGCATGTTTACTTATAAAGGAAAATATTATACGGTTTTCATTAGATAGTTATTATAAAGAGTTGCTTGCTTTTGGTTACAATAATTTCCTTAAAAAGTTGCATCTTTCTTAGGTTTTGAAAGGTTTTGCTTGGTCCTTTGTATTTTTGTAAGTTGTTTATGGCCGAGTATCTCTTTCAAAGTTTTAAGTGATATCCCCTAGTTGCAAGTAACATTTTTTGTATCTATTTCAGTTGAGAACATTATGATTTTTCTCACTTTTGCATCCCTCTCAGTAACAATAGCCTAAAAAAGCAACATAACTAAAATGAACTAGAGTTGTTTTTCTTTGATAGAAAAGCAACAGTAGTCTAGGTTCTAAGGACTTGGTGACAGGATTAGAGATTCAATGTCTCCAAGGGCACATAAAATTAAACTAGCGTTTGATTAGAGAGTGTTAAATCCATTAGTAACATGACACATTTGTTGGGAAAGTGTTCCTAACTCATGCATCAAGAACAAGGTAAGTTAGGCATGGAAGTGGGATTATCCCCTCATTTGTATGGTTGGTGGGATATGTGAGTCTAGGAGATATAGGTTAAGTAGAAATTTCTTGGGTTGACACTAATTCTCAATGGAGATTTAGGTCTAGGACTTGTGTCCTACATTCCCTGCCCATTTGCAGACACCCAACATGTGACCATTCGACTCAATTGTAAAATGCAAAGTGGTTACCATAGTTGCTTGTCCTAGGTTTTACCCAAGTAATTACAAGTGGTAATTACTTGCGATACCTGAGATAGATGCATAATGTCCACCTCAATTCCCTTGGACATCTCCTATTTTCATGAGGATACTTGCACCTTGGGTGATTGTTGCGTGAGCATTACCACAATTGTATCTCACACATTAGCTGGTTCGACTTGGGTTCTAATCATCTGAGGTAGACCTTTGAAATACCCAAGTTCAACTCTTCATTGATTGAATTCAATACTTAACCACCCTGGTTTGATTTTTGGGAGAGTGAGTTTGCTTGGTTGTGTCTTAGAGTGTATTTAATAAAAGTGTGTTGACTGTAGTTTTTTGGTACACTTGGAAGGCGTCATAAATTTCTTATTTTTGTAATAAGAATATATGGATAAATTTTTAAACGAGACTAACCAATGGAGTCTTGTGCTTTTTTCATTCATAGTAGACATTGGTGCTCCCTTGATTCCCACCTTGAATCTTCCTGGATTCATCCTAGGGATACCAGTTTGGTTGTTTTTCAATTTGAATGTCATGGATGTTGTTGATGCTTCTTAAGCAGGAATTGCATGTCAAGAACATCAAAACCCTTTACCTTATTCTCCAATGAAATATTTTTCACCTCCTTTTACCTCATGCCGTGAAATTATAGATACTAGTAAACAAAAGTATAAATGGAACAAAAATAGGAAGAATAAGAAGAAGATGTGGAGACAAGGGGGCATGTCACTAGAAACTGCAAGTTATGTTGGGGGGAATCCCTCAACCAATGAAAGTCATGATAGGGGAAAGTCACTGATCACTGCAAGTAATAACCTATACAATTCACTAGTGAATGACAATTATACTAGAGATAAGCAACCAATTGGTGCAAGTCATGTTTGGGGAAAACAACCAACCACTGCAATTCATTCTAGGGGAAAACAACCAACACCTCTGATTCATGTTGGAAGAGTTAATACTATTGAGAAACCTAAAAAATAGGATGCAAGCCTAATTTCCCTTGTAATCTTTACAAGGGATACCACCTTATTCATATGTGCCACATCATTCCAGTGGTACAAAGAGTGTGGTTGATGAAGTGATTTGAGTCAATGAAATATTTGACTAATCCCACTCTTCCTTTGGAGAGTGAAAATATTCAACTATTCAAACCAATGCAATATTTTGTGGATCTCACTCTTCCTTTAGAGGTTAACAAGGTTCAAGTGGTCAAATTGATGCAATATTAGGTCAACCCCACTCTTCCTTTGGAGAGTGACGTGGATACTACTCAAGTTTTCTTCACTACTAGTTCGAGACTTTATAGACAAGGGGTGACTTGACTTACTTCAAATAAGGCCATGCAAGCTCTAGGATTTGTTTATTTGATTGGAATAGTCTACTCGGGCCTCACCCTCATTCTTTTGCACCCTTCTAAATAAGGGTTCAAGATAAACACCATATGGTTTTTTTTTATGTATTATAGATGAAGGAGCCTTTGTTAGTATTTTATTTACATATGCATGGAGAGGTTTGGATTCCCACAACCTTGTGTCACCTACCATCCAATTGATGGATTTTGATGGAAGACCTAGTGAACCTTTTGGGTTTCTACCTCAATTTCCTACTACATTTGGTGGGAATAAGATATTAGTTAATTTTATGGTTATGGAGGGCCCATTAGAATTCAATATGCTCCTTGGGCATGATTATGTGTATGTTATGAATGTTATGGTGTATACTCTCTTTTGTGTGATGCAATTTCCACATAATGAAAGCATTTCCACTATTGATCAGCTTGCATTTGTTGATCCTCATTTCCTAACTTTAGACCAAATATCCTTTTTGCACGTTCCTAGTGTTTCTGTAGACACTACCCTGACATGGGTGGATTGTGTGGCCTCATATCAATCATGTCCATTTTCTACTAAGAAGAAGCTTCTGCATTCATGTTCACTTTCTCGGGACTTGGTTCCAACAGTTTATGAGGTGATTCATCCAATGGGGGCAGAGCATGTTCTCAACCACTTTAGTCTAAGTGAATATTTTGATATGCATTCTCTCTGGGATGACATCCTTCCTTCAGATGAAACTATGCTAGAGTCTATGATCAAGTGTAACATTCATTTGGTTATATACATCCTTTCCAAAGATAACCTCCCTAGATTGGACCCAATTGCAATCAAATCTACTCCTGATTTGCCTTGTAAGTATGATCTCATTGTTTAGGGATCCTTAAGCAGTGGCATTTTTTAATATTTGGACTTCACCATTGATTTGAATGTTGGCGTTCTTGATGATTTTGATTATTTGATTAGATTCTTCGAATCTTGTGATGACGAGTTTGTTCCCATAGACTCCATTATTGCTTTCGGCTTCGATCTTCCTCATGAGTTTGATATTATCGATTACAGGTCCTCATGCCTTAGCGCTCTTGAGACTTCGCTAGTAGACTTTGCCTTGGTAACGAATATTGTTGAAAACATTGAATTAATTGGAAATATACATACCAAAGTTACCCATATATATCATATCTTTATTTTTATATTTTTTAGACATAATCACGGTATTGTTGTTTCTTGGATACATGATTTTAAGATTGATTGATGGTTGCTCGAGGGTCATTCTTTGCACATTGCTCAATTTGGTAGTGTATTTTTAGAAAATTTGAAATAGATTTAGGCCTCCCCTCTGTTACAATGAGTTTTAACCTTTTAAACATGAATTCACCATAGGGTCAAACCTGTTGGATATTGGTGCATCAACCATCTCTATCTGCATTTTGCACCAGTTTTGTAAAAGAGTGATCTGCAAATGATAGTATCTTTTTTAATCATGAATAGAATCATTATCTCAATAGTTAACTTATTGAAAAGAAATTTAACAACATATTAATAAGAGAACACAATTTAACATAATGTTGTTAATCAACACAGATCTGTTGGAGCATAAACTTTACACAACAAATGATAACGTAGTTCGACACAAAAGGGACTACGTCCCTGGTTCCTTGATTCCAATTGGACTGTTTTAATTAGTCCTTCAAATGTTGGTTCCAAACATTTGAGAAAGTAATGTTTTATTTATGATAAAGTGTAGATGCAATATGGGTGTTTGTTTTTGTTGTTTTATAGGAAAGCATAGTTTTCTTTTGAGTGTAATTTTTTCATTGTTAACTATTCAATTTTGACATAGTTTTTTTACATTGAAAAAGTACATATAATGAACTAGGGAATCTCTTAATTTTCATAAATGTTTCATGAATGTTTTCATAGATATTTGGAGTTTCATCACATATTTATATTGTACTTTTTCTCACCAAATAGACACCCATATTCATGATTTTACCCATGGTCATGACTACTTTTAAGTGCTGCCAAGAAGACTAAGAAGTCTCTACAAGAATCCTCTCACCCTTGAGAACTTATAAATGATGGATATCTAGCAAACAATTATAGTTGTGTAATGTAAAAGGAATACAACAAAACACAATGCATACAATTGCAGATTCAAAGGTTTTCTCTAAGTGTTAAGAAAACCTTCACAAAGCACACTTGGAAGTCAATCCTCAGCTCAACAACTTTGCAATCCAATACTAATAGTTTCTTCAATACATCAAAATCTCTTTGTCCAAATGAATATGCTCATTCAACAACTTAACCATCGTCATTTGCGTCCATCAATTGGTATGCCTCCTTTTATCCATCCGCTGCTTCCTTCCATATTGTGCCCAAGCTACATATAGAAAATTAGTAATAGGTTTATATTACATTGGAAGTATTTTGTGAGGCTTAGGAAGCCAATCGTGACTGTACAAATGAACTTGGCCAAATTGGCCTCAATCCCCCCTAGGTGGGCCAATCACGCTCCAAATCATCCCAAATGGACACGAATATCTATCTGGACATGGATGAGGTGGAATGGGGTTATCATAAAACATTGTCATGTGTGGGTGTGGAGAAATAGGTGGGTTAGAGGCTCTAGGTGTCATTAAATGCACCAAATCAGCCCAAATTGGACAAAATCAACCTCTAGCGCTCCTAGTCAACCAAATTGTCCACATACAATGAACAAGAGCGCACCAACAATGATGATGGTGCACATGTGGATGATTTACTAAGATGGAGTGCTCATGTGGGTGTGAATGCACCAATTTAGCTAGTTATTGGTCTAGCTAAGCACCCTAAGTCCAAAACCATAGTGTATTAATGCAAAATGCAATAAAATTGACTAAGGAGTTAAACTAAGGTACTAAGGGGTTGGATTATTGTTATAACACCCTCCCTTAACCAAAAAATTAGTACAACCCATGAACTGAAAGAGGCCTTGGAAACAAAGGCTCAAGTAACCTTAATTACATAATTCAGAAATTTTATTTGTCCATATGAACCAAGGAAAAGACGAAAAACCACATGGGACAAAAACTTCCCTCAAGAATGGACATGGGGCTGAAACCTGCAACAAATAGCAACAAATCATCATCCATCACTCACCCCAAGAAAATATCTTAGGTAAGTTAAGGTTTTCTTTGTTAAAGTCTTGGTGAAAACGTCAACAGTTTGCTCGGTGGATGGGCAATACTGCAGTGAAATCACCCTATCATGCACTAAGACCCGGATGTAGTGCATATGGATCTCAATGTGCTTTGTCCTCTACCTCTGAATTGGATTAGCAGATATTTTTATGGAACTTTGATTTTCCACCCAAATGTTAGTAGTATAATCAATCGTGACACCAAATTCCCAAAGAATTCCTTGCAACCAAACACGCTGTGTAGCTGCATTGACTGCTGCCTTGTACTCGGGCTCTGCTGATGAAAGTGAAATGGTGTGTTGTTTCTTACTTGACCAGCAAATGGGACCTTCAGCAAGCATAAAAAAAACCTGAAGTTTATTCCCTGTTAGTGGGATCTCTAGCCCAATCTGAATCAGAAAATCCAGCTAGTTGAAGTGAAGAACTAGCTGAGTAGTGCACCCCAAAATTCTTTGTACTGTAGACATATTGAAGAATTATTTTTGCAGCCTTCCAATGGAGCTCATGTGGCTGGTACATATGTATTGCTACAACAATTACAATACATAATATAAATCTGGTCTTGTGTGTGTAAGATAGAGCAAGCTGCCCACTAGTTGCCTGTAGAGTGTAAAATCTACCAATGGAGAATTGCCAAATTCATGCAATTTGATGCCAGAAAGAAAGGGAGACTTGATTTACTTACACTAATCCATGTTGAACTTACTTAGTAGTTCTGAAGCATACTTTTCCTGACTCATCATGATGCCCCTTTCACTTTGCTCAATTTCCAAGCCCAAAAATTGCCTTAGCAATCCTAGAACGATCATGGCAAATTCACTATGTAAAGATGAATTAATTGAACCAATTGAAGTGGTGCAGCTCCCTGTAATTAGAAGGTAATAAACATAAAGAAAAATAACCTGCAAAATACCATCATGTTGCTGCAAATATACATTAGGATCTGATTTACATCTAGTGAAGCCAATAGAGAGCAAGAAAGCATCCATTTTAGCATACCAAGCCCTGGGGGCTTGTTTTAGTCCATAGAGTGATTTCTTCAGCCTACAAACAAGTGAAGGATCCTCTTGGAAACCTTCAGGTTTCTGCATGTAGATATCTTCCTATAGCTCACCATGTAGGAATGCACTCTTGACATCCATATGGTGCACTTGCCAACCCTTACTAGCAGCAATTGCTAGAACTAGTCTTATGGAGTCCATATTTGCAACCGGTGCAAAGGTATCGGTATAATAAACACCATGGAATTGAGAGTAACTCTTAGAAACTAATATCTCTTTTTATTTCACATCCGAACCATCAAAAACAAGTTTGGTTCGGAAGATCCACTTGCACTCTTGGGAGGAAGGGGAACCAATTCCCATGTCTCATTTTCTTGGAGAGAATGGAAATCTTCTTTCATTGTTGTTTGCCATCTTGGGTCATTAAAATCTTGATGATATGTCTTTGGATCATATCCAATTAGCATATAACAATGCTCAACATGAGCACTATCACTTGCAAAGGAAGCATTACTAGTTTGAGATCTAGTCTTCTTAGGCTCTTGGGGTTTTCTAGCCAATTCCCTTGCAGCTTGTATGATTTTTTCAGCCCACTTGGGCCTTGATGGTGAATCATCTACAAAAATGTCATCTAAAAACATATCATCTTCAGGAATATCAGAAAAAATAGAGCATGAATCATCACTTACATCATCAAATTGTTGAGGAGAAGAGCATTCCCTCGGTGCAAGCTCAAAATTTGGTATTGGTTCCTCTTCGAATTGCACACTTCTTTCAACAAATGTATTGAGAGTGGAAGTGTCAAATATTTTGTAACCTTTTGTATCCTCACCATACCCAACCATGATGCACTCCTTTCTTTGTGGCTACAAGGCCTTCCTCTTTTCAAAAGGGATTTGAGCCCATACTCTAGATCCAAAAATCCTGAAATTTGAGACATTTGGTTTATGGCCAAACCAAGCCTCGTAGGGAGTATTTCCTTTTAATGATTTGTGGAAGGCTTTGTTTTGTATGTGTACAACACAATTAATGGCCTCAGCCCATAGCTTGGGACTTAGATCCCTTGCTTCAATCATGCAAGTGGCCATCTCCTTGAGAGATCTATTATTCCTCTCCGCCACACCATTTTGTTGTGGTGTGTAGGGAGTTGAGTGTTGCATTTGGATGCCACACTCCTCACAAAGGTGTCGTGGGTTCTTGTTGACATACTCCTTCCCATTATCAATTCTAAGGATCTTAATCTTATGCCCACTCTGATTTTCTACCAATGCCTTCCAAATCTTCAATTGTTCAAAAACTTTAGAAATTAATTTGAGGAAGTACACCAAGCAGAATCTCGAGTAATCATCAATAAATGTAAGTACATACCTTGATCGACCATATGATGGAGTGGGAATAGGACCAATCAGATTTGAATTTACCAATCCCAATGGTTGTGTGGCTCTCCTTGCCATCCCCTTCTCATAGCTTCGCTCTGGATGCTTCCCAACTACACACCCAATGCATGCTCCATTTGATGATTTGATTTGTGGAAGTCCTTCCACCATCTCATCTCTGTGTAGCGCTTGGAGGTATTTGTAGTTCATGTGACCAAACCTCTCATGCCATAGCTTAGAAGTCTCATTTGCATGTGAGAGAAGAGGTTGGTCATTGGAAGTGGAGAGGAAGTTCGAAAACTTGTACATCCTCTCATGGTGGTCTGCATACCTAATTTCAATGACTTGGTTTGATGAGATTTCTACAATCTCTACCATGTCTATTTTAGGATTACAATCCTCCCTTTCCCAATTTTTCTCAATTATGTCTAAATCAGGAGTCCTTTCCGTCTATATTTAGTCAGTAGCACCATTGGGTCCACTTAGCCTAATTAGGTCACATGTACCAGTTACTAGAGTGTGGGGAACACTAATTGAGGCCAAATTCCACTGATTGCACTTGCATGCATCAATTTAGGAGCCTCCTAAACCAATCCCTACAATTTAGGTGCCACTGGGAGTGCCGGAACCAACCTCCTTCAATTGAGTTTAGTTAGTGACTAGTTAAGCCTAGTTATGAGTCAGTTGCATTCAGTTAGATCCAGTCACATTCAGTTAGCACCAATCATTGATTGATTGCATGTGGGAAGGCATAATTCCTCACCTACCACATTCAGCTAGGCTAGTTAACTGATTCTAACTGACTGGTGCACTGATTGAGGCAATTGGGGCTAACTAGTTGAGCTCCGATAATGATTTAGACATGTCTAGTTATCCATGCAGTTAGATAGAGTCAATCATTTCGAATTCCTATCTCATGCATTGAAATTGACTGGTTATTAATACCAGTGTTTTACATTGTAATTAAATATCCAATTACTTTTGATTAATGAAACCATTCACAGTTGCAAGCCATTTTTGCGCTGTTTCATTCTTCAATTTCTGAGTAAAATTGTCTAATCTATCTTGTGAGTTGTGAGTTGGTACACATATCTATGTGATCAATTTAATATGGTATCATAACCTCGATAGGACAAGGCACTTCTCCTTTCTACATATCTCATGCTGGATCAATTTTTTTTTGAGCAAAATTGCTCATTCCAGGTCTACACTAGAAGCGACAAGTTTACCACATAAATCCTAAGCAAAGGAATTGTTGATCAAGCTTGCTTGATTAACTAAGCTGGGTGTGACAAAAAATTGAAAAGTGCAGGCTGTCTGACCTTACGGTGCCCCTTTTGTGTTTTTGCAGGTATAACCTCGAATGGATTCATCAGTTCCTCTTCTTACCCCATTCACAAGCTATTCAGAATGGAAGTTGAAGATGATTACATCTATCAAGAGATAAGATATCTATGAGGTGTCTATTGGACTTGGTAAAGAGTCTCATGATAATGAGAAGGACTGGCTAAATGACGGTGATGTAGCCTTTGGAGCAATAGGTCTATCCCTTTCTCCTAGTTTTCTCTACCTCACTAAATCTGTTGAATACCTAAAGGATCTCTGAACAAAATTGGACAGAACCTTTGGAAAGCATAGTGAGGATCATAATAGAACTTTGGAGAGCACACCCAGCACCACAAGAGTTCTTGATCCAAAAGTCTCGGCCTCTACTCCCTCTGTTGAAGTTGTTCAAGATGAAGAAGTAGCAGAATCTTCTACACAGTCAATTCAAATTGAAGAAAATATCCTTGCAGTGAATCCTTCTCCTGATGCTCCGGAAGTTTGTGAGATCTCTATTATATCATCTTCTCATATGGATGATATAGAAGAAGACATTTGAATCTATTATATTAAATAAAAACACCGCTGCACTTCTATGCAAACATTTTCCAGTGATTCTCCATTAAATTCTATGCAAAATTTGCCAGTGATTGCTTCCGAAAGTGAAGAGGAATTTGATTTGTCTCCCTCTAATGTTGCTGCTGGTGGGCAGATAAGTAATACCTTTGATATTTTGGAAAAAATATTATATTGTAGGAGTGATCCATTCGATCTCCTTGATCTAGATCTTCCAGCAAATTCCTATAGGATTGCATGTACCAATATTCAGAATTTTGAAAAAGGAGAAAATTGTGCATCTACCGTCTCGGTGGACCATGCTTTTGGATCTGATATGATCTTATTTGGACCTGATATTATATTGCTTGGGTCAATATTTAGGGTTCCTGAGCTTTTAGTGCTGCTTGTAGTTGTTCTCATCAATTTTGGTGTGAAGAAACAAGTACTGCAAGTCTCCTTCAAATTTGCTGCTGGGGATTTGGTGTTTGTTTCCTCTTATGAGGTTGCTGATATTTTATTTTGTGAATCATTAGTTATTTATGAATCTATATCAGATTATGGAGCTCAAGCATTAACTCTCCACATTCCCAGGGCTTCTCTACCTTTGGTCACATGCTCATCTCCTCACAAAACTAGTAAAGAGGAAGACATTCTATATCCCTGGACACTTGCTCCTACCACTTGGGGCTGATTTTACCACTCATGGTTTTCTGTTCAAGGCTGCAAAATATCAGTTTCTTGAGTGTTCTTCACATGGTTAGAATCCTCAAGCACCTTTTCTCTCTTATCAGTTGATTTCAGTTGCTCTACATGGGTTGAGTTTTCATCCAACAACTGTCTATATTTCTGATTTAGTTGAGCATATTATTCTTCTTCCAAAGAGGAAGATTCCTCCTGGCATAATGATGGAGAAGTTCACATTCCAGGCCCCAGGATACTTGTGCATAGAAGAACCATATTGATTATGATTCTACCTGCTTAGTTTGAGGAGGGCTTTTTTCCCATGTGGTTTTTTCCCGCTTCCTTATATTAAGCAGTTAATTTGCTTTAGCTGTAATGGGTGACCTATGGTCTTAGTTACTAGGGCCCACAAAATTTTCAAGTTAGCATTCAGGGGGTGTTAGGATTATAATCCTCCCTTGTCCAAATTTGTTCAATTATGTCTAAATCAGGAGTCCTTTTAGTCTATATTTAGTCACTAGCACCATTGGGTCCACTTGACCTAATTGGGCCACATGTACTAGTTACTAGAGTGTGGGGAACACTAATTGAGGATAACTTCCACTGACTGCACTTGCATGCATCAATTTAGGATCCACCTAGACCAATCCCTACAATTTTAGGAGCCACTGGGAGTGCCAGAACCAACCTCCTTCAGTTGAGTTTAGTTAGTGACTAGTTAAGCCTAGTTAGGAGTTAGTTACATCTAGTTACATTTAGTTAGCGCCAGTCATTGATTGATTGCATGTGGGAAGGTATAATTCCTCACCTACCACATTAATTTAGGCTAGTTAACTGATTCTAATTGATTGGTGCACTGATTGAGGCAACTAGGGCTAACTAGTTGAGCTCCGATAATGATTTAGACATGTCCAGTTATCCATGCAGTTAGGTGGAGTCAATCAATTCAAATTCCTCTCTCATGCATTCGAATTGACTGGTTATTAATACCAGTGTATTACATTGTAATTAATTATCCAATTAATTTTGATTAAGGAAAGCATTCACAGTTGCAATCCATTCTTGCACTGTTTCATTCTTCAATTTCTGAGTAAAATTGTCTGATCTATCTTGTGAGTTGTGTGTTGGTCCATAGATCTATGTGCTCAATTTAATAGTCTGGAGTGAAGGTCACTCTCTTTGCCTCTCCTATATGGGTCATTTGATAGACTGAAATCAAATTTGCTGCAAGGTCTAGTACATACAACACATCATTGAAGAAACCATGCTCTAAATCAATCCCATCAATCCCCTTGGTTTGGATTTCTGAATCATCCCCCATTCGAACTGCTGGGCCAGCATTCGAATGCATGGAGGAGAAGAGATCTCTTGTGGCTACCATGTGTCTAGAAGCCCCTAAATCAATTATGAAATATGAGGAATTAGAGGTACCTGCTACCAAATCATGACATTTCTCCTTGCCATCTGAGCTAGAGGTGCCATCCTTCTTCCTTGCGCTGTCTGGGACTGGGATGTTGTTCTTCTCCAGTAACTGTGCCATGTGGTCAATAGTTTTCTTCATACATGAGATTTCTGGATGCCATCCCTTGTGGCAATAGGTGCATTTGGTCTTCTCTTTTCCCTTCTTGTCCTTCTCCTTGGGAGGATTCAAATCCCCATCATTGAATTTGGGTTTTTCTGGTTTCTTCTTCTATGGTAGCTTTGAATGATTTGCCTTGGACTTTCCCTTTGAGGAAATCGAAACTCCCATGGCCAGGGCTTGATCCTTAGCCTTGATGGTGCCCATTTGGACTACCTTGTCTTGCTCATGAGTGAGGGACTCCATGAAGCTAGCTAGACTTGGAATTTGCCAATTTCGAAGTGTTAACTTGCCAGAATGGAATGTGCTGACAAGGACTGAGAATTCTGGCCCCAACTTCGAAAGGATGGACATAACCATTTGGTCCTCTTTATTCTTAATTCCATAATGCTTTACCTACAACAAAAGTGACTTAAAATTGGTGAAGAAGTCTTGGATAGTGTCAAAGTGTGCTGGGCTCAGACTGATGAGCTTGTTCTCAAGCTGGTGTCCTCTTGGTTCATCAGTTTTCCCAAAGAGTGTCTCTAGTTTTACCTAGACTTCATTGGGGGTGGTTAAAATTTCTATGTGGAAAAAAATATCCCTTGAGATACTAAGGCATAACAATCCATATGCTTCATCCAATCTGTTGAAGTACTTGGCTTTCTCTACAGCAGAGTTTGGCTCCACCTCTATGCCCATGGTAACTCTGTAGAGACTCTTGGATCTCAATGCAATCACCATATCTAAATTCCAATTGAATAAGTTGAAAGGTGTTAGCAATATGTGGGTATCTTCCATTTCTTCCTGTGCTAATGGTGATGAAATTTCCGAATGTCCTGCAAAAACAACTCAATTTTATGTGGAATTTCTAAAAAAATGTAGCTCAAAACGCTCTGGATTGATCTGTAACTCAATAAAATCCACTCAAATATGATACCATGTGATAATTTTGTTCTATAGGAAGATCTAGGAGCCTTAGAGAAACTCACAAATCGAATTTGGTGCAAAACCAACAAAAAACCATTAAATGAGAAGCAAATTACACATGCAATGTGAACAAAAACAGGTTATATTTTGACTGTCTAACATAAAAAAATGTTAGTAACAGGTTTATATTACTTCATAAGTGTTTCATGAGGCTTATTAATCCAATTGTGAATGTACAAATGAACTTGGCCAAATTGGCCTCAATCCCCCCTAAGTGGGCCAATCATGCTCCAAATCAGCCCAAATGGCCACGAATCTCCATGTGGACGTGGCTGAGGTGACATGGGGTCATCATAACACCTTGGCATGCATGGGTGTGGAAGAATAGGTGGGTTAGAGGCTCTAGGTGGCATTAAATGCACCAAATCAGCCAAAAATTGGACAAAATCAACCTGTAGCGCTCCTAGTATACTAAATTGTCCACATTCAATGAATGGGAGCACACCAACAATGATGAGGGTGCACATGTGGATGGTTGACTGAGTTGGAGTGTTCATGTGGGTGTGAAAGCATCAATTTAGATGGTTATTGGTTGAACTAAGCACCCTAAGTCCAAAACCAAAGTGTATTGATGCAAAATTCAATAAAATTGACGAAGGAGTTAAACTAAGGTACTGAGGGGTTGTATTACTATTCTAACATTGTCATTTTTGATGATGAAGTTTCTGATTCGACTACGTCGATCTTGATTTCGGAAGTAGGGAGTTAAAAATTTGCAAATAATATCAATGAGGTTTTCCCACTTCCTGGTCATGACGTTGGAAATCAGCAGTCGATAATAGCAACAAGAGACTTCCAATTTTTTTGTTGTCGACTTCTTCGATCCCAACGTCGGAAGTTAGGAGTCGGCATGGGACTTTCATTTTCTGCAACTCTCATTCCAACTTCTGATTCCCGACATCGAAATTCGAAAGTCGACACTATGCCAACTCAACTTCCAACTCGACTGCCAACTTAGCACTTGCACCCACCATGTTACTTGTTTTGCTAAAATTTAAAAACGCGATATCTTTCTCTCCGAGGTCTGTTTTTATGAAACAAGTGTCACCAAAAAGATGTACACAATGGTGTATTTCCAATCAACATCGGAATACTCTTGATTTTGGTCACTTAGTAGATCCTACTATATAAAACCTCCCCACTAGAAAGATTTTGGACCACCAAAAGTAGGATACTCAAAAAAAGACTGAGTACACCATGACCCCACCTATTTTATGCATTGTCCAACCTTTTCAATTTAGGATCACCTGGATCATCATAAAAAAGATGAAAACAACCATCATATTATTGACAAACTTAATCAATATATGATACTTACATAAATTTGCAATTAATGTCATAGCTACCATGCAAATATAACTAAGTAGCAACAAAATGAGTCATAAAACTGAACATGAAAATGCTAAATAGAATGAACTCATGGAAAGCTTGTCTTTGTTTACATAGCAAATAAGAACCAATGGATTTTCATTACTATCAACCAAAGGCTGAAAATCAAGATCCAAGATGTTTTCTTGCTTCAATCCCCCATGTTGAATCTGTGGTGTATTGTTGGGCCTCGGGACAAAAGGGCAGAATTCATGTAGAATTCTACCTAAGTAGGAGAGAAGAGGGTAAAGAAGAAGAAGAAGGAGCTACGATAGAAGAGACAACATCAAAGAAGGATTCCACGACAGAAGAAGGAAGAAAAGGAGGAAGTTAAAGAGAAGGTGCAGGACAAGGAAGATGCGCTAGTTTAGTAAGGTACGATGGAAGGACAGAGCAAGACACAAGATCACATGGCAGGATATTCATAGAAGCAGGCATGCATATAAGGAAATGATAGGAAAAGGACAATAAGGCATAACGTTAAGAAAGCGACAGCCTTAACAATCGTGGGTACGAGCTCAGCTGGAGCCAGTGGAAACCACATGCTTGAAGGAATTTTTGTAAGTCAGGTCGATAGCACCTTTTGGGTTATGTATTGCTAGAATAGGAGAGACAGCCTGTTGGCTTAAGATAGTAAGTTAGCTGGGATAACAACTAAAGCTGAGTCTGTTAGAGTCTGTATCGAGTCAGCATTGAGTCTGTAACAAGCATGTATGGGAGCTACATCAAGTCTGTAATAGGATTATAAAAAGAGGAACCCAATCTGTAAATGGGTTAGCCAGTTAACTAGTTCTTGCTTAGAGGGTTTTGAGCTGATTAGTTGATACAACAGTTTTGAGTAAGTCTCTAGAATCTTGGAAAAGACGCTTGAGATAGACTAGAGGTAGATAGTTTTGGTTAATGACTCTGGATCATTGAGTGCATCAGAGTAGTGGTTCTGCAGCTGAGTGTGCAGATAGATAGAGAAGTTTGAGTCGATCCAGGATGTGTGCAGATCACTAAGTAGGAGTAGAGTAGAGTGATAAAGATAGAGAAGATCCAATAGGAGTGGTCCCAAAGACACCCAACGAGATTCAACATGGGTTGATTGATGAATTTAAGAAATTGAAGTCTGAGTTCCAATGCATAACTGAGATCAAGGAGATCAAGCAGCTACTGACATAATCAGTTTGGGATTTTGACCAGAGATTTAAGACACTAATGGCCAAAGTGAGTTTCCAAATGTTAGATGTGCAACACAAGGAATGGTTCATTGTTTCCTTGTTGCCACATATCCGAACACCGTTGATGCAACAGAAACTTGTGTAGCAGACAGAGTATCTGGAGATAACAATGAAGTTATAAGCCTCACCGGTTAGAGACACTGGCTTGGGTATAATGCAAATTTAGTCGCAGTTGGTCAATCTTATGGTGCAGCTCCAAGACATCAAAAGAGGCAAGGAAGTTTAGGAGGAACTATGGTGTACAAGGTGCAAAAAAGATGGACACCATAAATATAATTTCCTGATGCTGATGAACTATGTCGCAATAGGTGCATTGAAACCATTTAACACCCAAGGAATGGCTTGGTGTCGAGTATGCCAGACTAAAGGTCACAAGTCTGAAGAATGTCTGTACTTATAGAAGATTGTATGTGCACCCACTAGCCTGTATTGTAAATTTTGCAGATCAGTTGGTCATGATGAAAAAGACTGCAGAGCACTTCAACTGCTGCAAGAGAAAACCATGGATACCTACCTAATGATTAATGATGAACACATGCAATCTAAATGAGTGCAGCCTCAGTATCATGCTGTGCAGTTTCAACAACAACAATATCCTCAACCACAATACCAAACGAATCCATATCCTCAGCAAACAATACCCTCCACAAAGTGGGGGCGATAATTTCAGAGGCCGAGGACAACAACCAGGAGGAGGATTTGGTCGAGGAAGACGACAAATCATATGATATAATTGTGGGCAACCAAGACACTTTGCTTGAGATTGTCAAAGTCTTGTGAAAAATTGTACATATTGTAAAGCATTTGATCACACTGTTGAATAGTGTCCACGGCTTATTGTGAAATGGCAGGCTAGAATTGTTGTTAATCCGAACTGGTGCAGATTCTAAATCCAAACCCCAATCTGAATATTCAAATGATTTCTACTGAACCAAGACAACCCAAACTTCCTGTAGTCATGCGAGGAGGTGCTTCGATAAGAGAAGAAAAAAACACACCGTAAGGACACCTGCAGGTGTGACCTATGGCGCAAAAGAAAGTTCCACTAGATGTCCAACAAGAGAAAGAAGTATTGCTAGACGTGCGATAGGACTTTGCCGATCCCAATCAACTGTATACATCTGGACAAGTGAGAGCTATGCTCAAATAGTTTGAACAAATAATTTGAAGGCATCCCACTAAAAAGGTTAGTAAGATCAAATACTTTTTCAAAAGTTTTTTATCGCTAATCCATGATAAAGATGCTGTCGCAAAACTGAAAATACTCATAGAAGATACCACAGAAGACTTGGGACCTGAAAAAACAATCAATTAAATCGAGAGAAAAAAAAAAGACAGGCCAAGAGCTGCGAATGACTGCCCATATATGAGATTATGGTATGGACTATATCATATTATACCTGGGCTTAGATGTCAATATCTTGACAAGACATACATGGGAGAGCATGAACAAGCCGTGACTAGACTGGTCTCCTATTCAACTGTGACTTGTAAACTAGTCAAAGGTTCTACCAATTGGTAGACTATCCCAAATATTGGTATAGGTCAAATGGTTGAGAACATATGCTGACTTCAAGTTCATTGACATTGTTGATGACCCAAACCCATATCCTGTGCTTCTAGGAATTGATTGGGCAATAGACAACCAATCTATTATAAACTTTAAGGGAAGAATCTTGTCTTTCAAAGATTCTGAAATAAGGGTGGTTGCGCCCATTGATCCGCTTGAAGGGCAACATTATGCCGAACTTGTGCACAGTGAAGGGAAAGAAAATCATCTGGACCAGCTGTACAACATCATGTCTTCAAAGGAAGACTATATTAATCCCACAACTGATGGAAACCTGATTTGGCGCAGTGTAAGCTCGTGCACGTCGGACTCAAGCGATGCTATGGAAAATTGGCAGAACATGATGCATAAGTGTCCATGCACAGACGCGTGAGAATTACAAGAGTTGTTCGAAGGGTGGGAACCGAAGCAAGCATGATGCCTACGTATGAAGGATTGCCTAACCTTGCATCCTTCTTGGAAGAATTTGAAGAAAAGGTCACATAATCTCAACGAATTTCCACTTTGGACCATATGCTGAATGCTACGCCCATTAGATGGTGGAGTACACGTAAACATTCGATCTTCGAATGGCCATAATGTAGAAGACTAATGGGGATCAGATTTGGAGAAGAGGTCAGTTCCACTGATAAAAAATATACAATATTGTTAGATCCTGGAAAACATATTGAGTACCTTCGCACAACTTGGAAAGCATATCCGTGATAGGAATGGGTTCATCGATTCATCCACACCTTGTAAATGGTGCTAAGAAGTTGGTACACCTCAGAGGAGTTGCGACAAGGAACCATTGAGTGGGAAAGTTTAACTGTAAACTTTAACCAATCATCTGAATTTACAAGTGAACATCCAACAGTCGATGCTGTGCTACAAGTAAAAAAGGAAAAGAAATTTGAAGAAATACGCATTGTGGACACGAGCCTCCATCAATACAGCATAACTACACATAACTACACAATGTGGTATAATATCACGAAGGATCCAAGGGATAGTGAACCAGCCGCCATAATCTCCATGTGTCAGAAGGAATGTGCGAAGTGGAAAGAGACCGCACGTGTGAAAATACATGACACCCTGTTAAGATAGGACATAAAAGAAAAGAAAAAAAAAGGGGGAAAAATTGACAGTGAGCTTTTTGGGGTACCAACCTGACTGTTAATAATAAGTACCAATTAAAGTGACACGACAATAGTGATATAATGCAAAAATACTTGATCAAATAGCTCGTGGTATGACCACGCGACGGAAAGGACATATTCCTTTCTAAAAAAAATAAAAATTATCATATGTACGAAGAAAAACTAAGCACCAGTTAGGGTATTTATCAAACTTCAATACCCTGCCCTGCTCCTTGCATACCGAGGAAAAACACTGTTATTGCATCAACCTTTGAGCACCGAATTGGTGAAGTTGTAGTATGGTCATCTCTATCTCTAGCACAAGCACAATTGAATCCGAGTCTATATCACCTATCTCGATAATGGAAGATGCTACTGGGTATATCCCACAATTAGTGGGACTTGTTAATGAACAAACTACTCCCAGAGTACAATCAAAGGCCACTAAACCAGTTCGAAAGGAAATACCAAGCCCACCAGTTACTCAACAAGCAAAACGCAATAGCACGAGAAAGAGGAAGGGAAGAGCAACGACAACCCTAGAGGCCATCCCCCACCAGAGGATTTTGAGACAAGGAACTTCTTGCCACCACATGTTCCACCCCGACATAGAAATGCACCAGAAGTTGCAGTCCCCAAGAATGGAAAGACTCCACTCATAGTGCCGCTAGTACTCGAGGGAGTGAAGGTAGTTAAAGATAGTCTACCCAAGGTGCAGAATTTATATTATGCTGATCATGATACCAAGACACAACCATACTTGGACCACAAGAAGTATATGGAAATTATGCAGGACACACCAGAGGTTCCCCAATGATTGTTGCACAGGACTGGGCTACACAACTGGAAAAATATGGCATACTATCGTTGTTGTATATGCCACACTTTGGGCACGGTACACATATTAACACCCATGTTAAGCAATTACTCCTATTGTTCCACGATGGGGTTCTCTGGTTAGGAAAACCTATACCCATGACTATTGAGCTCATCCCTACCATCACAAGCATGTCAGATGCTGGAATGGACCCAACACTGTTGCTCAAAAAGGATCAAGATGCAACCATAGCCAAGCGGATGAAGGAAAAGTTTGGCGTGCAAAGGAGTAAACGAGGGTTTTTGATTCATACCATTGATAACTCCACTGTTATCTTTGCTATCAAAGTATTAGCATCCAAGATACTCTGTAGAATGTGTCCAGATCAGTGTACGGTGGGAGCAATTGCACTCGTAGACCTCAACACGAGAGGAATTCAAATCAATTGGTGCCAATTCTTGCTGAATGAGCTTATTCAAGATGCCATTGATGCATAGGAAAGGGGTTGGGCATTCCATTATTCATGGTTGTTAATTTTAATTTCATTTATTTGATGGTCTGGTCTAGAACACTACCAAGGGGTTGACCTGCAGGTACCGTGTCAAGGGCAAGGTATCAAAACCCCTGGTTTGAGAAGAAACAACCAGCACGACATTAGGTGAGTAATATTGAATTCTTTACTCATGTAGAGGCTATACGACATCAGGTAAGGAGCATGTCAAGGCTAGATGCTGCCATATTCCAATAGTTTCTTTCCATCGTTAAGTTTGAAGTGGGTCCGCACAATGTTTATCTACAACCACAACAATAGCCACAACAACCAAATATACAAGGAAACTTTATCATGACCAAGGAAGAGGTCGAAGAAATTGTAAATCAGTGACCGAAAGAATGGCGTGTTCAAGTACCTGAAGAAAAAATATAATAACAAGATCACCAAGAACAAGAAGAGGAGGAAAATGAAGAAAAAGACCACCTAGAGGATTTACTCTCTAACGAGAGTCACAACCTCTCAATACCAACAGACCCGGAATCAAAACACGAGGTGGGGGAACCTTAGGAAGAACAAGTGCCACCAAGAAAAACAAAGAAGAAAATTAAATCCGACCGATCTGCAAACATTGTTAGCTTGGAAAATGATGATATGTAACTCATGATTGAAGCAATCATCGAGGAAAAAGAATCTAGTTTCAAGTCTATAGAAGAACGACAAGAGGAACTTTCAGGTACAGTCACTGAACTTCTTAAGGTTCTCTGTAAAGCAGTGGAAGAAGTTAATATTGATGTTGATGGTCCAAGTGCAACAACGAACTCCCAAGCTCCATTTGAAACATCACGAATGGAGTAAGTTGTGGCCTCTGTGCCAACCCTTCCAATAACAATACAAGTCTCTAAGGCTACTGTTAGGTGTGGCACCCCAAAATCTAATCTTGATTTTCAGGATACTAACCAGCTCATTATAGATTTTTCATCTATGCATATGAATGAAGTGTATGCTATCCATAATGTCATTCATGTAGAAATAAGGCTGCGCGAGTGCCACCTATATCCAAAGGTAAAGGCTACACATCAAGACATCAAGAAACTGGAAAATGAAATTCAAGAGGCTGAACAAAAGAAACTAGAGTCGAATGGTAACTCCCAGAGAATCATTGAAGTAGTCACCTTGGCTTGTAGCAGCTTTGGCAAGAAGAGGGAATAACACCAAAAATGGCCTTGGATTCCAAAATAACATAGTTAGTGGAATTAGTGACGAACCTATAAAAAAAAGTAGTGTAGTTAGAGGACAAAAGTGTTGGCAGATTTGAGTATATAGTTGTCATTGATGTCAAAGGTGTTCACGAATGACAAAGGAATAACAAGTGGATACGATAGCAGGACAAACTCAGTGAAAGAATAAGGTAGTGATGACATGGCATGGCATAGTTGAGGATGTATCATGACACATATGATGACATGGAATATGATGGTGTCCTAATGATGATGAAAGACTAAGGTAGTGATGGCAAAGTTGCTTATGAACTACAAAAGATACCATGGCAGAGTTAACGCAACATAAGTCAAAGAAAAGATGAAATGGCATGATGATGAGGTGGCATAGACAAAGGTAGTGATGGCATGGCACAATGATGAAGTGGCATAGTTAGTTGCATGAGATTCGATGAATGAGGATCAATTTTTGCATAATCCGCAAAGACAAAATGCAGACTCGCATGAGTTATAGAATGGATGGTTAGGAAGCATCCCACACAAGATCCGACAGTTAGGAAGCATCTCACACAAGATCTGATGGTTAGGAAGCATCCCGCAAAAGATTGGTGGAAAATCCAAAGTTTCGCAAAATATCAAGATCAGACGGTCAGGGGTAAATCCGAAAGGAAATCAACGGTCTAGGAAAATGCGGAAACAAAGTTGCGGAAGTCCAAAATAGGAAAGTGTGATTCTACATCCTGCATGTCGCAATCCACAAGATCAACAGCCAGGAAAGATTTCGTAAGTAGATCAACGACGTGGAAAAAAAATTGTGGAAAGTAGCTTGCGGAAAGCCGAAATATTACGTTTCTACATCCCGCAATCTGGAAAGATCGGACGGCTGAAGTTAGTTTCGCTAAAATAGATCGACGATGCGGAAGGAAAATTCCAGAAAGGAGTTTTCAGAAAGGCAAAAGTGGACAGTGGACACCCGCATCCCACATCCCACAATCTAGAGATCAACGGTCATGAAAACACCCAGCGAAGATCGACGGTGGGGAATCATTGATGAGGTAATCTTGTTGCGGAAAGGTAATTTTGAGGCATAAATCGATGGTTAGATAGACGGTCTATATTGACTTAGAAATAGGATCAATGAATCTGATTGGATCAGGAAGATGATCTTGTGGAAAGAAGTTTGATAGTGTGGAAGCATCTGCAAACATTGGATAAAGGTGCGGAAATGGTTTCCAAGCTGCGGTAATGATCTCTGAGCTGGAGGATCAATAGGAGAACGTGAAAGGATGTTCCTGAAAGGTGTGATCTTCAAATCTGAAAGGGTGCAACAATGAAATATGTGTTTGTTTAGTTTGAAGAGATGTGACTGTTGAAAGAAGCTTAAATGCTGAGAAGTATTTAAGAAGCGGCCTGAGTAAGAAGGAACGTGTCTCTGCAATTTGAATTGGATGATTAGAATCAGAGACTAGTGGGTGTGACAGAATTCAATTGGAGAGAAATCATGAGAAACATATCAGGGTGGCAGGGCGATGCTAGGGCAGACAACAAGCTTGTAGGGGGTTGTTTCCTCCTTTCAGTCGTAGTTGATAAACCAGGGGGTTGTAGCCTCCTTCCAATTGGCATTGGTAAACAGGGTGTTGTAGCACCCTTCTCTGTAGCAGCAGAAAAAACTATTTGTAATTAACAATTTTGCAGTAATAGGAAGTATTGGTGGTTTACCCTATTGGGATTCCACGTTAAAATTGTGTTCTGTGTATTCTTGTTGTTACATGTTTCTAATGATAGATTTAAAAGTCGTTAAAATAGTAAAAAGATAACAATACTGATTCACCCACCCTCTCAGTATTGACCAATAAACCAACAATTGGTATCAGATCAGTTTCCTTCTAGAAGGTAGATCCTTTGTAAAACCACTATGGACCAATAAACCACTAGAAGGTAGATCCTTTGTAAAACCACTATGGATCAACAAGAAGGCTTGGCCACTAACAGACCTCCACTATTTACAGGAGAAAACTATGCATACTGGAGTGTAAGAATGAGGTGTCATCTGATGTCCCTGGGATGGAAGGTTTGGGAAGCAACAGAAAATGAGCGTAACGTAGGAAACCAGTACCCTACAGACACAGTTGAACTTGGTGAATATGAAGGCAATGCCAAAGCCCTAAATGCAATCTTGAGTGGATTAACAAACGCTATGTTTACTAAGGTTATGCAATGCACATTTGCCAAACAAGCCTGGGATAAATTGAATATTATCTATGATGGAGCATCAAAGGTCAAAGAATCCAAACTGCAGACATATAAAGGTCAATTTGAAAGCCTCAAACTGAGAGAAGAAGAGAATATTGGGGAATACCTTCTTCGTGTAGATGAGGTGGTTAATGCTATTAACGGTCTTGGAGGAAAATTGAAAGAAAAAGAAGTGGTAAGTAAGATACTAATAACATTACCAATGAGATATGACTCAAAGGTTTCCACCCTAGAGGAACGAGATGACCTTAAAACAATGAAAGTAGATGAGCTGCATGGAATTCTCACTGCATATGAGATGAGAATTGGACTAAATGAAACGTCAAAGAAAGAAGCAACGTTTAAATTCACTTCCAAAAATCAATCAGAAAATCTAGATGATGAGGAAGCCCTCTTTGTAAGTAGGCTTAATAAAGGCACTGGAAAATACAAAGGTAAACTACCTTCAAAATATTTTAACTGCAGTAGGATTGGACATTTTTCCCATAAGTGTCCCTACCCAAAACAAGAGGTGAGTGACCATGAAGAATCATGCTGTCATTAGGGTAGAAAGAAGTATAAAGAGAAAAAGAATATCTTCTATTCCAAGGAAGAAATCGAAGATGAGGAAATGAGTGAAGATAATGAAATCCTATTTTTAGGAACATAAAACTCAGATGAGGAATCGAAAGTGGACATAGAAGTTGAATACATGGCTGCTGTAGATGAAATTGAAAGAAGTAGGAAAATAAACAAAGTTTTGAAAGAGAAACTGTCTAAATACCAAGAAGAGACAAATCAGATTATTACTGATTTGAGAAACCAACTTCAAGAGGCCAAGAAGAGTGAGGAAGATCTAGTAGTTCTTCTCAGGAAGAGAATTCAAGATTCTGAAAAACTTGAGAAAGAAATTGCTCTACTTAGAGAAAGGGTTGATGAAAAATTTATCAAATCTAAGTTTAAAAACAACTCAAATATTTTGGATGACATTCTGAACAGTCAAATATCATCTAGTGACAGATCCGGTTTAGGGTTCGTTAAATAAAAGAAGCCAGAGATTTTCCCACTCACTAATCAGAGAGGAAGTATAAAGAACTATGTTGAAGTACTGAAGAGTCCCGTTAAAAAGAAAAAGTGCAAAGAATATGCTTTATCTTTTCATGACAAAGACAGAACTCATGAGGAGCTCAAGAGACAAGTAATAAATAGAAATCAGAAAATATTTCTGGGTCATTGTTATTCCTGTAATAATTTTGGTCATAAAGCCCTGAAATGCAAAGCTTATGTAAAAGTTCATGAGTACAAGAAGGATGCAATTAAAAAGCATAAGGTAAGGAATCATAACTAGTTTGGACTTCTCCAAAGGTTTGATATAGAGTGTTACAAATGTAATAACTTTGGACACTTGGCTAGGAATTGTCAACTAAAATGTGATGCCCCAGTAGAAGTTTAGAGACAGTGGTAGAAAATGGTAGTTAGGAAACAAAGATACCAAATACCTCCTATGGATAAAGAAAAATTTCATGGTTATTGTCATTATTGTCACAAATTTGGTCACAAGGTGGTTGACTGCAGAGTTAGGGAAGAAAATCAAAGGATGAAAAGGGAACAGGACACCAACGTAGAGCATGGTGAAAGACAAGTAAATAGTACACCTCCTGAAAAGGTGTGGATGAAAGAATTAGAAGCTTCAGAAGAAACACAACTTTCAGTCATTAATGAAGTCTCTATAGTTGATGTTGAGAATAATGAGGTCATAGATAAAAAAGACACTCATCATGAGGGAAAGCTACTTAGTGATGTATAAGCATACCCCAATGCAGATAAGGATGAAAGAGATGACGAAGGAGACAATGATTGTGGAATTTACTTCTAAAAAAAATTCATTCATTTGTAATAAAAAAAAACCCTAAAAATTGAGGGCATGAACAGTCATCTTAAAGGCATAGGAAATGTTGCATGATCTCAGGGGGAGATTGATATCTTTAAGTTAAGGATTTTGAAGATGAGAAGGCAAACAGTTGTTTTTGGTTAAAGTTCAGTGTGAAAAGAAGAGAAAAAGAGGGATAACGCAGATAAGATCTGGTAATATCTCATTACGTGGTTAATGAACCTCGATTATGGTTTCAAAATTGTATTAGCTACCACCATTGGTTTTAGAGGAAGCTTATACTCAGGGAGTGTTAAAGTCATAAAATTTCAATTGGTATCTAAGAAAAACTAAATTGGTGGGTATATTGAAAGCTATATTCTTCAAAGATAATGGGTGATGAAGGTTTAGGTTATTGTTGGAATATATTATATTCCTTGGAAGGTAATAATGTCTTTGTATTATGTCGGAAGTTGTCGACAATCTTATGTAAAAGAGTAATACATTTAACCCATAGTTATATGGTGTTGTATTTACTTGTGTAGAATATTTGTCCATGGTATTGTATTAAGAGATGTTAGTTTGGAGAATTATATTATCCCACATGCAATATGTGAGAGTAATTCCTCCTCATCTCTTAGTATATAATAGGGTCAAGTGAGTCTCTACATATCTAGTATTCTTGATGTAGTAGTGGTACTATTGTGACACTGTTGTACATCATCTATATTCTTTGGGGTATTTGTGCTTTGCTCTCTTGTAAGATTGGAGAAGACATTCTGGAGATAATAGAAGACTACCTTCCCATGGATGTAACCCATTAGGGTGAACCACATATATCGGTGTTCTCTTGTCCTTTTATTTTTCTGTTCTTATCTTTTTATGATATGTTGTTGGTTTCTTAGATAGGTTAACTAGTTTAGCTTGACTCTACTATTCTAAGAGTTATGAGTCTTTGTGTTTGAGTTAGTGAGACCGGAGAAACTATGTAATAAACTGAAGTAATCTCTATGTTGAGGATCTAAAGTTATGGGTCGCTAGACAGTTAATAATATAGATCTAAAATCCAAAAGAATCCAGCAAGTATATGCTAGTTTTTTTTATGAAGATCTAAATGCATAGGATTAAGGAATTCAGGTAAAAGAGGAAGGCAATTTACGTACAGGTAGAATAGACCATTAGATATGGAAGTAGGAACATAGTTTAAAAAAAGGGGGAAACATGTATCCTAGAACAAAAAATGGAAGAGTGTTGAAAAATGCTGAGTGTAGACTCTGTCACAAAAATGTTGACAAAGGAGAAAGAGTACATTGACAGGGGGAGTCCATGGATCTATCGGTTAAACTATCATTCAAGAACAAGAAATGTTAAGATAAATGATAATACATTGCTTAAATAACCAAGTTTAGTTAAAGGGGAGATATGGTGACAGGAGGAGTTGTCAAAAAGAAGAGAGACATAAAATCCTATATCAAAATAAGTGCAACATCGACATAACAAGTTATCCTTTTCCATTGTTGTAAAAGGGGGAGAATGTTTAGAGGTTTCCATCAATGCCAAAGGGGGATATTGTTGGCATATTTAAGTATATAGTTGTCATTGATGTCAAAGGTGTTCATGAATGACAAAGGAATAACCAGTGGATATGATAACAGGAAAAAATCAGTGAAAGACTAAGTTAGTGATGACATGGCATGGCATAGTTGAGGATGTAGCATGACACATATGATGACATGGAATATGATGGTGTCCTAATGATGATGAAAGACTAAGGTAGTGATGGAAAAGTTGTTTATGAACTCCAAAAGATACCATGGAAGCGTTAACGCAACATAAGTCAAAGAAACGAGGAAATGGAACGATGATGAGGTGGCATAGATGAAGGTAGTGAGGACATGGCATGATGATCAAGTGGCATAGTTAGCTGCATGAGATCCAATGAATGAGGATCAGTTTTTATATAATACGCAAAGACAAAATGTAGATCCGCATTAGTTCTAGAATGGGGGGTTAGGAAGCATCCCGCACAAGATCTGACGGTTAGGAAGCATCATGCAAAAGATAGGTGGAAAATCCAAAGTTCTGCAAAATATCAAGATCAGACGGTCAGGGGTAAATCCGCAAGGAAATCAATGGTCCAGGAAAATGAGGAAACAAAGTTGCCAAAGTCCAAAATAGGAAAGTCTGATTCTGCATCCCGCAATCCGCAAGATCAATGGTAAGGAAATAATCCACAACAATATCGACGGTGCGGAAGAAAAATTACGAAAAGGAGCTTGTAGAAAGCCGAAATATTACGTTTCCCCATCTCGCATTCCACAATCTGGAAAGATCGGACGACTGAAGTTAGTTCCACAAAAATAGATCAACGGTGCGGAAGGAAAATTGCGGAAAGAAGCTTGTGGAAAGGAGTTTGTGGAAAGGCAAAAGTGGACAGTCGACATCCCGCAATCTGGAGATCGACGGTCATGAAAACACCTGACGAAGATCGACGGTTGGGAATCGTTGATGAGGTAATCTTGGTGCAGAAAGGTGATTTTGAGGTAGAAATCGATGGTTAGATCGACGCTCCAGATTGACTTAGAAATAGGATCAACGAATCTGATTGGATCCGGAAGATGATATTGCGGGAAGAAGTTTGACTGTGTGAAAGTACCCGCAAACATTGGATAGAGGTGCAGAAATGGTTTCCAAGTTGCGGTAACGATCTATGAGGTGGAGGATCAATAGGAGAACGTGAAAGGACACTCTGAAAGGTGTGATATTCAGATATGAAAGGGCGCAATAGTGAAAGGTGTGTTTGTTCAGTTTGAAGAGACGTGACTGTTGAAAGAATCTTAAATGTTGAGAAGTATTTAAGCAGTGGCCTGAGTAAGAAGGAACGTGTCTCTGCACTTCGAATTGCATGATCATAATCATAGACCAGTGGGTGTGACAAAATTTAGTGGGAGAGAAATCGTGAGCAACATATCAGGGTGGCAGGGCAACACTAGGGTAGGCAATAGGCTTATAGGGTGTTGTTACCTCCTTTCAGTCGTAGCTGATAAATCAGGGGGTCATAGCCTCCTTTGAATTGGAATTGATAAATAGGGTGTTGTAGCATCCTTTCAGTCATAGCTGATAAACCAACAGGTTGCAGCCTCCTTTCAATTGGTATTGGTAAACATGGTGTAATACCATCCTTGTCTATAGAAGCAGGAAAAACTATTTGTAATTAACAATTTTGTAGTAATAGGATGTATTGGTGGTTTACCCTATTGGGCTTCCACGTTAAAATTGTGTTCTATGTATTCTTGTTGTTATGTGTTTCTAATGATAGATTTAAAAGTGGTTAAAATAGTAAAAAGATAACAATACTGATTCACCCCCCCCTATGAGTATTGACCAATAAAACAACAAAAAGGACACCTAGCACACCTCCAGAAGTGAAAGCATAAAGAACATACCCAGCTACTCAGGCTGCAAAAGAAATAGAAATTGCCAAGCAAGCATGTGTTAAGGCCATGGACCAAGTTTCCCAGACTTGGGAAGATCTAATGGATGATGAGAAATCCGAGAGGATTGCAAATGAGCTCACTGCGGTTCAAGAAAATATCACACAGATGCAAAATGAGATAAAGAAATTTCCCTTAGAACAAAAAAGGTTAGGACAACAAAAATGCGGCGACTACAACAGAAAAATACTACGTTACATGCACAATAACAACAACATGAGGAAAAGGTAGAGGAGTTACAAGCAGAAGCAGAAAGGGTCATAGGGCTAATTTAGCCTATGCACCAGAAGGTGCGTGAGGTAGCAGCCTCGCTATAAAGTAACATGCTGAAACACGTTTGTTCTGAGCTGGTGGAGCACATGTAGAAAATAGAAGAGGAGTGTGCGTCGAAACAGAGAAGTTGCTAAAATTTGTGGAGGATTTTCATAACAAAATCAACACAAGTCAGTTTATGGAGAATTAGCTCATGTGGCTCAAGATGAGCCATAGGTGATTGTTGGGGGCCTGTTGGGCCTCGGGACAGAAGGGCAGAATTCATGTAGAATTCTTCCTAAGTAGGAGAGAAGAGGGTAAAGAAGAAGAAGGAGTTGCGACAGAAGGAACAACATCAAAGAAGGATGCCATGACAGAAGAAGGAAGAAAAGGAGGAAGACAAAGAGAAGGTGCAGGACGAGGAAGTTGTGCTAGTTTTGTAATCTATGATGGAAGGATGGAGTAAGGGATGAGATGACATGGTAGGATATTCAAAAAATTAGGCATGCTGATAAGGGAATGACAGGAAAAGGACAGTAAGGCATAATGCTAAGAAAGAGAAAGCCTTAGCGATCGTGGGTATGAGCTCAGCTGGAGCCGACGGAAACCACACGCTTGAAGGAATTTTTGTAAGTTAGGCCGATAACACATTTGGGTTATGTATTGCTAAAACAGGAAAGACAACCTGTTGGCCGAAGATAGTAAGTCAGCTGGGATAGCGACTGAAGCTGAGTCTATGAGAGTCTATATCGAGTCAGAATTGAGTCTGTAACAAGCATGTATGGGAGCTATATCGAGTCTGTAATAGGATTATAAAAAGAGGAACCCAAGTTGTAAATGGGTTATTCAGTTAGCTAGTTCTTTCTTAGATGTTTTTGAGTTGATTAGTTGATACAACAGTTTTGAGTAAGTATCTAGAATCTTGGAAAAGACACTTGAGCTAGACTAGAGGTAGATAGTTTTGGTTAATGAATCTGGATCACTGAGTGCATCAAAGTAGCGGTTCTGCAGATGAGTGCGTAGACAGATAGAGAAGGTCAAGTCGATCCAGGCTGAAATCACTAAATAGGAGTAGAATAGAGTGATACAGATAGAGAAGATCAGAGAGGATGAGAGGGAGGGAAAGTCTATAGAGATAGAAGAGAATATCTTGAACACAGTCTATAGCTTTATGTACAGAAAAAAGGTGCATCTATTTCCTCGTTCCAATTCCAGATGAAGGACACCTTGTGGTTTTTTCCTGGATGGGTTTCCACGTTACATGCTGTGTATATGTGTGAATGTTGACATAGCTTAGACAAGTGCATAGTTACTGTGTTTAATGATTGATTTGTTATTGTGCTATAAATGGATAAATTTATGAATGCCGCATTTCAGTAATGAATAGGTCCATGTCTGTTCACTATGCATTTGCGTAAGATTGCATAAATAAGGGCGAATCATACTTCAATGTTGATATAGAACGTGCAAACCACCAACCCACCTTCCTGGTATTCGTTGGAAACCTTGGCATAGATCCAAGGACTTAAAACACCCTCCCGTACAAACTGCAGAAACATGGTTCTGGCAGTTATCCATAAAACTGAGATATCTCTGGTGAGAGGACATCATTGTCACAGGGGCTGTCGGCTGGGATTTGCTCTGTCGGGCCGATATCTTGGGCTTTGTTGTGCTGACCAAAAAAGGGGGGCTGAACTTGGGTCGTAGAGAGAGAAAAGCCAACATGTATCTTGAAACAAGTGATTAGTATCAACACTTTACTAATGTATTTATAATATCACATTCTTTATCTCTCACGAGAGATAAACATTTATTTGCATTTATTAACATCTTCATCTCCCATGTAACAACCATCGATAAATCATTTTTAATATTATGAGTTCTTAAAATGTATTCGATCCATTCTTAAACAAATTTTACTTATTATGCTTCCTTGGAAATAATAGTTTTTCTATTAAATAAATAGTGACTACCCAACACAACCCCACAAATGTCTAAAGGGACTCTATTCAATTCAACCCCATCTACAACACCAGTTGTGATGGAAAACTTCAATTTACATTTATGAGACAAATTCAATTTTGAATCTTCACAAACCCATCCCAAGGGGTATGGTTTAGGATGAGGTTTCATCTTTAATCCCAAATTTCTAAGTACCCGCTTAGAGATGAGACTCACTTGAGACCCACTATCAATAAGTGTGTCTATTTCAGTATGTTTTGAGATCACTCGCGGTGAAATAATTTAGTTGTCTTTGCATTATCAAGGTTCATTTCAAACTTTGAAGTAGAAGAAAATGAACTACAACCAATAGTAGAAATATTACCTTTCAGATCCATAGCTATCACCTTAGTCTCATCTCTAGATTCAGATATGAGATCTTGGACTGCGGCCATGATATTTTTCTTACCTCTCTGATGCTTAGCTCAATTTGACTTCAACTCTGGCTGTAGCTTCCAACAATGCTTTGCATTATTCCCATCTCTTTGGCAACGCGGACATGAAATCTGCATATCCCCTTTCTTCAAGGTAGTTGTATGTTTTCTCTTTCCTTTGTCCTTGCACTATTTCCAATGGTTGGATTCAGTTGAGGTAAAGTTATCAGAAGTATTCTTCCCTTTAGCTTCAATATGGGTGGCTTAAACAAACGCTTCATCCAAGTCATTAGTATTGAACATCAAAATTGTATGTTTTATGTAACTATGCAATCCTCCTATGTATTTAAGAAGTGTTTCTTAAGTATAGAAAGGCATACCCAACACTAAAGCCTTCTTTCTAAAATCTTGTGCTTGCACTTTCCGACCTTTACCTCGTATGGAATTTTGCTAGTTCACCGTCATTTGCTCCATATTGTTTTTTCAATGTTGAAATAAACTCATGCCCTAAGGAAATAACTTTACCTTTAGAGATAAGGCCCTCTTGAGTTTTTTTCTCCCACCATATTAGAGTAGTTCCTCCAAGTCGGAGAGAGGCCAATTAGATCTTAGCTTCATTACTTGCAAGTTTTTGAATCCTATAGTAAACTTCATTTTTTATAATCCAATTATCTAATTTCTTAGCATCAATTTCTTCGTTAAACATAGGTAAACCAAATTTCACATAAAGATTTAGAAATGGTTGAACATCATCTTTCTTATGGTCATTGGAATGATGAGAATGAGAGGAAGAAGAAGAACTAGAACTATAAGATGGAGATGAAGGTTTAGTGTAATAAAACTAAATAGTTTAGTAGTTTGTTATTTATTAATTAGTGGCACTAGGGCACACCTTTCAAATGTGTCTCTTCATTTGTATTTATTGCCAAACATTCTCTTGTAAAATCATCAATTCAATAAATAAAATATATCTTTTTGGAAAATAGATTCCAATTTGGTATCAGAGCTGTTAGTTCGTTGGCTTTCTCTCCTTGGGTTCTTCACATCAAACTACCACTCTCTCCAATCATCCAATTACTTCACCCTTGCTACTCATTGTTTTTCGCTGCTCCAATTTCCCACTTCGATTACACTGCTCTCATCCTTATCACTGATCCAATTTCCCACTTCAATTACACTGCTCTCATCCTTATCGCTGCTCCAATTTCCCACTTCGATTACCTAAGGAATTTGAAATAATATTATTATTTATTTTAATATTCATACTTTTTAAACCTTTAAAAAAAAAGCAAATTTTTTATTGCATATAAGAATATTATTAGTAATTTATTAATGATAATTGTTATTGTAATTAAAAATTTAATAGTTAACCCATCCCTAATCCCAAATTAGTAACATGAATATAAGAAATACCGAGAGAAACCCTCCCGAGAACAAGGATGCATCCATAAAATCAGAAGATGATCCATTTCAAAAGATACTGGAAAAGCTTGAGCAAAAATATGAGGACACTCGTGACCTAAAGCTTGAAATTCTCTCACTGAGAGACCAAGTTAAAGGAGGAAATAACTCACATACTAGCCCAACCCACAACATCGTTCACAAGGTCAAGATCTATTTACCAAGGTTTGATGGCAAAAATAATCGAGACAGGATTCGATGGATGAACAAAATAAAAAAATATTTTGAAATGTACAATATCTATGGCGACAACGACAAATTGAATGTTGCAACAATGTACATGGATAAAACCGTGTGTGACTGGTTCTTATGGTGGGACTCAACAATGAACAGAGGAAGTCTAGTAAGAGACTGGGGAACCTTCAAGAAAAAAATCTTTAAATGATTTCAAGACTTGGAAGAAGTCAAATTCTACAGCAAGCTCACTCGTTTACAACAAGAAGGAACTGTGGTGAATATTTTAGCAATATATTGTTCTTGACCACTTGTGTCCAAGATATAACTGAATAACGACTCCTGGAAATTTCCATTGGTGGTCTAAGACAAAGTATCCAAAGCGAGATAAAATTATTAGACGTCAAATACGTGGAACAAGCCTGTCAAAAAGAAAAATTAATTGAAGGAAAGAAAAAATCACAATGTTCGTCGGTTTATACACCACCCCACCTAAGAGAAAATGGGAAAACGGATGACAATCCATGCCGTAAGTGTAATGGCCCTAATTGGCATCCAGGACATAAGTGCAAAAATAAGAATCTATTCTTGTGCAAAAAAAGTAATACGGGTGACGAAAATGATGAAGAATCAAGCAACAAACCTTTCTCTGACATAGAGTTAGATAACGATGAGATTGGAAAATTGGATGCTAACATCACACCAATGCTCTCAGTGGATGCAATGATAGGTATCTCTCAACCCCAAACCCTCAAATTGTTTGGCCATATAAAAAACACTAAGGTGACGATGTTGGTCGATAATGGGAATACACATAACTTCATAGACTCTAGGGTAGCAAAACAATTAAACATATTCATCTACCCTACCACCAGCTTCGAAGTATCGATACCAGCAAACAAGACCACACCATGCGATGGTAAATTCCATAAAGTAAGACTAGCTATAAAGGGATACAAGATAATATCACTAATGTATGCTATGGAAATCTAAGGGGTTGGCATTGTTTTAGGTGCACAATGGTTGGAAACGCTGGGGACAATCGGATTAAACTTACGAGAACAATTTATAAAGTTATATGAAAATGGGAGGAAATATAATCTTTACAGTATTAACTACCCCCCTCCCCAAATTGTCTCATCCAATAAAATGGAAAATATGATAAAAAAAGGGAGCTCAAGCCTTCTTCTTACACTGCTATGCTATGGAAAGAACAATTGATGAAAGAGAAAATACTAATCCACGTGAATTACAATAACTCTTGGCGGAACATAGTGACATATTCCAAAACCCTCCTCCTCATCCCCTGCCCCCATGTTCTAGGTATCACATCATCAAGTTGATGCCAGGATAAACTCCAATTAGAAAAAAGTCATACAGACAATCTCAGAGGAACAAATCATAGATCAAACGTTTGGTGCAGGAACGATTAGATGCTGGAATAATCACACATAGTAAGAGTCCTTTATCTGCACCAGTCATACTCGTTAGGAAAAAAAATGGAGCGGATAGACTTTGGATTGATTATCGAGTGTTAAACAAAATCACCATAAAAGATAAATTCCCAATTCCGTTTGTTGATGAGCTGCTCGATGAGCTACATGGTGCAAAACATTTTTCTAAACTAGACTTAAAATCAAGATATTAACAAATACATATTTGAGAAGAAGATGTTGCCAAAACAACTTTATGCACCCACAGAGGTTTATATGAATTTCAAGTGATGTCGTTTGGATTATCCAACACCCCGAAAACATTTCAAGTAGTAATGAATGACTTGTTTCGCCCTTAACTAAGGAAGTTTGCACTAGTGTTTTTTGATGATATCCTTATTTATAGTAAAAATTGGAACTCACACCTCAAGCATGTAGAAACAATATTGAAGCTTCTAGAAGAAAACAAATTTTATGCTAACAAATCAAAATGTAGTTTCGGGAAAAAGAAATATAATTTTTGGGGCACATTATTTTAGTCGACGACATTAATGTCGATCCCAAAAAAATTATGGTGATCACAAAGTGGACGTCCCCCAAATAAATTACATCGTTAAGAGGATTTCTGGGTCTAATAGGTTATTACAGAAGATTTGTTCGCAACTACGCCCAAATTGTAGCATCCCTAACGTCACTATTAAAAAGGGATACTTTCAAATGGGACAAGAATATAGAAACTTGTTTTGAACAATTGAAAACCCTAATGACATTCACACAAGTGTTAGATTCTCTTGATTTTATGAAGACATTCTTCCTTGAGTGTGACGCTTCAGGGACATGATTAGGATCTATTCTCATGCAAGATAAACATCCCATTGCTTTTGAAATACAAAAGTTAAAACCGAGTGAGAAAACAAAATCCACATATGACAAAAAATGTTGGTAATAATGCATTCCCTTATTAAATGAAAGCATTATTTGTTCGAGGCAAAATTTCTTGTTATAAGATACCACAACAACCTGAAGTATTTTCTAACTTAGGAAAATATCTCTCCTGAACAATAGAAATGGGTAAGCAAAATCCAAGTCTTTGATTTTGACAATTTGTGTAAAAAGGACAAAAAGAATAGGGTTGCATACAACTTATCAATAAAACATGAGAGTGATGCCTCCCTATGTTCCATATCCATAGTTGTTCTTGAATGGATTTCAGAAATCCACAGTGAGTATGTGAAAGACCCATAGACAAGGAAGCTAATTGAAGAATTTGAAAACAACAAAGCAACAAACTCCAAATATTCATGGAAAAAAGACATACTGTGGTGCAAACAAAGAATATGTTTACCCAATTCATCAAAATTCAGAACTCAAGTCTTAAAAGAGAACCATGACTCCCCAAGAGCAGGCCATGTTGGTTTCTTTAAAACATACCGCAATATCCGTTAATCCTTCTTTTGGAAGGGAATTAAGACTGATATCCAGAAATATGTGGCTGAATGTGATACTTGTCAAAGGTAGAAGTTCGAAATGGTTGCCCCTCCTGGTCTCCTACAACCCCTTCATATTCCAACCCAAAAATGGTCTAAGGTATCCATGGATTTTATCACCGACCTTCCTACATCAAAGGAAAGGATAGTATATTTTTTTTGTTGACAGATTAACAAAATATGCTCATTTCATTAGTATTTCATCCAAAACAAATGCAATCCAAGTCGCATATAGTTATGTAAAGAATATTTTTAAGCTCCATGGGTTTCCCAAGGTTATTGTTAGTGGCAGGGACCCCAAATTTACCAGCAACTTCTGGAAATAATTGTTCCACCAAGTTGGGATTTCATTAACTATGAGTACGTCGTACCAACCCTACCCTAGATAGATGGACAAACAAAAGTAGTAAACAAATGCCTTGAAGGATACCTGAGGAATTTTGTGAACGATCGACAAACTCAATGGGTACAATGGCTACACCTTGTAGAATGGTGGTACAATAATACATATCATACATCAACAAAAATGTTTCCTTTTGAATCCTTATATGGGTATCCACCTCCTACAACAATAGAATATGACATCAACAATTTCAAAATTCCAGTAGCAAGAGATTACCTAGCGACATCTGATGAGGTCATCCGAATTTTGAAGAACCATCTCGAACAAGTAAGAAACCATATGAAACAAGAAGCAAGCTAAAAAATAACCGATCGAGAATTTGAAGTGGGCGTTTGTCCACCTTCAACCATACAAACAAACTTCACTAAAAAATTCCAAAAATCATAAACTTGCACCCAAGTTCTATGGCCCATATCAGGTTTGAAAGCGAGTGGGAAAAGTGGCCTATGCTCTAGACATCCCAAATAAAGGAAAAATACATGAAATATTTCATGTGTCATGCCTAAAGAATAAATTGGGCTCAACCACTCACATACAAACTGAATTTCCTATCTGAGATGATGAAGGGAAAGTAGTGTTGGAACAAGAATGAAGATTTTTGTTCGCGCCACCCATCCTTACCAATACTTCGTGGACGAAGTATTCCAGAGAGGGATGAATTGCATTAAAACTAAATAGTTTAGTAATTTTATATTTATTAATTCGTAGCATTAGGACACATCTTTCAAATGTGTCTCATCATTTGTATTTATTACAGAACATTCTCTTGTAAAATCATTGATTCGATAAATAAAATATAACTTTTTGGAAAATACTTTCCATTTAGGAGGGCTTCCTTCATTTATTGAAGTATCATCCTCTGTTTTTACCTTCTTTGACATCCCTTTCAGTAACATGAAAGCAACCGTTCTACCTTATCTGACATCTGATGGAATTCCTTGTGGAAATCCTTATCATGCTCTATGTGAGCATCATCAACCGCCATTTCCTTCCCACGAGTTTCATGTCTAATCTCTTTCGGCGTGCCTTCTTCTTTTGCTTCCTTTTGTTTTGCATACAATTTCTCTACCATAGCTTTCACGGACATAAAATCTTTGAAAAATTCTTCATCAAATGATGGGGGATCACCTTCACCTACTAGTGATGCACTTTTTTGTTTCGAGAGAACACATCTTGGTCCGATGTTTGGATTGTATGCTTCAAGCTCCTCTTTGCCTCTCTTAAGCCTTGATATAGTTAGCATTCACACACTCAAAATTATTCAGTTAACCTGCTCTTATACCACTTGATCTGCAAATGACAATATCTTTTTTAACCATGAATTGAGTGACTATCTTAATAGTTAACTTATTGAAAAGGAATTTAACAACATATTAATAAGAGAACACAAGTCAACATAATGTTTCTAATTAACATAGATGTGTTCGAGCATAAAAATTTACACAACAAATGATAACGAAGTTCAAACCAAAAGGGCCTACGTCTTCAGGTCCTTGCTTCCAATGCAAATGTTTTAATTAATTCCTAAAATGATGGCTACATGCATCATTAACATGACTAGGAGTGCTCTAAATGTTGTCAATAAGACTGAGAAGTATCTGCAAGACTCCTCTCACCCTTGAGAGTTTCTCAACAATGACTCACTAGTCTTCATCTACAGTTTTGTAATGTGTTTGTAATCTAAAAGGAATACAACAAAACACAACACATACAATTGAAAATTTAAATGTTTTTCCATAGTGTAAAAACAACCTTCACGAAGCATGCTTGGAAGTTAATCCTCGGGTTGGAAACTCTGCAATCCATTACTACGTGTTTCTTCAATAAAAAAAAGTCTCTTTGTCCAAACGTCGATGCTCAATCAACAACTCAACCATTTATCCTCTGTGTCCATCCATCATTCTTCCTCCTTACACCCATCCATTCCCGATCTCCAGATCATTCCCAAGTTGCACGTTAAATAGAAAATTGGATTGGTTTGTGGATCTAAATGTGGCATTTTAGATTTGGAGATAACATGCCCAATTTGTGACAAAATCCAATTCCATTCCCAAATTATCTTTCAGGATAAGATCCAAGCCCATATTAAGAGAAAATATGTACGAATAATGGATCAAATGCAGAGACCCTAGAGAAAAATCCACGCCCATTTGTCCATTTCCCCATTGAATTTGGTTTAAATAGTTAAAAACCCGTCTCTGACATTTTCAATGTCAAATTGTCGATATCATTGTGTTGATTTAACTATGATCTTGATGACTCTGATCTCGACGTCAGAAGTCAGGATTCGGGAGTCCACAATAACAACAAGGACCTTCTGATTTTTTTGATGCCAACTAATCTGATCCCATGTCAAAAGTTGGGAGTCAGCATGGGACTTTCATATTTTGCAATTCTCATTCCGACTTTCGATTCCTGACTTCAAAAGTTAGAATTCAGCACTATGCCAAGTCACTTCCAACTCAACACTTGCACCTACCACATTACATGCTTTTTCGAAATTTTAGAACGCAATATATTTGACATCTAGGATCCATTTTATGAAACAAATATCACATGAAATCTCTTGGATATCTCTACACAATGGTGTACTTTAGATAAACATTTGAATACTTATGATTTTGGACATGTAGGAGATCCTCCTCGATCAAAGAGTCTATCTAACATGGTAAAGTGGAGTCAACACCCTCTTGTCCTTTTTGTGCCCATGCCGAGTGTTTCTTATAGGCTTGGGAGTCTTTTTAGTTTTACCATGACTTTGAGAATAATCCACATGCCTCTCTTTCTAATCTATTTCTGGCCATTCCCTATAAGGATCCAATTTTTGTTCAGTATGTATTTGCATTTTTCACTACAATTTGCATAGCTATATCTAATGCTTTGTTGCAACTTTTGTACTACCATTGCATTTTTTATGTTGCTCATCACTTGCATTTGTTTCATTTGCATTATGGAATATATTGTTAGAATAAACATGCTGACAAGTGTCCACCTCTTTCTCAACTCCCTTTTTGCAATTTGTTTTGCATAATTCAATTCCATGCACTTGAAACATACTTGCATTCCTTGTGACACTCGTTTTTCCACTGTAATATAACATTATTTTATTATTTCCTAGCCTCTATAATATGAAAATGACAAAAAATGAAATATTTAGAAAAAGATAGGGAGGGGGGTGGGGATATTAAATTTATGTTATATATCAACAACAAGTCATGACATCCTTGAACAAAGCACTAGTATTGAGTTTTCTCAACAAGTTGGGTATTAGTATGGTGTTAGGAATTAAACCATGATCCTAGAGTTTTTAATCCTTCAAATGGTTACTCCTCCATCCATATGGATAATTTGTAAGTGTCTCCTACGTTACATATTTATATGGTTGTCCCCTTTTTTTCAAAGTGCTTCCCAAGTCAGTATTGCATCATGCTCATTGTTTAGCTCGCGGTGGACATTTCTCAATTTCCTTGACTTTAATGTCATCTTCCTTGATGTCAAATTGTTCTCAGTATATATCATCATAAACAATGTTTGTGCCTGTTCTAGTGTGGAAAGTCATAATTAACTTCTCAAGCCATGTCTCATCGATGATGAATAGTAGCACCCTAGGCCTATTTATGTCATTGGTAGGTTACCTTGCACTTAATAGATGGAACCTCATCATTGATTGTTGATTGATTAGTTTCCCATGTCTTCAATGTCAATACCTCTATTTACATTTTGGGATTCATATTGTACCTTGGATTCCATTTTCATCATTGGTGGAAGTCCTCGTTTCTATCAATAGCTTTCATTATTGGTTGTTGCTGAAAGTGTATTTTTCATGTTTTGTTCACATTTTGTGCATGAAAGAGACGTACTTGGTACTTCCTCTTGCAAAACATTGTCCAAGTCTTTTTCCTAGTCAAATCAAGTATTGATATTTCCTCGTGATGGCTAATGGAGGATGTTTAATGCTTCCCTTCCAATGGATCTCCTCCCATCGATTTCAACACATCCTACTATGGGAATAAGATATAGAGTCTCAATGGTACCTTAGGGATTATAGTCATTAGTGGCAAGTTACTTGACTATTATGTAGTGGCAATACATTAATGTCTCATTCTTGAGGGATTCTACAAGTGTTCGATTCCAAGACATCTACTCACACTTTATATAATGTAGCAGGTACCTTGGTTCCAATTATCATCATCGGTGAATTACCTTGTGTTTTTTAACGATATAGATCAATGACTAGTAATCAAGCGGTTTCCTCTATGTTCAACTCCAGATCATTCATTCACATGGGAAATATTTGTACCTTTTGATGGTTTCGATGGAAGACCTTAAGAAAATGGTATAACCCACATATTTTGTTATCGTATGAGTTTTGCAAGAGTGTACCATACATTATCTTACACTAGTACCACGTGGAGAACTAGTTTCACTCATTTTAGTTATAGTTGTTCTCACAATATATGTTGAGACATAGATGCACTGTGTATATGTTCATGGCTATGATTTCTTGATTGAAATGGATCCACTATGTATCATTGTCATGGTCATGATCCCACACTTTATATAGTCCATGGATCCACTGAGTACTCTTTTGATTGCCATAATCTTACATCTGTTGTATGTGATCTGTATTTTCATTTATTTGCACTACAAGGAAAATGCGCTCTAGCAAAGCTTATAGCGGAAGACCCTAAAAATCCCAAAAATATGTTTATAGCAAAGGAGAGCGGGCTGAGGTTTTAGCAGATGTTTTTATTCCGTTCATTTAATCCAAAATGCACCAGTGTGTGTTTAAAAATAATGCACCGATACAATCATTAATTTTATCACACTGCGCTCTAAAAAATACCAATTAAAAAAATTTGTATCATTTTAACCACTATCACAGTGCGTTAATTAATATGACATGCACTAGTGCATATGATAATCAACCCCTCGATGCTTTTCATAGACAATAATGCAAAACTCTATTATTATACTTTTATTGACAACTCTTGCGAAAATTTGAAAACAAATAACGGGTGTGCTAGATATTTTAAAACGCCCTAGCCGTTTCAAAGGAAAAAGCACATCGTCTATTATTATATAAAAAATAATGTCATTCTAAAACCCATTAATTTTTATTAAAAAATCCTACTATTTGGTGTGTCACGCATATTGGATGCACCAGTGTGCTATCTTGTCTGACGCACCGGGACATGGGTCATTATAAAACAAACCACGGGGTAAAACTCATTTTTATCCTTCTTAGTGCTTTTTGATCCCATCTACACCAGTGCTGCACTTCACCCACTTGGATGCCCTGAAATCCATGGTCCACATCGACAAATTCTTCACTCCTATTGGTTGTTGCTTCTAGTTTGAAAATTTTCAAATAGTGGGAAAAATTCAAACTTTCCATACATCATACGGATGTCTCCTCAATGAGCAGTTCACCAGGTAAATTGATTCTTACTTCATAATTTAATTTTTTAGCGAATTACTTTTTAGAATTGAGCTTAAAATTGTTTGATTTTTTAAACAGAATTAAAAATTTTGCGTTGTGTGTTCGATCCTTTTGGCTCGCACCACAATGTAGTGCTCCCTATAAATTTTTACAGGATGCACCGCTGACGGTGCAAGCCGAACGACTCAAACACATCGCCACACCATAAAATATTATATAAAAATATTGAAATGATGACCCTCGATTTGTGGAGCTATGGAGGATGCTTCCTCATGATTTGAAGAACTTGATGCAACATGTTTTTGGAGTATGTGATTTTATATCTATTTCCAATCATAGAAGTTCTTTGGCACATGCGGGTAAAGATCCTCGATTGGATCCTAGTCCACCTCCTTCTCCATTAACTGCTTAAAATGATGGCATAGCCTCCACATCTTGTGCATCTCCTCCTCAGCCTCCACATCCTCCTTCACCTTCGACATCTCATCCACCTCCTCTTCATACTCCTTAATCATCTCAAACATCTAATCCACCTCCCTTTCCTTCGGCGAATCTATTATTTATATGTTATACCTATTCGACCGACCAACCTCTGATCTGTTATACCTATCTGACCGACTAGCATATGTAAATCCATTAGCTCCCCATGATTTTCATCCACTAGTCCCCTTATCTTTGGAGAGGATTCTCAAATTGGGTGATATGATCCAGATTCCTAGTGACGTCTTTCCCACTGCTTTACATGCTAGTTTATTTGCTAGTAGAGGTATTGATGATTCCTATGGATATATTTTTGGAGGCGTCGATACATATGGTGGGTCGACATATAGTGATGATGATGATATGGTTTTGTAGTTTCGGGGGCGGACTACACATGTAAATTTGACATTTATCGCAAGTTTGATGTTATTATATATATGTATATACATATATGTATATACATATATGTATATACATATGTATGTATATGTATATACATATGTATGTATATGTATATATATATATATGTATGTATGTATGTATGTATGTATGTATGTATATATGCATATGTATATACACATATATACATATACGTATATACCTGTATATGTATATATATGTATATACATATATATACATATGCATATGTATATTACATATAGAGGGGAAACGTCGGGCATAATGATGATAGATGAGGTAGACTATGACTCTAACTCGCCGGGAGTACCAATTTTCGTGCATTCATCAAATTGGGTGAATTCTCAACAGGAAGTGAGGTCACCTTCCACGTTCGAAACGCCGAAGCTCGGGTTTCCAAGAATGAAGGACGACTCCTCATTAATGAATAAGAAAGGTTGTGATCATAAAGGTGTGAGGTGAACAGAAGCCAAAGCAAAGAAACCCTCAACCTCTTTAACAATAGGCAAGGATATAGCGTTAACATAATTACTTGATTATCTATCACTAGCCTTGGTAGGTGGGTTCTGTGGGAAAATTATGAGTGAGGATGCACTACGTAGGTGGATGGAAGAGAATTGCAGCCCCCATACGCAGCAATTACCAGTCTTCCATATCCTACCCCGTAGATGGATCCTGTTTCGAGTTAAGACAGAGGAAGAAAGACAAAAGTTACTAAATAATTCATGGCAGTGGGGGCCCTCTGAGCTAATACTAAAAAAATGGAAGGTAGAATTTGAAGCCAACAGAGAAGCACATAATGTACAATAAGTGTGGGCGATATTACCTAGTATTCCAATGATGTTTTCGAAGAAGGAAATCCTAGAAGAAATAGGATGGAAAATAGGTAAGTTCATAGCACTGGAGGAAAACTCGGAGTTGAAAATAGACATAAGATGTGCCAAAATTTTGGTCGAAGTCGACTTACGTGATGGATTTTTCGAAGAAATGTTGCTGGAGCTTCATAGGAGCAGGTGGAGGCAAAGGCTAGATTACTGGAAGATTCCCTTTCGATATTTTCCTGCAGAAAGGTTGGCCAAATTGCAAGAGACTTCCCGAACCTCGGAAGAAATCAAGTGCAATACAAAAAGCAGTGGGTTTAGAAGGATGTTCAAAGTGGAGGGAAGAACACAGTCAAAGAACAAAAAGGTGGTGAACAAGGAGCTTTGTTTGTAGATATGGTTTTACGTATGCCTCCTGGTAAGCTAGAAACCCCTCCCAAGATTCTTCCTTCTGTCAATACCTTAAACAATATGAAACAAGATCTGATCTCTCTGAGGACAATTGTCGCGAGTTCCAAAGTCGAGGTGGTGACACCCATAAGTGCACATAGAAACAAGGACATTTGTGATAGCCCAAATAAGGTCGTAAGAAAGGTGGCATCCCCACAAAAGGTGATAAAGGACCCCTCCTCTTGGATAAAACACAAAATATATAACACGCAGTCGAAAATGCTAGCAGAAAAGGAGAAAGTGTCGACCGGTGGGTTGGCGTTAGACAAGGTGCCAAAAGTCATCTTTGGTAGGAAGATGTTTATTTTGAAATCCAAAATGCAAGTTGTGCTAGAGGTAAAGAATGGTAAGCAAACGGATATGAGTAGGGCCCTTAGAGCAGGGAAGGCCCAGGCCAAGGTCCCCTGATGCTGATACTCTCCTTCAACACGAGGGGTTTAGGGAGATCCTCCAAAATAAAAGCTCTCAAATGAATGATCGTTAGCCTTAAAGTTGCGATCATTCTCCTTCAAGAAACCATGACGGAGGGTATGAAAGCCAAAGAAGTCCTCGAGCCTTGGCTCAAAGATTGGAATTTTGTGTATATAAGTTCGGATGGGCACTCTGGGGGTTTTCTAACTCCTTGGAACCATTAGTTCATTGAAATCACGATGATGAAGCATAGTACAGTGCTTAAAACAGTCATAAAGAAAAAAATCACTGGAGACTCCTTCACTTTTTACAATGTTTATGGCCCTTATTAGAACAAGAAGGGTTTCTGGGACACTTTCTTCTCTTCGGGACTGTTGGAGCCAAAAAACATGATTATGGGAGGAGATTTGAATCTTACTCTTTCAGAGAAAGAAAACTACGGAGAAATAACCTATCAAGATAGTCTTAGTGCCTTCTTTGTATGTTTGATTCCAAATAATTGGTGGACTTACAACCTTTGAAGCTAACCCCGACATGGAGGAATAATAGATGTGGGGAACAAGCTATCTCCAAAAGGTTAGATAGATTTCTGATTTTGGGTTCTCTGATAGTAAAAACATGGGTAGAGGTGGGAGGGTTATCTAATCACCTCCCAATTCTATTACAGCTTCAAGGTCTAGAACGCAAGCCTATTGCTCTGTTTAAGTTTAACCCTTCCTGGATCCAGGAAGAGGATTATCGAAAGCTTGTAGTGGATTCATGAAGTCCTCTAGAGGATTTCCCCAATGTCTCCTTCATGAAACAATTGGCAGAAAATATTCAAAGAACAAAGAAGAAGAAAAGTAAATGGGCCAAGATATACACGACCAACTAGTAGAAACAACTAAAAGAAGTTGAATCAAACTTAAAAAATATTTACAGCCTAAACAACTCGAGATTTTTCTCAGAGGAAGAACTGAAAGAGGTTTGGGAAAATGAGTTAAAGGGAGAAGAGTTGCTAGCAAATGAGGAGGAGCTCTTGAGGATAAAGAGTAGGGCTATTTGGATCAAGGAAGGAGATAACAACACACAATTTTTCCATAGACATGCAACGTATAGAAAAAACCTAAATACGATTTCGACAATTAAAGATGTGAATGGGGAATTGGTTTATTCCTTCAAGGAAAAAGCGGAGGCCGGGGAAAGGTTCTTCAAAAACCTCTTCTCAGAACCAGAAGGCTGTAATATCCAGGAAATTTTGAAGTTCCTCATCATGTTTTCTAGACTTATAAATGAAGAAATAAACAATTCCTTGAAATAAGAAGTGACAGAAGAAGAGTTGGAAAAAATCGTATACTCCTTCCAAAAATGTAAGAGCCCGTGCCTTGATGGTTTTACTATTGAATTTTTCTAGGGTTTCTTTGATTTAGTAAAAGGTGATTTGCTGGAAGTAGTGCAAGAGTACTAGAGAGATGGGAAGGTATTGGGAGCTCTGAATTCAACCTTCTTGGCCCTCATTCTCCCCCCAAAAAAACTCCTCCTCCTTCGAGGATTTTAGGCCAATTTCCTACTGTAACGTGGTGTATAAGATAATTACAAAAATAATAACGCAACATCTTAATCCAATTTTAAATGAAAACATTACAGAGGAGCATTTTGGGTTTCTTTTCAATCGCCAAATTCATTGATGCGGTGTCTCTAACACAGGAGGCTATCCACACCATCATTAGAAGTAGGAGTAAAGCCTTTGCACTAAAGTTATACCTTTCAAAGGCTTATGATAGGGTTAGTTGGACATTCCTTATATTACTGATGATTCAGATTGGTATGGCCACAAAAACAATCAATTGGATTATCGGGTGTGTCCAGTCAACATCCTTTGCAGTTATTATTAATGGCTCCCCATCCAATTTTTTTCAGGTCTAGAAGAGGTCTAAGATAAGGGTTCCTAATCTCTCCCTTTTTATTCCTTCTCATAGTCGATGCCCTAAGAAGACTAATTCACCATGCTAAGAGAGAGGGTTCATATAAAGGAGTAATGGTGAATATAAAGGAGTAAAGCTCTGAAGAAATCTCCCACATTTTGTTTATGGATGGTGTGGTAATGATGGGCGAAGGAACATGGGAGAAACTTAGAGAAGCTGAACATATCTTAGACTTGTATAAGAAGGAAACAAGAATGCACATCAATGTGGATAAGTCCATCCTCTCAGAGAATGGTCTCTCTGACACAGTAAGGAACATGATAAAATCAGAAATCCCTTATTATGTAAAGCCTATGTCAGAAGGTTTCAAATACCTAGGGTTTTTTCTAAAAGCTAATGCTTTTTCATTTAAGGATTGGATGTGGTTGTACAAAAAGATTGAAGATAGAATTGGGTGCTGTACCAACAAGTTCTTGTCAAGGGGAGGAAGATTGGTTTTATTCAAGGCAATATTGCAAAGTATACCTGTATACTGGGCCAGAATAACATATATCCCAAAAGGCATACTACAGAAAATAAGGAAACAATTCTTCTCCTTTTTATGGTTAACAAGTAAACAATTGAAAGGAATTCCTTTGTCCAAATGGTAAAAGTTGGCTAATCTAAAGGAACTTGGTGGATGGGGAATAAAGAACCCATATCTATTCTGTCAATCCCTGGCTGCAAAAACTCTGTGGCGCTTAATAAAGAATATTAACTCCTAATGGGGGAAGATATTGGTTTCCAAATACTGCCTTAATGGCTCCATCCAAGAATGGATAAGAAAACTTGATAAAAATTTCAAGAGTGGATCTATTGGATGGAAGGCTATGGTACTAGCATTTCCTCAAGCAGGGAACTAGATTGCTTGGTCTATAGGAAATGGGGAAGAAGTTCAGATAGGGAAATATCCATGGGTAGGAGCAGGGGAAAGATACAAACTTTCACGTGCCCTGATTGTAAAAATCAGAAACTCATGGATATCAAATCTAAGTCAGGCATGTTCCCACTCACTAGAAAGGGAAACTTTGTGGAAGAATTCTGAGGTTCTAGGACTAGATGAGGGACTTAAGGAAGAATGGAATGAGTTTGTATCCCTATTGCAGTCTTATTTTATTCATCTTGAATATGATGTAAAAGATAAACTGGTCTGGACCAAAAACCCTGCTTCAGGGGATTTTACGACCAAATTACACTATAAGAGTTGGGCATTAGAGCATTACCAAGGAGAGAAAATGGATTGGTGGAAACAAGTGTGGAAGAGTGAAGGCCCTTTTAAGGCTAAAATAACTCTTTGGATGGCACTAAGCAACAAGCTCTTAACTTGATAAAATCTTAAAAAGAGAGGTTAACATGGTCCAAGCTAGTGTGTTTTATGCCACTCAGATGGGGAAACAAAATCTGATTTATGTGCTCTCTGTTCTTATGCAGAAACAGTCTGGAAGGAATCTTGCAGAGAGATAAAATTTCAAGGGACGCATGGAGGGGCCTCTCTTGAACAAAATTCCTCTGCATGGTGGTCGAAAAGATCGATACATCTCTTTAGTGCATTTCCTTCCTTTTTTATTATGGAATATGGTGGGCTTGAAATGCAACAATTTTCAATAATAAACTGATTCCTCATGAAGTAACGATGACCCTTGTGGTGCAGTGGACCAGGGAGCACAAATAAAAGGAGAAAGAGTTTTGAAAAAGGATATTGGTACCTCTTGAAATAAATAAAGCAGTTCCTTGGGAATTCTTTGATGGAGCAAGTCAAGGAGATCCTCCCCTAGGAGGATTGGGAGGAGTGTTATACCTCTCAAAGAAATACAAGGTTCAAGTAAGGTATGCTCCTGGGCACTGTACGAACAAAAAAGCAAAACTAGAAGCTCTTCAATCCTAGAGCTGTCTATAAACATAAACATCTCTCACTTACAAGTATTTGGGGACTCAAATATGGTGGTTGATTGGGTCAATAAGAAGATCCAGATAAATGCTCCTCATCTTCAACAACTTTTGAGAGCAATCAGAAGACTTTTGGATCTCTTCTTAGGCCTTAGCATAACACATGTTTACAGAGAATTAAACATGGGGGCAGACAATCTGTCCAAACTGGCTCTTTTGTGATTCTGGAGACAGAAGAAATAAAATAAGATTAGAAGAATTGTCATGAAAGTTAAAAGGAGTTTTTTTGTGATTCTTTTTGTGTAAAATGAAACATGCAGCCATAACAGGTAGAAGGAAGTACAAAGTGGATACTAGAATTGTATGAAGTGTAAGATTTTTTTTGCCAAGGGTATATATATGTGTGTGTGTGTGTGTGTGTGTATACACACACACACCATTTTCCATTTTGCATATGTTGATGTTGATGATTATGTTGATGGTCATTTATATGTTGATGACGATCATGATGTGTATGTTAGGTCAGGTTCGATGATATCATTACATGTTTGTGACGGGACTTGTGTTTTGTTACATGTTATTGTTAGATTATGCATGTTAGGTTATGTTTAAATCTATATGATGTATTTGTTAGATGAATATGTAATGTAATGTTTATGATGGTACGTTCATGCTTATTTTTATTGGCTTTATGTTATGATGGTATGATGGTGTTTATTTTTATGTTTGTTAGATGGTGATAATGGTGGTATGTTTATTTTTACATAATATAATTGAATAAAAAATATCATTGAATTAAATATTTTTATGAATTTTAAATTGATAACAGATTAATTTGTCATAATATCATGTTTATAATTGTTGTAGAGTTTGTCATAGTATTATGTTTATGTAATATGTTTTTATTTGATTTTCATATTATTCCCATATAATTTGTATGGATACTTTAATTTATTGTAAATTTCTTAATAATGTAGTAAATTTTGTAGTAATATTATACTTATATAATAATATATATTGTTGTTTTTGTAACTTTATGTGAGCATTACGAAATAATATATAACGAGACTCAATTCTAAGGAAATGAAGTCTTCATTATATGTGTGTGAGTGTGTTTCAAATAATAAACATAAATGAATCATTTTTTTCAAGTGTAACAAAACATCATAACAATATAACATTATTACTAATCATGATGTTGATTTGATGGTCTTTCTATGTATTAAAGATATATGGTTTTTCTTTAATTGTATATTCCATTTTAAATTATCATGCACATTGCCCCTTTACATGTTTTTAAATGTTATGAAATATTTGAGCTATTTTCTATTGAAAAATATATCTTAAAACTAATTGATTAATGAAGGGGAAGACAGATGCCACATTTCTAACTATTTCTTTATCATATTAACCATTGAGTCATCAAAATCAATTTTATATTGAAGAGTAAATTTATATAAATTGTATTAACTATTAATATATATTAATCAAATTAACTTTATATAAATGATAAAAGTGTCATAAATTAATGCAATTATATTTCTTAGCATTATTTATAACAAAAACATAATGAAATACAAACATTAAAATATTCATGGAGAAATTATAGAGCACCTTAAATTTTGTTGTAAACTTCATTGTTATCAAGACCGTAAATTAAGTCATTGTAGAACTCGATACTGGTAAAAAATTATGTTGCATTTTAAATCTCCATTAAGGTTACAAATGTGTCATTTTTCTTTGTTGGAGTTAACATTATAAATACAACCAAACAATCCAAAAACATTACATTATAAAAAAATTCAATTTAATGGAATCATATAATAAAAAAACATTACATTCTAAAAAAATGTGATAAATTAATGCAACTATAATTCTTAACGTTATTTAACAAAAAAATAATAAAATACAAGCATTGCAATAATAATATAGAAATTAGAGACCATCTTCAAGTCAGGAAGAAAATGTTAGCCATTACGTTCACAATAATAAAAGTTAATCATGTAAGTTGTTTTCATGGTGTATTTATATGTATACACAAAACAAAATACAAGTAATTTGGACAATGACATATAATCATTCCATACAATCATTAATTACTTCATAGACATAAACCATATTTCACATCATACTAGTTGTTAACCAACTGAAATTGTTTAAACACTGCCTCCAATAATCAACTTTCCATTTCCACCGTCATAACATGAAAAATAAAAAAATATAATTAGACAATCAAATATAACAATAACAAAATGATATCTCAATCTGTAAATGATGAAATCAAACCTGTACATATCACTCTATGTTGCCATTACCCTATTTATCTTCCTCGATTAACACGATAGCACTGTTGTTCACAAAAACATGTTTAGGTCTACGATCTTGTCTTAATATGAACCACTAATCTATATCCAACACATATGGGTAAAATAACACTTGGTTGCAGTGTTTTGGGAAAACATAAGGCTCCTTAATTTCATCCCACATATTTATAGAGTTGATACATATCAACGCACTATCATGATCTTCCTCTACATTATTCCTGTTGAATGTGTCCCACCACCTGCACCTAAAAATAACACATTGTAAAGATGAGAAGTCTGTTTGAATGATCTCTTGTATCTTTCTGACATAACCCAACATCTCTCCTATCAGGCTTTGATCTCGATGGCGAGCACGACTATATTGGTCGAACTCAACTTCCACCCCACAATCTCGTGTATCACGCCCATCATCAACATGCTTGGTGTGAAAGCGATGTGCATAATCCCACATAAATGGGAACGAATGCACTTGTGATAAACGTTAACAAATGATGGTGTCATATGTCTAATAACCCAAGCATTAATATATTAAATATAGTTTTTATAATTCAAAGTTGCATTATAAAGTTAGAAATGTACATAATATTTTATTACCGAGTTGCTGCACCCAATCCCAATGTTTAGCGCATCCTCCTCTTCAGGAGGGTAACGATTGGATGCACCATATTTCTCTCTGACTTGATCTACAACCCAAGTCTGGGGACAAATCATTGGCATATATTCTTTTATATGATCTGGAAAAGGAATGCTTCTACCATGCAACCGCTTGAATTCTTTTATGTCAATGTCCCATTTCCACCTTTTCTCTTCATACAATGCAACCCATGGTTGTGTTGCCTCTGCATTGTAAAGAATGAATTTCTTGATTATACCAATTTTTGACTTTGCTATTGTATTCATGGAAATGAAACCACATTCAGTGCATATGGGATCAAATATAGATTTTGAAGTTTTTTGTGAATAGTTACTATCTGGAAATTTGAAGATCAAAAGATAAGTTACGTACTCTTTAACATGCCCCTTTTCCCACTCATTTCCAGTACCTCCCTTTCTCTTTTGTCCTCATCACGTTCATCATCCCAAATTACTATGTCTGGTGTGTGCTTGATTTGCTTGATGTACTCACTAACATAATACAACGACTCATATACTATGTACCACTCTACCATAGACCCCTCGGGTTTCTCCCTTTTTCGAACAAATCCCTTTGCTATTTTCATGAACCTCTCCAAGAAGAACATCCAATGACATGAGACTACCTAGACTAATTTAACCTCATCAACTACGTGAATTAGAAGAAGAACATGCAAGTCCATGAAACTCGATGACAGTTCCTTCTCAAACATACAAACAATCTTAGCTATATCTTGATGCCATTTTGGAATGTAGCAATGTAAATATCCTTTAATGTGATCCACCGTACAAATGCATATAATTTATATATGGCATGTCGCAGGTCATATTGAAAGTCGTGGTTCACACACCCATGCATGAAAAACAAATAATGACACTACAAAGTAAACACATAAAGTTAATTGCATTTTAACTTATGTGGTAAAAGATATAAATAAAAAAGTTAAAGCAATTTTTTGACATTATGCGTACCCTTAGAAGGTTGAGATGGTCAACCTGATAAATTTTTGTCTACAGTGAAGAAACATTAGTAGAGTAGACCCATAAAAATAAGGCACCTTCACACTCAATATAACTTCCTTTCTCAAATTAAGATCATATTTCTTCAAAATCTATGGGACATTGCCTTATTTAAATGAAAAAGAGGGGCCAAATTCTCCTATATTTTATTGTCTTAATCAATGCTTCTTTTTAGTATTTGAAGAAGTAAGATATTTCCTGACAACCATCTTGTCACTCTTTTTGGATGATATGCAATGCCACAAAGAACATGAAACATTTTTAAATATATGCACAGGATCTATTAAGTGGGAAATCTTAAGATGCTCCCAATATGGGAACTCATAAAATATTGATTTCCTTTTCATCCCTTTGGGAATTATCTCAACATAGGTGTTGAAGAATTTAGGATCATCGATCACAAGTTGTACATTTGAATCAAACATATCTATGTATTTCTTCTCCTTCTCTCTGTCATATGACCTAAGCCAATTAGTCAGAGTCATTGTTTCAGGCCTTTTCATTCTCATGTTTACCATTGATTGCAGATCTTTCTCTTCTATAAGAGTGGTTTTCTAGGAGGAATACCCTATATAAGTCTCGTGTCTCACATGTATAGTTGCATGTGTGAGACCATAAAACACATAAATCAATGATGTCCATACAACAAGATGTCAGGGAGGGTTTAACACATTTTTCGAGATGAAAAAAGGAGATAATTATTGCTGTTATGTTTTTTAATTTGTTTATGAAGAAATAAAAATTCTCTCTCTGAACAAGTTTTCCCATCGGAGTTTTATCTTGGACCAAGTTTGGTAAAAAAATAACCGTGTTCAAAATTTATATGTGGTTGTCCTAATTTTTTGAGTTGTTTAAAGTTTGAAAATTTTCCATGCGTTTCAAGAAAAAATAAATTTTCATTCATGTAAAGTGATTTTACAATTATGGGGTTTGGAAATTAAACTTCATATGAAAACCAAAACTTGAAACCGACTTGGGAATGCTAAAATTTTCATGGTATCAAAGATGATATAAGGGGATTAAATAAATTTCAGAGTGAAATTTGAGACTTCGAAAAAAGAAGGGAGAACAACTGGTTAGTGGAGTTTATAGGTTCTTGGGCTAGTTATGGCTATGGCTACTCGGATTTGGATTGGACATAGGCTATATGGGGCAATACATTTTATCCAATGGAAATCTAGAATTGTGCTTATACTGCAAGCAAAGGAACTATGGGATATAATTAACAACACATAAGCACATCTAGTTACAGTTCCTACAGATGTTACATATAAGGCTGCTTTTGATAAGAAGGAGATAAAAGCTAAAAGGATCATACTTGATGATGTGAAGGGTCATGTGATCCCACATGTTACAGGGAAATTCCATGCTCATAAGATGTGTATGGTTTTAACAAACTTGTGCCAAAGTTCCAATGAAAATAGGAAAATGGTACTAAGGGAGAAGCTAAAGGGTATTCAGATGAATAATGGAGAGAACATGGCTTCATACCTTACCAGGATCACCCAGGTTAGGGGTGAACTTGGAGGAGTTGAGGAGGTTGTACAGGGTTCTGAGCTGGTATGTACATATTTGAATGGCAAGACGAAGCCATGGGATGTATTTGTGGAGTTTGTAGTTGCTTGGGAGCATATGCCTTCCTAGGATCGTCTATGGGATGATTTTGTTCAGGAGGAGACCTGGAGAGGGTATGTACATGGGAGTTCATCTCATAGTAAGGTTGATGAAGAAAATGTGGCATTATCAGCATAGGGGAAGAAGAAAAATTCCAAAAAGGGTCTTGAGGCTGGGATCAAGCAGTAGGGTGGTGAGTAAAAGAAGGATATGGGAAAAGTTAAATGCTTTGTTCGCTAGAAATTTAGACACTATGTTAGGCAGTGTCTGAAAAAGAAGAAGAAGAAACAACATATGACAATAGCAGCTGAGATCGACAAGTATGTTTCATGATTTGAGAGAGACTTTTCTCTCTATGCTGGTTATACAGAGAGAGAATCTATCACCCGTAGTGATATCTAGGGTTAGATAGAGTGTTCCTTACTTGTTGGTCATTCACTGAGTACACCCACCACTCCTTACACTTGCTACATTAACAGTGGGGCTTCGAGCAATATGACTGGTGCACATTCTATGTTCACTAAGATGACTGAGACTGGCTTGGACCTAGAGGTGGTGTTGGGTGATGATACTGTTGTGAGAGTTGCTGGGAGAGGGACTGCTAGTTTTTAGATGGAGCCAATGGAACCCATGACTTGAGGTATCTCTTGTATGTACTTGGGCTGAAAAATAACATTGTTTTAGTTTCCACTATTGAGGAAAGAGGATTTGGTGTGTACGTCCTAGATGGGAAAGTGCATGTTTTTCCCAAGGAAGTGGGACCATATTCTTCATATTCCATTGCAGTTAGATGTGGAAAATTGTACAAACTTCTTTTCCAAGCTCATCATGCATTTACGCACAGTACCAATAGTAGTGATTTGTGTGAGTCGTGGCACAAGAGGATGACCCATCTACATTATTCATCTTTGAAGATGTTGAGGGATATGAATATAGGTTTATTGGATTTCAACACATAGAAGAATGGTGTGTGTAGAGGGTGTGCTTTGGTAAAGTACACCAATACTGCTTTTTCGAGCAGTGATAAAAAGTATGGAGGAGTGCTCGATTCGGTACATTTAGATTAGTGTGGTCCCTTGTTATCTGCCTCTTTGATAGGATTTGAGTACTATGTCACCTTTATTGAGTACTATTCCAAGAAGACCCAAATCTACTTCCTGAGAAACAAGAAATTAGAGGAAGTCTTGTAGAGTTTCCAAGAGTTCAAATCTCTTGTGGAGAAGCAAACATGGAGGAGGATTCAGGTACTCAGATCAAACAATGGGGGTGAGTATACCTCCAAGGAGTTTGATGAGTTTTGTAAATAGGAGGAGATCAAGAGGCAGTTGACAGTTCCCTACAATCCACAACAGAATGGAGTTGTCAAAAGGAAGAATAGGGTTATTGTGGGAGAAGCTAGATCCATGCTGCATGATGAGAGTCTTCCTTTCTTTCTATGGGATGAGGCCTGTAGTTCTTTTGTTTATGTGCAGAGTATGAGTTCACACCGTGCCTTGTGGTGTAAGACTCCCGAGGAGATGTTCACCGAGAAGAATCCTGAGATAGGCCACTTACGTATATTTGTATGCCTTACATATTCCCATGTCCCTTTTGATAAGAGGACAAAGTTGGAGCCCACAACAAAGAAATGCATCTTTGTTGGTTATGACGAGACTTCAAAGGATTTCTGCATATACCTTCCTACATAGAGGAAAGTTGTGGTGAGGAGGGAGGTGATGATTTGAGGAGCAGTAAGCCTTTAGGAAGTGTCGAGAGTCAGAGCAAGAGGAGCACCAGGTTCCTATTTGACATGTGACTGCATCTTCTAGTTAGGGTGGAGGTTCATAGGTCTCAGGGTTAATTGGTCCTCAAGTTTTAGGATCTTCAGGTTAAGGGACTTAGTCTATATGGACTTCTGGTACAAGAATAGGTTCTCGAATTACAAGTTCACAGGTTTCATCTTCACGTGACTTAGTTTCACTTGGGTATGGTTAACTAGGAACAGGATCTTAAACCACAGGTATTTCTTCTCGTAGACAGTTGTCTGATGGGGATGTTCAGAAGGAGGGCCTTCCATAGGATGCTACTTCTAGGAAGAGAAATCTGACTTGGGTTAAAGATCTTCTGAAGGAAGTTAAGGAGTCAGTGGGGACACCTAAGAGGGAGGTTAGAGAGAGTAAAGAACTAGAGAGGTTTTATAGTTATATGGAAGTGGTGACCAGTGTTCGAGAATCATAGCCTTCCACTTTTGAGGAGGAAACCAAAGGGACTTGAGGTTCATGGGATATATTCTCATGTGTGCAGGATGGAAAATGCTTCCTATGGCCTGAAGCAAGCTCCTCAAGCTTGGAATTCGAGGATTGACTCTTACTTGTTGTCGATAGTATTTTAGAAGAGTAAGGTTGATCCCAACATATACTTCATTGTGGTTGGAGGTGATTCGATCATACTTATGTTATATCTTGATGATTTGTTTATCATAGGCGAGGATCACCTTATTGCAACTTACAAGAGAGATCTTCCTTTTAAGTTTGAGATGATTGATCTTGGGCTGATGCATTATTATTTGGGGATGGATGTTATATAAAAAATTATATAACATAACATAAATTAATAATAATAAATGTCAATATTAATTAAATTAAATTAACAATTAATAATTATTAAATAAGAAATAATTAATTAAATAACTATGAAAAGTCAAAAGACATGACTTATATTGAAAAACTGGCTTATAAATCCCAAGGAAATGTAATTATAAAATATATCATATCTTGTCAATTATAAATTCTATTATCTATCCATTCATGAATTGCGTATTTATGCTGGTTATTTTTGTAAAAAACAACTTTTTATTGTTTCAGTGGTATTAGAGCCCTTATTGAGAATATTTGGTTCAATCCTTGGCCATCATTTCAGAGAATCTCCGACATATAGGTTTTTAACCTAACCTTGGACTTTAGCAATTAATTCAAGGGTTTCCTTGAATAATCAATCTCGACGCTCTAACCATAGTCGCTTTCCCATGCCCATGCATTGCCTTCCCACATCGCTCCAACCCCATTCCTCCTCCACTCTTCATCCGACCCTTCTCCACAATGCTCAACCCTCATCTGCTAACCACTACGCTGCACCCATTTTGCTTTATTCTGATGCCACATTTCCCCATTCCATCACTGCACCACCTCCACTTATTTTCGTTGCATCCTCATCTTGGCCACCCCTTATCCCTGTGCCACCTTCTTCCGCACCCCTCCCGTGCACGCCTTACCCCATTTATTTCTCGTGCACCTACCATTCCATTCCATTCCCCTCAACTAGTCGATCATCCTCTCGTCTCCCATCGACTCTTCTCCAATGCCCTTCTACATAACGACTCCACACTCGCTCCATCACTCCATTCACACGTTTGATCATCACAACCCCCACTCTTCCCACTCGCATTACTCTTGGTAGCTTCTGCACATTTATACTCTACGCCCATCCCTCCACTTGGGTCGTTCCTCTCCCACAAGCCACACCCTCTTCCTCGGGCTCACGCTTCTTCCATCCTTCACTCTGTTTTTACCCATCCTTCCCCAAAAACTAAACTCCTCTCTATGCCTCTTCTTATCCCCATACGCCACCTTTTTCCCACCTTGCACAGCTTTTGCACTGCTACCCATGCCCCTGCAACATCAATTCTCCTGCGCCCCTATACTGCTCCCCACATCGGATCCCAATTCCTGCTCAACATCCCTTCACGTTTCACGTCCCCCCTATCACATCTCCCCATCGACACCAAGTTTTTCTAGTGCCTCATCTCGTTAGCTTTATCCTCGCCCTTGCTTTGTCTCCCATAATTCATCTGACTTCTTACTCCCATACTCCTCTCCTCCAACGCTCTAATCCTACGCTAATCCTTAGTCGGGCTAAACGATACACTCCATCGGGACCCATCTCTTCATCATGCATATTTTCAAGACTTTAAATTTTATAATAATAATATTATAAATATTATTTCGAACCTTAATCATCTACCCATTCAATTTTTTATAATAATACTATTATTAAAAATAATAATTATTTTAATAATTGTATTAATTATAATTTTATTAAAAAAACAAAAAACAAAAAAGAAAAAAGAAAAAGAAGACAAAGTCAAAGTCAAAGAAAGAAGACCAAGAAGATATTAAAAAGAGAGGAAATCAAGTATGAGAAGATATTGAAAAAAATCATTGAGGCCAATTGTGGATTGAAGAAATCATGGATTCCATATATAAATGCAAATTTTGGACTAAGTGTACTTATTGCAAAATGGAATCACAATATCCGACATTTTTTAAGAATGACAATCGCTCCTGTCCAATATGTGGTAAATATTTTATTATGAAAGATGATTAAGGTAACTCATAGTTGGAATCAAAGAAACTGGAAAGTGAATTAGAATACTATAAGGAAAGCAATAAAAATCTACAATTTGAGATGAGTAAGCAGATCATTCTTCATAAGTTGATAGAACAAGAGAATCATTGCTCGAAAGATCAAAATAAAAATCTGGAAAAGGTTAATGAAGATATGAAGAAACTATTATCAGTTAAGAATGAAGAAATATATCGATTAAAAAATCACAACCAAGACCTTAAAGAAAAAATTAAAAAGTTCGAAGATAACAAAGAATCATCGTATATAAGTGATAACGATTTAGAAGAAGACATAAAGCATTTAAACAAGATCCTCAAGGACAAAGATGATGAATTGGCATAAATCCAGAGAAAGCTAAAAAGTTAAGAGTTAGAGATATGTCGACATCAACAAAAAAAGTAAGAAATCCAGCAAAAGTACGACGACACTAAAAATAAGCACAACTTGGAAATTATGAAAATCAATGGAAAAATAGAAAGCAATACCAAAGAACTATTTCGACTAAGAATTCAAAACAAGACATTACTTACGGAAATCAAGAAACTAAAAAATTATCAGAAGATGGAATGTTCCAATGAAAACCTCAAAGGAAGAATACTAAAACATGAAGAAGAAAACCATCATGTAGGAAATCTTAATTAAGAACTAGAGGAACAAATCGAGAAGTTAAAAGATGATAAACAATCGCAAGACGAAAGGTTCGAAAAGATTCAGAATAATAATATTAGAGAACAAATTAATTCAAATCCAGAAGGAAGCATCCAGATTCTCCGGAAAACAAATTCAAGTTGAGAAATAAAGAAAAAATACAACCCCCCCCCTCCCCATCACAGTTCACAAGGAAGTCAATCCAACAGAAAAACAAACAAGAAGAACTCCTTATCGATACTCCAATTACAAAAAGCATTTTTGACCAACAACAGGGTCAAAATGAACATAATCAAAGGAGTTATAATTTTAGAAGCGAAAGAACAAAAGGTTTGTAACCTAAGTAGAAAATGAGAATATTTATCCAACAAGGCAATCAACAATCATTTTTGATGAAGATATATCTTAGATGGACCACATCATAGACAATGTGAAATGTTTTCTTTAGAATTCATAGCTTGTATCGTCTCATTTCGTCAAATGTTGCAAGTACTAAAAGAAAGGACCAAGAGATGACATTGCAAGCAAGAAATCAAGTGTAAGCCTTGTCTTCAATAATATTTGAGGACAAAGCTCCGTTTAAGGGGAAGGAAATGCTATATAAAAAATTATATAACATAACATAAATTAATAATAATAAATGTCAATATTAATAAAATTAATTATAATAACGATTAATTATTAAATAAGAAATAATTAATTAAATGATTATGAAAAGTCAAAAGACATGACTTATATTGAAAAGGTGCAAACTAGCTTATAAATCCCAAGGCAATGTAATTGTAAAATATATCATATCTTATCAATCATAAATTCTATTATCTATCCATTCATGGATTACTTGGCATATTTATGCTAGTTATTTTGTAAGAAACAACTTTTTACCATTTCCATGGAGGTTTGACAAGAGTATGGACATGTTTTCCCAGGGCAAGGAAAATATGCAACTAATATTCTGAGGAGGTTTCGAATGGAGGGCCGTAGACCGATGTGCACACCTATGATCACCAACTAGAAGAAGCTTCATGGTTCTAAGGGATATTTGGTGGATCGTACCTTATACTATTAGCTCATAGGATCATCAATGTATTTGGCCAATACCAAACCAAACTTGTGTTTTGCGGTAAACACACTCACTCAGTTCACGATGGAGCCTAGAAGAGTGCATTGGATAGCCACAAAACATGTGCTGAGGTACCTTGACGGGACAATATATTATGGTCTGTAATATAGGAGGTCAGATGGAGTTGGTTTATTTAGATTCACAATTCAAATTGGGACATGCAGTGTGACGGATAGGAATAACACTTTTGGTTGTTTCTTCAGTTTGGGCTCAACAATTGTGTCATGGATCACTCGAAAGAAAAATTCGGTTGCTTTGAGATCTATAGAGGATGAATATATGGCATCCAGTTAGGCTATTTGTGAGGAAATGTGGCTATGCAATCGCAATTTTTGAGGAGAAAGATACTATTTTTTAGGAAGAATCATGTACAAATTTCAAGAAAAAGGTATAGACTGTGCAACATTCTGTACATGTACAAAATTCGAGGACAAAGGTATAGTTTTTTAAGAAAGAAATTGGCACTATTTTCCATAAAAGGTACAAACTGTACAACAACAAAAGTACAGGTCGTACAGTTCCACATGTGATATTGTACAACAAATAAATCAATGATGTTCGTACAATAGGATGTCAGTGAGGTTATGACACATTTTTTGAGATGAAAAAAGGACATACATATTGTTGTTATGTTTTGTAATTTGTTTCTAAAGAAACAAAAATTCTCTCTCTGGACAGGTTTTCCCTTTAGGGTTTTAGCCTAGACCAAGTTTGGTCAAAAATCACTTTGCCCAAAATTTATGTGTGTCTATCCTAATTTTTTTGAGTTGTTTAAAGTTTGAAAATTTTCCATGCGTTTTCATGAAAAATTAAAATTTTATGCATATAAATTGATTTTATAGTTATGGGTTTTGGGCATTAAACTTCATATGAAAACCAAAACTTGAAACCGGGTTGGGAATGCTAAAATTTTCAAATAATAGGCTACATACTTCATCCTTTAATTTATTAGGCCATGTATCCTTTATATGCTCAATGGCTATTGAATACGTTGGCATTCGTATAACTCCTTTCTCACTTTGGTGAGATGCATGCCATCCCTACAACATAGCTAATTATTTTCAACAAAAGAGTGTTTCAATCATTGGGATTATAGGCATGTGCCACAATATTTTATGAGGAGGACCATGTGCTTTAGCCTTGTTATTCGATTATGTGTATTTTTCATGCCCACATTTTGGACATATTTGTTTGTCTGCATATTCGCCTCTATATGGAATACAATCATTGGGACACACATTAGATGATATGTACTCAACACCCAACATTTTCAACATTTGTTTTGCCTCTTCACACTGTCAGACAAGACATTATCATTCAGATGTACCTCATCTTTGAATAACATGTAGTTAGTGGGAAATACAAATGTACAATGTCATTTAACGTTCTTAAAAATCAACCATTTTCAATGACGATTGTGTCACAAGATTCCTCAAAATATAATGTAATTGATGGTCAGTTACCTCAACATTATCGAGAAACATGCGTCTAACATGCCATACTTTGCTTTCAAGTTTGATAGTAAGATTGTTGTCCCCAATTGTGTAGACTTTGACTGGTTAGGTTCAAAGAGAGGTGTTATGTTTTTCGATTTAAGGCTTTCGAAGAAGGATTTAGTGATCTGAGTGTCATCCCATAGCTCATTGTCCCAGAATGTATGAAAATTCATTGCATCCATGGCACTCATTTGTAATAACAACTTATTCATATCAACGTCTACTTCATTGCCTGAATGGCCAACATGTGAAGAATAACTATTACTGTAGGCATTCCTAATTGGTGAGGATGGATGCTGTAGAAATTGAATAGGTGGTCGATTCGACTCTGCTTGGTATGCTTCCTCTCCAAGTTGTGCTCTTTTCAGCCTTCTCTCAATTTGACTTTGTATTATGGTGCAACAGAAGATGGTACGCAGGTTGCTCATCATCATAATCACGATTTTAAAAATATTGAACATTACAACGATGATGTTAGTATGCACAATGCAATTGGTTTGATCTATTATTATAAAAAACAATTATTACAAAAGAACGAGAATATTTTCCAATAGAAAATGTTAAGTTGCAAACAATTTATAAAATAAACGTTAATATTGAGTGATAAATTAACATCAATTCCACATTAAATATAAATATTTAAAATTGAGAAACACATTTTCAAATTCAATTTATAAATTAAATTAAAAATTTATAATACATAATTTCAAACTGAGAAATATAAAACATTAACATGGCTCCCATCGTAAATTGAAAAATACAATTAATCCATGTTTTTTTGTCTTACGCCCCAAGGGAACGTCTAAGGGTAATCCCATTGGAGGGTGTCTCTAACAAGTGGTTGGTGGTCTAAGAAAGTTGTAGTTTATTAACAACTCATCACCAAGAGACAAACTACATATTGCATGTAAAAGAACAAATTTGGATGCTTTCCTTTTCATAAAGAACTCTTGGTCATTGAAGTGTTCCTCAAATGAACAATTTGTAGAAAATAAAGAACACCTATAATTATTTATGAACCCTGCAATGTTCCCATGAGTACGTTGATGGCCATCAATATATAACAAGTTCTTCGTGTTAAAGTTTCTAGAAACATAACCATTCATGCACATACTATATATGTAAATGCTATGCTTGTATTTAACAATATTGACATAATCGGGCTAACAATAGATAGGATCACAAAATGGCACAAGTGTTACTTACTATTTGGAAGGAATGAGCACATGTGAAGGATAAACAAACAATTATTTGTAGCATCAATATTAGACTTAGTAATCATAAAATGATTACCAAAAAAGGATATTTTGGTTCCAACATCAGGCATGGTTAGAGAAGACGAACAAGCTCCATTTAAAGTGTAGCTGTAAGAAGTTTGATATTTACTTTGAAAATTGACAGGAAGGGATAAATCATTTCTACCCTCCAATGATTGGACAGACCTCGGTGTGTACATGGACAATTTTGCTCTCAATTCATGCAAATTTTTAGATCTTCCAGTAGAGATGGGTTGGGTGGCATTCATATAATACTTTGGATCACTATAAATTTAAGTTGATAGAACATATGCAGAGGGGTTTTTCAATTTAGGATGAGACATAGTTGTTTTGGATTCCAACTTTTTAAAAAACGAGCACAGGGAAGTGTGTTTTATATATCACCTATTGGATTTTTTTATTGTAGCAGGGGGTATTAAACCATCAACATTGGGTAATTTATCATTGGTGTTATGGGTGAGTGTGACTCACTGAGGGTTCTCATTTAACCCTTGACATTTTGAACAACCAAAAACTACTGGGGTGTCATAAAAGAGTTCTAGATCACGATGAATTACCGCCAATGAACCACGATTACGACTTGAAGATGGGATGTGTTGCAGCTGCAACATTCTCCCAAATTTCTTAAAATTTTGGACCCTCCTTTAATTTTTGTCTTGCTTAGATTTATTGAAATTGCTTGACTCTGCTGCGAGTTTGATCTTTTGAGGATGATTGTTGAATGAATATCTTTGTCTGCTGACGCTGCTATGTTTAACTTGGTTTTGAATTACGGGTGATTTCCTTTGGTCACTGTTGGAAGGTTTTTGAATTATGAGTCGGGGCCGTAGTCACCTATGCAGCCGCCCTTGTGGAAGCTTTATAATGAATGACCCGATGTAAAGTCTGTTGTTCGCCTATGTGTGTTTTTCTCTGTCATTTTATTTTACTGTCAGCGTTTTTCTTTCCGCTGTCGGAGGTCTTTTGTACAGTGTATCAGAGCTGCTGTTCTCTACAGAGCCACCATTGTGGAAGCTAAATGATGAATGTTCTGATGCATAGCCCCTACCCTGGCCGATCCTGCGGTTTCATTGCCTTTCCTCGTTAATCAGAGCACTTCATAACTCTAGGCGGAAGCCGTGTCTATTTGATTCCTGCCATTGCGGTTCCTTAACAGACTAACCGTCCGATTCTATAATAGTTCCGACCTCTGATGTATCGAATCCCATTGTAATGCTTTGTTTCACCGATGTTTGTTTGCTCCGGAGCACCTAGACCATGGGTTACTCGCCGTTGCGGCGTTTTAGTAAACTAACCGACAGACGTTATGTGTTTCGATTCGTCGATGAAGTTTTTATCTGCAGGAGGTTTAGTTTTCTCGTCGGTGGGGTTTTTCTCGCCCTAGGCGATGAATTTATTGGTTTTTGATCAGGTTTAAGGTTTCCACGTTGAAAGCGCAGTCCCAGGTTGTTACTGTTGATGCTCATTTTTATTGGTAGTATGATTTACGTTCATTGAAAAGTGGTTTGGATAAATGATGCATTTTTTGTGTTGATCGCAGACAGACATGGGAGATTTTCTCAGATCAGTTGATGATTACTGTTGCAAAGAAGTCATAGCTAGAGGACAACTCAGAAGTAAGTTGGCTGAAGAAAGAAGCAGCTAAAGCATAAAGAAGCAGAGATGTTTCTCAAGGAAAAGAAGATAGCGGAATTTTGAGATCAACAGGATCTCAAAAGGACCAACGGATTACTGAGCGTAATCATTAAGAGCAATGTCTCAGGCTTGGGAAGTTCGTCAGTTACCAAGCCGGTCCCTTTTTACAAAGTGCTTGTAAATCTTAATCTTAATTTGAAATATAACGTTTGTATGAATCATGAGCACTCATAAAAGACAAAATTGTAAGACTAAAACGTTTGGGGAGCCCAAAGGTCACGGGGTGGGGGAAACCCAAAGGTTTTGCAATTTTTGTATAAATATAGGAAAGTTCGAGAGAACCAAGACTTTTTCCCAATGAGACTGGTGAGAACACATTGTAAGAGGAACTATTTCGTTTTGCAATATACTATTACAGTTTTGCTTGTTGGAGAAAGCTTTGGTGAAATGTTCAAATGTTGTTCAATGGATGTTGTTGAAGGGGAGCTATTTCGTTTTCAGCCTTTATTCATTAACCGTGATATCGTTCTAACTTGTTGAACCTATGTTATTTTATGAATGTTCTCTGGTTTATTTTATGATAATTTCCACTATGAGTAATGAATGTTTTCACAGACAATGAGCTATCTTGTTGTTCATCCATCTATTAATGTTTATGTGTTTTGAATCAAAGAACAACTACCTTTGATTTTTCTTAATGCATGAACAATAATACATTACTCATTAAATGATAATTTCACTCCCTAGGGACAGCTTAGTTAGTTTTATTTCCTGCTGTGTGTGGTTCAGATGCGAGAGAGTCTAAGACGAGAGGTAAGAACCTACGCATCACATTGTGACCGCTCCTCATATTCTTTATCAATCTGCATTTTAGATAGGCGCTTGCATATCATACTTAAATTTAAAAACACAAAAATATATACGGTGGACCGAGTCGCAACCGGTAAAACCTTTTAATTTTTGTTACTTGACCTACGGTAGCCGGATCGTAAACCGAACGGATTCCCCATACCAAACAGTCATGGGCTAGTTGGGAACATTGACTGGGGAGAATCCCTTGCTGTTGTTGCCTGTGATTTTCCAGGCCTCAACAGGATGTTACAATTGGCGAGGTAAGAGCTTACGATGTTCTAAAACTAGTGGACTGTCTTGTGCATATGAACATGAATGAATCAAGATCCCACAATAAAGAATAAATTGATATTCATATTCACATGGATAAGTAACATAAATTCAAATAAATAGTAAAAAATATAATAAATCCTAAACTTACCGGGGACGGAAAGGGAGAACTTGTCAAACTTTGAACATGATGGAATGAGATGGAGTTTGAAGAATTGGCCATTTGATACTACAAACGTTTCTCCCTACATTTGAGCCATATCGGCAATCAATATACATCACTACAGTCTTAAACTTTTTTCAAGAAATATATTACAATGTAACTTCCAATATAGTTTGGAAACCATTCTTTAAGAATAAGGTGAGTTTAAGCAACATATATATACTAGAAAACAATGGTAATTGGTGTGGTTGGATACTAAAAGAAAAATTTAGATGAACATATAATTTCAAGTGGACCCACAAAACCACATGATTAAAAAATTAAATCGATACATTTATTCAAATATACAAGCACAGGTGCGCTCACATAGACAAAAATCACCGGTGCTTAAAAATGATAAACAAATCCTAAAATAACCTCTGCAAAATCCCCTGTAGTAGAAAATATCTGCTACATTTGGTAGAAGATATTTATACATGCATTTTACACAAATTTTTGTTACAGTGTGTTTTATAAACATAAGCACACAAAGGCATCATAATTATATGCGCATTGCGGCACACTATTTTTTATAAGTTGTGGGATGCCAGTGTGTTTCATATATTGATGCACTAGTGCAGCATGAATAGAAGTGCACCAAAATGTTGAAAAATCAAAATTAAAAAAATCCACACAAGCTATGTTTTCCCTAAACTGAAAAAAAAATGGCGACAATTTTAAGTTAGAAAACCAATTCTAAATAATATCTAAAGGAAAAAACCTAAACATTGATTCATTCTTTTGCCAAAATTTTTAGGGGAGAGCTTTGGAAGAGAGACTTACATGGAAGGTGTTTGGAGCAACTAGATTATTTTGTGGATCAAAATTTGTTAGGTATGTTGAATCAAACAAACCCTTGCATAGTAAAAATTTCAATTCTGTAAATATTATTATTAATCTTATTATCTTATTAAGAATTTAACTAGATTTAGAAGAAGAAATACTTCAGCCTTACCTTCAGTGTTGCAACCCTTATTTTCTCACCGCTTCTTTTCATTTTATGTGGCCACAAAATTTTACATTAGGGTTTAAATCCCTCTATTGATATACACAATTATGACTTCACCTTTTAGGGATTTTATATTTGTTGAGCTTGTGATTATATATAGAAAGCGTAGGGTGAGATGGGGCCCTTTTTTTGGACAAGTTCTCCCTTTTCAATAAAAAATGCAGTTGTCAATATTAGTGCATTTATATTACAGTAACACACGCATGCACATTTCTATAGAGCGCACCGATAATGATATACAACACAAAATTTTTTCTCGGTTTTTGTTTCTCAATTCTCTATAACAATGTGTTTATACAAATATAACACTGATATTGGATGGAATGCACTATTTTTTATTTCCATAAAATGGTGAACAATTTTCATCCTTTCATGGTGCACTTGTGTTGGTATAACAAACCAGTGCGTTTATGTATAGAAACACACCGATGCGTTATTTGATAAAGTGCATCGATACTAGACTTGTTTTCTATTTTGAACGTTTGTAATTTTTTTGTATAATATATTGATAGCTTTTATATTTAATGGTGCAAGATTTTTATTGATAGAAAATGCACGGTATGAGTTCAATGAACAAAACATTTAGGTAACATGATGGAATAAGAACCAAAATTATGAAGAAGGTAAGTGGTTTTAATTAATTACTATCTTTAAAATAACTTAGTTCAATTATTTGTAAATTTCACTAATATGTATTGGTTAGTGTGTGACATGTAAAGCCAAAAAATGAGGAAGCTTGATAAGATTCTTACAAATCTAAGTCCAGAAGAGCGTAAACCATTGATGGAAAGGTTGCAGAGGGATGAGTCAGGTGAATAAAAAAGAAGTAAAGATGAATTATTTCTTCAAATTTGAGTAACAATGTAATTAATAGTATTCACTTGTAATATGTCTCAAATAATCTAATTCACATATGTTGAATGCTATGTAGGGACTGACAACAATAGAAGTTAATGGCATCATAAGAAAAATAAAATTATGGAAGATGCAAATGATGATCAATTGGTTCTTAGCTCATCCATAGTGGTTCTCACAACAAGATTTGAACCCAAAATCCGAGGAGAAAATCCGATGACATCCAATGAAAAATACTGTGTCGTCGAATTTCACTTTCAAATTATGAAATTTGATTTTTTGTTTTTTTAAATTGATAGTTTTAACTTGTCAGATTTTCAATGTACCTAAGGCCGTATTTTCGACGTCCCAAATGTCGGATTTTCTATGTCTCATTGTCAGATTTTTGACGTCTCATTGTCGGATTTGCGACGTCCCATTGTCGTATTTTCGACGTCTTATTGTCAGATCTTCGATGTCCTTGTTGTTGGATTTTCCTCCAATATCACATGTTTTTGCAATGGTAAATAGGCTCCATGTCATCGAATATCCGATGACTACTGAATTTGAAAATCTATAAATTACAGAAACATTCCGACATGTTAGCTATAGAAGCGACGGTTTGCGAAAATTATTTTATTCTTCGACGCGCGGTTTGCGGAAATTATTTTATTCTTCGACAAAAAGTTTACATAAATTATTTTATTCTTTGATAGACAGTTTGTAGAAATAATGACGCGTGGAGCTTGATTTTTTAAGATCGTCGATAATCTTCATTCAATCTCTTTGTGACAAAATGTCAAATAGCAATATTCTTGATCCAGATGAAAAAAATCGATAATTGCTTGCTAGATTGTGGGATGGAGTGAAAAGAAAGGGTGTTGGGAAATGTTATTGTCCATTTAGTCAATGCAGGGGCTTTAAGAGGAGAATAATATTGATCACAACAACCAGAAAACATTGTAGGGAACATGGACACGCTGAGGGGAGGGATGAATATCGTCCATTTGTAAGTGTTGTATTATAAAGTTTTTTATATTGATTGCTTTGGTAAATGTATGTATTATTTTAATATTTCTTATATTAACTTATATCTATTGATGTTTTCATGTAATTATAAAGGAAATACATCCTACGACATATAATCCATAGGAAGTGATTTCAGAACAAGTACTGGAGGAACATGGAGATATGAATAATGAAGAACAAGTTAATGACCATATTGAAGAAGATGATCATATTGATAATGTAGTTGAAGATGACGGTACAAATACATTGATCCATGATTCATTTAATGTTAGAATGGATGATGATGATGATGATCATGAAAATATTGATGGCTTTGATGATGTTCATGATTTGCCTCTTCTTGAGAAGACATAAGAACCCCTTTATGAAGTCTCTAACACAAATCTTATCTTTGCTATATTGTTGATAATGAACTTGAAGGTTATGGATGGTATTTCAAACATATCAGTCACACGGATGTTAAGGTATGTAAAATAATCCATCACATATATATGATCGTAATAAAGGTTATCTTCATTCCTCTAATAATTGTACTGTTAATTCATAAGTCAAATTAATACTGATGAAATGTGCTTCATTAATATTATTTATATATGATATTAAATAGATTTTTATTCTAATTTGTTGTAGCTTGATAGCTGAATTTTTGCTACCACCGTCAAATATTTCACCTCGCACATATCGAGATTTATCTTCCATAATGAAATAAATTGGAATGCATCATGAAGCAATTCATGCATGCCCCGATGACCATGTTATATATTACAATAATCATGAATTTGCAACAGAATTTCTGGAATTTCATATCAGTAGATATTGAACAAATCAAGCAACAAAAAAAGTGTCTCACAAGGTTGTTCGTTATATTCCCATTATTCCACATTTGCAACAACTGTTTAGGTGCAAAAACATAGTGCAATTTATGGATTACCATGCAAGGAACAAAAGTCAAGACGAAATTATTCAAATGACTATAGATGGTTCTGTATTTAGAGATATGGAGGAAACATGACCTCACTTTAAAGACGAACCTCGTAATCTTAGGATTTATTTGGAAACAGATGGTGTCAGATGAGATCTATTTACACGTTGTGGCCTATTTTTGTTATCACCAATAGCAGTCCTCCATGGTTGTCAATAAACATGGAGTACA
>LPNX010371530.1:482275-506016 GCA_001517045.1 Pseudotsuga menziesii | reverse complement strand
TATATTTTAATTTTCTCTTGTGCATGGTTTATATATCTAAATGGTACTCATAATTATATATTTTATATTGTCAAATCAATTAGGTAAGTACCAAATTAAATATATGAATGTATATATCGAACCTCTTATAGACGAGATACTAAAGTTATGGAATAACATCACTATGTATGACGTATCTTGACCAATACGACAAAGGAAATTTCAATTCCATGCAATTCTTGTATGGACAATACACGATTCCCTAGGGTTAACCCATTTTTGTGGTTTGTATTTATAAGTTCCACTTTAATTGCATTTAATTTTATGAACTAATTAATATAGTACTATGCACGCATGTTTTTTTAAATATTTCATTCATTTTATATATAATTATAATTGATATAGATATTCCATCTCTTAATGTAGGTCTTCAGACAAAGGGAAAATATGCATGTCCAGTTTGTGGTCCTAAGATCAAATCTTGTCATTCAAAAACCTTAAGAAAGGAGGTGTATGATGAGTATAGGAACTTCCTCTCTAAGAATCACAGGTATCGAACAACCAAAAAAAATCTTTTCAATGGGAAGCAAGAGACTGCATTAAAACTGCAGAGGATGAGACCTCACCCTTGCCAGTTGCAATATAATATAAATAGTTAATCCGGTACATATGAATCATCCTATATGAAATGTTATGTATTTTTTTTATTGGGTGTTTTTTACTGTAATTGACATTGATTTCTGTAATTTCTTTATAAAATATGATTCATGATGTCCATCATGATCATGAAGGCATTAATGGGATTCCACGAGGAATGAAAAGTTATCCTAAACAATTTAGCAGGTTGCCCTACTATGAGCACCTACAAATTTCTCATCTGTTTGATACAATGCATATCGAAAAGAATGTGACTAAAAAATTATGGAAAATATTGGATGGAAGGAGTGAGAAAGAAAGAATTGTCAAAATTTGCAAAGACATTCAAGAAGGCAACCATGCAATGAAAGACATCATTCAATTTCATAACAACAGAGACCAAATTAATATAAACTCACTTCCATAGATGTTAACGGAGTAGCAAAGTAATGTTGTAAAATAAGTCATGCGAAAGATTAAATTTCCCACTAGATTTTGTGTGAACATGAAGAATATCATAACAAAGAAAGGTGATTTTGCGGGGGTGAAAACCTATGATTGGAATGTCTTCATGAATGCAATTATTATGGTATCCATATAATTATTGGTTTTTTTATTCCAGTGTATATTGTTGTTAATTTTTTTTCTACTCTTTGTTTAAAAAATGATGTGGTTTGTATATTGTTACAGTATGTTCTACCTCTCTCTCTCTCCTGGACAACTTCGACAACAATGTCAAACAAGTTATATATAATCTTGGGGAATACATGATGTAAGCAACAATTTTTTGGACGTGCTTAGTGTTTGTTTAATTCATCATAGAACTTATATTTGATTTTTGTGCACTAGTTCATGTTATGTAATGTAATGTTTCTTTTGTTAAATCTCATTATTGGTTTGCGTCACTTGTAGATGGTTGTCATCTAAATAAATCCATAAAGAAGATATAAATGATTGGAGGAGAGAAATTCCTTGTCTCATGTGTGAAATGCAGAAGCATCTACCTTCGACATTTTTAAATGCACATGAACACCACCTCATACACCAAGTCAATGAGATTGAATTGTGTGGACCTATGCACTCAAGGTCCATGTGGATGGTTGAGAGGCACTTGAAATTTATGAAGGGTTTGGTTAGACATGAGCACGTGTTGGGGGTTCTATGATGGAGGGATATACAGTATACCAAAACATGTTGTATATTAATGAATATCTTCCTAATTAGCGTCAAATCTCAATTTACGCCGCATTTGTGATCCAAACTTCAATAACAATTTTGAAGGGGAGTACCTGAAGGGGAAAAGTAGATCAAGGAAGGTGAAAGGTAATTATTAGCTAGTGCATATTAATTAATATAATACATTTAAGTGTTGGTTTTATGTATATGTATCATGCATATTCTATTTTTATATTCAATATATTGCATCAATTAAGAGTGTATACTTTGTTAAGATAATATACATGATTTGTATTGATTTTTTATTTTTATTGTCATCAAGCAGTTGGTCGAGAGTGGGATTCAATTCATTTATACATCACAAACAATATTGAATAGATGAAGGTATATATTGAACGATGTGAACAATATTGTCATGGAATATCATGGGAAGGTGTGGCTTCATTGGTTAAAGCAACGCATCGCAATGGAGATACCAATCTTACACAAAGGGAAATCAATTTAGCATATGGTTTAAAAAAAAACAGACAAGCATATTAATAAACCACACTATTTTTTTTTGTTGCAAACATATTGATGTACACGTTTATTTTTTTCCCTGTATGGCATAAACATGCACTTAATCATAAATATTGGATCATTATGTAATCTTTTTATGTATGGCTTGTTGTAGGTAAAACACCATAAGGCTATGTGGTGAAATGGTTGTAGATATCACATCAAAAGTTGGATGAAATGAAGAAAACATCAGATTGTGGGATATCTGTAGTCTTTGAGGTGGCCAATGTTTCCTCTAGAAGTGATAGACATACATAACTCTTAGAAAATCGATACTATGGGTATACATAAGATATTCTTTAGTGTGAGTTTAACTCCAAGGTATTTCTGTTCATTTTCAAATGGTACATGTTACGATTGAATCAACGTGATCCCAATAAAACTATTATTGAACATGATAATGGATTTACCATGGTAAATACAAGGTTTTTTGATCTAGGAATAGATCCCTATGTTCTTCCAAGCCAATGTGAACAAGTATTTTACTCCGAGGTTCTAGGTAAAGCGGGTTGGTGATTTGTTGAGAGACACGATCCAAGGGGAATGTCGGTAAAGTATAACCTAGAGGAAGGTAATGAAGAGGGTCTCGAAGAAGAAGATGATGTTGAATATGATAAACGTGATTTAGATGATTATGTTCCATAAGAAGATGTCGAAGAATTAGTTGAATCAAATGATGTAGAAGACAATGTCCATGAAGATGATATCGACAATGAAGTACATTGAAGTGTACAAGGTATGCAATAATATATCTAATCTATATTATATTTTGATTTAATATTGCGATAGAAATATTGAATTTTATTGTACGTATAAATTTGGCTTGGATTGGTACGTATCATCATATTCATCATGTCGTAGGACATCATCATCATCATCACCATCGTCATAATCATATTCATCATCATCATCATCATCTTCATCATCATCATCGTCATCACCCTCTTCCTCATCCACATCTTCATCATCATCATATTCTTCATCATCATGATCATCATCGTCATCATCATATTCATCATGATCATGATCATCTCCATCATGAACATCATCATCATCATCATCATCATCGTCATCATCATTGTCATCTTCATTGTCATCATCATCATCACCATATTCATCATCATCGCCGTCTTCATCATCATCTTCATATCATCATCATCATCGTCATCATCACCATTTTCATCATGATCATCATCATCGTGATCATCATCGTGATCATCATCATCGTCATCATGATCATTGTCATCATGATCATCTTCATGATCACCATCATCATCATCATCATCATCATCACCATCTTGATCATGATCTTCATTATCATCATCATCATCGTTGTAGGATATTCAATGCAGATACCTAGAAATACTGATGACGTTTGGCGTCGATGGTTTGACGAGCTCTTCACATTCTTCTAAATGGGGCATCGGATATCCTACTGAAATTACATATTAAGAAGTCTGATATCCATTATAAGTTGTCATCGGTGGTATGGTGAGGTCGTTGGATTCATCATCATCAACATCGCCATCTTCATCATGTCGTAGGACATCATCATCGTCATCTCCAACTTCATCATCATCTTCATCATCATTATCATCATCATCTTCATCATCATCATCATCATCATCACCCTCTTCCTCATCAACATATTCATCATCATCTTCTTCTTCATCATCATGAGCATTGTCGTCATCACCATCTTCATCATGATCATGATCATTGTCATCATCATCATCATCACCATCATCGTCATCATCATCATTTTCATCACCATCTTCATCATGATCATGATCATCATTTCCATCATCATCGTCATCATCATCGTCATCTTCATCATCATCTTCATCACCATCACCATCATCATCATCATCGTCATCACCATCTTCATCATGATCTTCATGATATTCATCATCGTTGTAGGATATTCAACGCTGATACCTAGAAAGACTGATGACATTTGGCATCGGTAGTTTAGCGAGCTTGTCACATTCTTTTGAAGGGGACATCAGATATCCTACTGAAATTACATTATAAGAATTTTGATATTCGATATAAGTTTTTGTTAGGTGGTCTGGAAAGGTCGTTGGATTCATCATCATCACCATCGTCATCTTCATCGTCATCTTTATCATTTCTTAGGACATCATCATCTTCATCTCCATCTTCATCATCATCTTCATCATCATCATCATCATCGTCATCACCCTCTTCCTCATCATCATATTCATCATCATCATCTTCTTCATCTTCATCATCATCATCGTCATCAGCATCTTCATCATGATCATGATCATGATCTTCATCATCATCATTGTCATCTTCATCATATCACCATCATCACCATCATTTTCATCATCATCACCATCATCATAAACATCACCATCATCACCATCATCTTCATCATCTTCTTCTTCATCATGAGCATCATCGTCACCACCATCTTCATCATGATCATCATCATAATCATCATCGTCATCATCGTCGTCATCTTCATCGTCATCATCATTGTCATCTTCATCGTCATCATCATCATCATCACCATCATCTTCATCGTCATCATCACCATCATCATCATCGTCATCACCATCATCTTCATCATCATCATCACTATCATCATTAGTCATACAAAATGGATAGAATCACCATCATTAATCATCATCGTCAGGTCAACCATCTCTCTCTCTTTCTCACAAACACCCACATTACACATCAACATGTTATCCCCTACCACTAACACCCCCCAACTTCCCCCCAATTCTTACTAATACACCCTCCTGTCCCTACCTCTGATTCCCCTCCTTACAATCGTCATCATCATCATCATCATCATCATCACCATCTTCATCATCTTCATCATGATCTTCATCATCATCATCATCGTCATCACCATCTTCATCATGATCTTCATCATCATCATCATCGTCGTTGTCGTCATCATCATCATCATCATCATCATCATCATCATCACCATCACCACCATCATCATCATCATCATCATCATCATCACCATATTCATCATGATCTTCATGATCTTCATCATCGTTGTAGGATATATGAAGCAGATAACTAGAAAGACCGACGGTGTTTGGTGTCGGTGTTTTGGCAAGCTCATCGCATTCTTTTGAATGGGGCGTCGGATATCTTACCGAAATTACATCATAAGAAGTCTGATATCCGATATAAGTTGCTGTCGAAGGTATGTCGAGGCCATTGGATTCATCATCATCACCATCGTCATCTTCATCATCATCTTCATAATGTTGTAGGACATCATCATCATCATCACCATATTCATCATCATCTCCATCATCATCATCATCGTCATCACCCTATTCCTACCTCTAACTCCCCTCCTTCTGATCCTCTCCCTACCTCTAATTCCTCTCCTCCCGGTCCTCTCTCTCCCCCTATTCTCCATTACTAACCCCTTTTGCAATCTCTCTCACTCCCCAATCCTTGATCCTTTTGCAAACAAATTAAATAATATAGTGGTGAAAATCCTAAGATTATGTCATAATTTGATTAGAATAATTCATAATTGATTAAATATAGTAATACTTTTTCTATATTTAATAATAAATTTAAAATTCATAAAATTAAGTAATAACTAATAACAATATTAACCAATAGAATAAAGTAATATATATATATATATATATATATATATAGGTTAAATAGCATATATAATATAAAATACATTATGACTTTTAACTACCATTTAAAGTATACCATTATAAATGTGATATGAACCTACAAACTTATATAAATATAACTTATTAGTATATTACATATTATATTAATGAGTTATATTAAGTGTTGATTATTATATAGATTATTAGTTAGTTTTTTATGGTTTTTTTTAATATATATAAATAACTGGTTATTATTATTTTCTTTTAAAAATAAATAATGATATAAAATGTTTTTTATTTTTATTTTATAGTAATTTAATTATGAATCTAATTTATATGATCTTTGTGTTTCTTAATATTACATGTAGTGATAATATAAAATATTACATATTTAGTATTTCTAGAACATTTATCATATTTTGAGATGATCTTATTGAAATGGTAACTTGTGTGAGTTTTATATACATAGTTAATCATTTCCAAATAGAAATATGACACATAATATTCTAGTCTTACTTCGATGTGTCCACCTCAATTAATCATTGACCCACTTTCTTAAAATTATATTGTCTTTCTATTGGCTTTTGAATTCCAATTAATCGATGGAATATTTTCTTATGAGACACATTTTAAAACTGAATTTGCTCTAATGACTTGACAAAAACAACACTCAACAACTAGAATCTAAGAGTTTAGCAAATAGTCAAGTCATTGTTGGAACCAAAAACTAAGTCCATTCACTCTCACCAAAGCTTTCCATGCATTTCTTCTATCCATTTTGTATATTTTCATTTAGTTAAATAGTTAAAATGCTAAAGTGGTGATGATGATGATTTTATCCACATTAGATAGAATCACAATTATCATCGTCATCATCATCACTATTCTTCATCATCATCATCATCGTCGTCGTCATCTTCATCATCATTATCATCACCATCTTCATCTTCATCATCATCATCATCATCATCATCATCACCATCTTCATCATCATCATCACCATCTTCATCATCTTCGTCATCATCATCTTCATCATCATCATCATCATCATTGTCATCATCATCATCGTCATCATCATCTATTGGAGTCATTATCCAACCCACACATCTTTAATTGGCCTATTTTACCACTTATCCTAAGTTATTGGCTTGAATATGTGACGACATCATCAACTGGATCATCCTCCTTCAATCATGGAGGCTAACTATGTCTTCTCCTTCAATCGGGGAGACTAACTGAGCTTCCTCCTTCAATCAAGGAGAAAATATGGGTTGATCTGCATGACATAAGCGCCCCAAATCAGTTAACTGATGGTTATTCCACCTAATTTAAGTTAAACTGCAGCTGTGAAGGCACCTCCATCATTATTTTTCCTATTTTTGGTAATTTCCAGTTAACTGAAGTGATTTAAGGCGCCTCCAACAACTTCTGGTGACTCAGTTCAGTTCAGTTCACTTGATCTTAGCTAACTGAAGACAGACATATGCCCTCACCTATTGATTGACATGCAGTTGAGTTCCACTCTGTCTTAACTGCTTCTGATTTAGTTAGAGCCAATTATGGTTATGATTAGTGCTTAACTGATGTGTTTAGTGTGGCTAACTAACAACTAAGCCACTCTGATGTGTGCAATTTGAATGACCTCCTTGGTATTCGAATTGTATTTCTATTCATGCAAGTGTATGACATTGTATCACTACTTTTGATTAATGATTGATAATATACAACTACTACTTCCAATTGCAACACTTTCATGTCATTTTTCTGTGTAATTGAACCTTGAATCTTCTGTAAGTTGTGCCTTGGTCCTCAGATTACCGTGACTCAATTTTCATATGGTATCAGAGCCACAATGGGACAAGACTCTTATTCTTCAACAGATTCCTTGATGGATCTATGATGCAATTTTGAGCAAAAAAAGCTCAAAAATCCCAGCTTTGAACCATAAGCGAAAAGTTTACCACATAATTTCTGGGAAAAGGAATTGTTGATCAAGATTGCTTTATTGACTAAACTGGGTGTGAATAAAACTCTAAAAGTGCAAGCTATCTGGCCTTATGGTGCCCCTTTTGTGTTTTTGCAGGTTTCTTACAGGGTTTTCACTGCATTCGCTACAAAAGAATAATGTATTCGTCTATGAATCTACTCACTCCTTTCAACTACCATCAGTGGAAGGAGGGCATGGATATTAAGCTATGCTCCAAAGGACTCTACAGATTCACAATGGACACAAAAATAGAGCAGAATCATGTTTTTGACAAAGAAAACTAATGTAATAAGCTTGATGAAGCATATGGATTTCCGTGCCTTTCAATTTCTAGAGATCTTCTCTTCCACATCACTAGATTGAAGACTCCCAGGGAGATTTGGGATCAACCTGCTACTCTGTTTGATAAGCAAGATGACTTAAGGATCTATCAGCTAGAGAATGAGCTGATTTCTCTAAACCCAGGAAACTTCAAAACCATGAATTATTTCTTCACCAATTTCAAGCACCTGGTGCTCCAGTTGAAGCAGTGCAAAGTTGAGAAGGAGGATGACCAAATCATCCTTGCCATCCTTTTGAAACTTGGCCCAGATTACTCAGTTTTTGTTTCCACCTTTCATACCAGGAAGCTCACAATTTCGAATTGGAAGATGTCAATCCTCAATGCATTCATTGAGTCTCTCACCAATGAGCATGATAAGCTTTCCAAATGGGAATCATCATAACTTCCAAGGACCAAACCTTGTTTGGTGGAGGACCCAAGGATATGAATGGAAAGGGGAAGTAAAAGAATCAAAAGAATAAGTTTGATGCTCCCAAGCCAAAGAACAAACCCTAGCAGCTGGATGAGACCTCAGGCTCAAGTTAAAAAAAGCACAAAGGAAAAGAAGGAAAATAAAAGGTTAAATGTTATTATTGTAGAAGGGGATTTCACCATGAAATCTCTTGCATGAAGAAAACACTTGATTCTATGACTCTTCTCCTTGAGAAGAATAACATCAATCTTACTGAATGTGCAAGGAAGATAGATAATCATGATCAGAACATCCATCCCAAAATAGGACATGCCCTCATGGAAAATGTTTTGAATCCTAGAGCTCTCCTCATAGACTCTGGTGCTTTGAACCATATGGTGGAAAGCAAAGAATCCTTTTCATTCCTGGACTCTGACAACAACATTCCCATCCACATGGGATATAAATCTCAAATCCTTTTGAAGGGTAAAGGTATAGCGAATCATTCTGCTAAGACCTATGAGTTCTCCAATTTTGTACCTGATGCAAATCCCACCTCCCTTTTGATTCATGGGAATGATATCGGCCGAATATGGCATGAAAGGTTTTAACATCTCAACTTCAAATACTTGCAGCAAATTTAAAATAATTCCATGGTGGAAGGCATCCCTACCATCAAAAATTCCAGTGGAATTTGCAAAGGTTGCATTGTCGGCAAGCACCTTGAACACAAATTTGATCAGGGAAAGGAAAGGTAGGCTACATGTATTTTGGGGCTGATCCATTCTAATATCAGTGGTCCAATTCCCATAACCTAAATTAATGGATTGAGGTATGTTCTCACTTTCATCGATGGTTTGGCTAGATACACATGGGTAATTTTTCTCAAGAAAAAATTTGAAGTCCTTGAAAATTTCATAGATTTCAAGGCTTCTGTTGAGAATTCCTCTGGGAGAAAGATAAAGGCTCTCATATCTGACAATGGAGGTGATTACATAATATCTTATCTTCTGAAAATATGTTCTCAAAGTGGGATCAATATTGAGAACTCCATTCCCTACACACCTCAGCATAATGGTGTAGCAGAAAGGAAAAACTGGGCCCTCAAAGAGATGACCACTTGCATGCTTGAAGCTAAATATTTAGGATGAAGATATTAATTTTGATTCCTACATTCAGAATAGGGTCCCTCATTCATACGTGAAAGGAAAAACACCTTTCGAAACATGCTTTTGGTCACAAACCAGATGTGTCCAATTTCAGAGTTTTTGGGTCCACTGCTTGGGCTCGAATAAGAGGAAGTATTTGCAACCATAGAGTATTGAATGTATGTTCATTGGGTATACAAAGGATTCAAAGGGATACAAACTCTTGAATATCAAAACCAAAAATATATTTGTATAGAGAAGTGTCCGCTTCGAAGAACCTCTCCAAGATGTGGAACTAGTCGAAAAAGAAACTGCTGAAATTTCCTCCCGTTTTGCTGATGATTCTGATGATGAAAATGGAAGTGTGACCTCTGATTTTTCAGATATGATGTCTAATATTAGTGAGCATAATATATCAGGTTCTTAATCAAATCCTAATGTGTGCACTCATCTCCCAAAATGGGCCGAAAATACTCTCTCTTCCACTGGGTTAGATGTTGGAAATCTTGCTGATCCAAGGAGAACTCGGTCGGATTTCCAAAGAGAAGATATTGATATTTATTGAAATGATTCTTTGATGCATGATACCTGAGATATGATGATATTATATTATCCTAAGTAATATTATCATGCTCAAAATTATCCTAGATGGCAAGCTGCAATGGATGAAGAGTTCAACTCTCTCCGAAAAAATGCAACTTGGGAGCTAGTTTCCCTTCCACCTGGGAGGAGACTTGTTCAAAGCAAGTGGGTATATCAGACAAATGTTGTTGTATATGGATCAAACTGAAAATATAAATCAAGGCTGTTTTCAAAATTATTCTCCCAAGTCCAAGGAGTGGACTACCATGAGACCTTTGCACTGGTGGCAAAAATGGATTCTATTAGGCTAGTTTTGGCCATTGCTGCATCCAAACATTGGGAGGTGAACCATATGGATGTAAAAAGTGCATTTATTTATGGAGATCTGAAGGAAGAGATATACATGAAGCATATTGAAGGATATACATCAGATCCATCAGATCCATCATTGGTTTGTAAGTTGCGAAAATCCTTATATGGATTAAAACATGCCCCAAGATCTTGGTACGCCAAAATGGATTCTTTCCTGCTCTCATAGAACTTTGAAAGACGTAAGTATGATACAAATGTGTACTTTCAGAAGTGTTAAGGTTAATTTATGATCATAATTCTATATGTGTATGGTATTTTAATCAAAGCAAGCACACTTGCTTCGATTGCTTTCATAAAAACTGCTTTACATGATGGTTTTGAGATGCGTGATCTAGGCTTGCTGAGGCAGTTTCTTGGGCTAGAAATAACTCAATATTTTGATGGAATTATGGTGACACAATACAAATATACTTCAGATTTGTCAATTAAGTTTAATATGGCTGATTTCAAGGCATACCCATTCCCATTCCTCTCAAGAGTCAGTCTTAAAGAGGGAAAAACTACTCCACAGGTGGATTCTACTATTTACCGCCAGTTGATCGAAAGCCTTCTATACTTGACACATTCAAGGCATGAAATTTGTTATGATATTAATGATGTATTAAGGTATATGTATAAACCACATTATCTTCATTGGAGGGAATCCAAGAGGATTCTACAGTACGTGCAGGGTACTGGATCCTATGACATTCACTATGATGCTGATTCCGAACTAGACTTGGTAGGATTTACAGATTCTGATTGGGCAGGAGATTCCATAGATCGGAAATCCACTTCTGGATATGTGTTTATGTTTGGTGGTGGGCCTATTTTTTGGTCAAGCAAAAATCTGGCTGCCATTTCCTTTTCTTTAGTAGAGGCAGAGTACAGGGGAGTGGTCAATGCATGCATTCAGGTAGTTTGGCTGCAATGTATTTTGTTTGAGTTTGATATTGGTAGTGCTTCATATACTATCATTTTTTGTGACAACCAAATTTCTATCAAGATCTCAATAGTTCCGGTCCAGAGGTAGAGGACCAAACACATTGATATCCACATGCACTACATCAGGGAGCTTGTGCATGCCATGATAATTGTTTTGCAATATTGCTCCATAGATGAGCGAATTGCAGATATTTTCACCAAGATATTTACTGTGAAAAATTTCACTTACCTTCGTTCACTGTTGGGGGTGATTTCCATGGCGAATTTAGATTGATTCTCCAGTGTTCTTCAGTTTGAGAGGGGGTTTATTCCCACATGGTTTTCCTCTTTTCCTACTTAGCATTTTTGAGCATTTTTATAGTTAATTTTTGTAAAGGGTGACTTATGGAATTAGTTGTCGAGGCCCTATATTTTTTTCCTCCTCCACATGAGTATAGATTAAGGGGGTGTGTTGGAGTCATTATCTAACCCACACATCTTTATTTGGCCTAATTGTCCTATTTTACCACTTATTCTAAGTTATTGGATTGAATATGTGAGTGCATCATCAACTGGATCATCCTCCTTTAATCATGGAGGCTAACTGTGTATTCTCCTTCAACCGGGGAGACTAACCGAGCTTCCTCCTTCAATAAAGGAGAAAATATTGTATGATTTGCATGACATAAGTGCCCCAAACTAGTTAACTGATGGTTATTCCACCTAATTTAAGTTAAAATGCAGCTGTGAAGGTGCCGCCATCATTATTTTTCCTATTTTTGGTAATTTCTAGTTGACTGGAGTGATTTAAGGCACCTCCAACAACTTCTGGTGACTTAGTTCAATTTAGTTGACTTGAACTTAGCTAATTGAAGACAGGCATGAGCCCTCACCTACTGATTGACATGCAGTTGAGTTCTACTCTGTATTAACTACCTACGATTCAGTTAGATCCAATTATGGTTGTTATTAGTGGTTAACTAATGTGTTTAGTGTAGCTAACTAACAGCTAAGCCACTCTCATGTGTGCAATTCTAATGACCTCCTTGGTATTTGAATTATCTTTCTATTCATGCAAGTGTATGGCATTGCATCACTACTTTTGATTAATGATTGATAATTTACAGCTGCTACTTCCAATTGTAGCACTTTCATGCCATTTTTTTGTGTAATTGATCCTTGAATCTTCTGTAAGTTGTGCCTTGGTCCTCATATTATTGTGACTCAATTTTCATATCATCATCATCGTCGTCGTCGTCGTCATCACCATATTCATCATTATCATCATCGTCCTCATCACCATATTCATCATGATATTCATCATCATCATCATTGTCGTCATCATCATCATCGTCGTCATCACCATATTCATCGTCATCATCTTCATCATCATCACCATATTCATCATCATCGTCATCACCTTCATCATCATCATTGTCATCATGCTCTTCATCATCATGATCTTCATCCTCATCGCCATCACCATATTCATCATGATCTTCATCATCATCATCATCATCATAATCATCATCATCGTCACCATCATCATCATCATCGTCGTCATTATCATCATCATCATTATCATCATCTTCATCACCATCATCATCACCATCACCATCATTATCATCATCTTCATCATCATGATCATTGCCATCATCATCGTCATCATCACTGTCATCATCATCATCATCATCATCGTCATCATAACCATCATCATCACTGTCATCATCACCGTCATCATCATCTTCTGTTGCTAAATTTCTGTGGTGGTTAGTTATTGATGTTGTTGTCGGAGAAACCATAGTATCGAAATGACCAAGTCATTTCGATACTATGGTTTCTCCGACAACAACATCAATAATCATCATCTTCATCGTCATCATCACTGTCATCACCATCATCTTCATCGTCATCATCACCATCATCATCATATGGTTGTGTGGGTTGTGGTCCCCTTGTTGACTCTTGGTCCTTTACCTTACTTGTTCTTGACACTCGTACTTGGGTGTACCTTTGATTATGATGACTTATGGATTTTATCCTAAGTGTATTTTATCTTATGTTTTTATTATAGGACCATTGGACCATTTATTGTTATGGTTACTTTATGTTGGACTTTTTCATTTTTGACATTATTTTAATTTCATTAATTTATGAATTTGTTAAAGGACCTTGGATACTTTTGTTAGGATTATAATCTTCCCTTTTCCAAATTGGTCAATTCTTCCTAAATTAGGAGTCTTTTTAGTCATTATCGAGTCACTAGTACCATTGGGTCCACTTGGTCTAATTAGGACACATGTACCAGTTACTAGAGTGTGGGGAACACTGATTGAGACTAACTGCCACTGACTGCACTTACATGCATCGGTTAGGCACCTCCTAGAACCATCCCTAAAATTTAGGAGCCACTGGGAGTGCTGACACCAACCTCCTTCAGTTGAGTTCAGTTGGTGACTAGTCAAGCCTAGTTATGAGTCAGTTACAGTCAATTACATTAAGTTAGTGCCAGTATTTGCATGGATGCATGTGGGAAGGTGCCTTTTCTCACCTACCACATCAGTTAGACTAGTTTAACTGATTCTAACTAATTGAGTGACTGAATTAGACATCTGGAGTTAGCTAGTTAAGCTCTGATAGTGATTTAGACACATCCATTTATCCATGCTGTCAGATTGAGTTAATCAATTCAAATTTATTCTCATGAATTCAAATTGTCTAGCTATTACTACCACTGTATTGCATTGTAATAATTATCCATTTACTTTTTGATTAATGAAAGCATTATATAGCTGCAATCCATTTTTTGCAATGTTTCATATCAGAATTTGAGTAAATTGTTTGTGAGATCTATTTGTGAGTTTTGTATTGGTTCATAGATTCTTGTGAGCTCAATTTAATATTGTATCAGAGCCTCGGCAGGACAAGCCATTTTTCCTTCTACAGATTTCATGCTGGATCAAAATTTTTTGAGAAAAATTGCTCCTTCCAACTCTGCATCAGAAGCGGAGAGTTTACCACCAAATTCCTAGGAAAAATAGTATTATTGATCAAGCTTGCTTGATTGACTAAGCCGGGTGTGAAGAAAACTTCAAAAGTACAGGTTGTCAACCTTACTTTGTCTGTTTTTTTGTGATTTGTAGGTTTTTCAAACTCTTTCACTGCATTCGCTACAACAACATAATGGTCTCTTCTGTGAATCTTCTCACTCCTTTCAACTACCATCAGTGGAAGGAGGACATTAAGATTCAACTTCTCTCCAAAGGACTCTACATAGTCACTGTGGATACCGAGGTAGAGCCGAATCATGTTGTAGACAAAGCAAAATATTAGAATAAGCTTGATGAAGCATATGGATTTCTGTGCCTTTCAATTTCTAAGGATATTCTCTTCGACATCACTGGATTGAAGACTCCAAAGGAGATTTGGGACCATATTTCTACTCTGTTTGATAAGAAAGATGACTTGAGAATCTATTAGCTAGAGAATGAGTTGATATCTCTAGAATCGGGAAACTTTGAAACCATTAATGACTTCTACACCAAATTCAAGCACCTGGTGCTCCAGTTGAAGCTGTGTAAAGTTGAGAAGGAGGATGATCAACTCATCCTTTCCATCGTTTCAAAACTTGGCACATATTACTAATTTTTTGTGTCCACCTTTCATTCCAGGAAGCTTACAATCCCAAATTGGAATATGCCAACCCTCAATGCATTCATTGAGTCTCTCACCAATGAGCATGGCAAGCTTGTCCAAATCGGGATCATTATATATTCCAAATATCAAGCCTTGTTTGCTAGAGGACCCAAAGCTACAAATGGAAAGGGGAAGCAAAAGAACCAAAAGCCAAAGTATGAGCCTCCTAAGGAGAAGGAGCATTCATATGAGTCCTCACGTTCGACGAGAAACAAGAAGAAGGGCAAAGAAAAGATCCTTTGTTCTTACTCTGAAAGGGAGTTTCATCCAGAAAGCTCTTGTATCAAGAGAACAATTGATCAAATGGCTCTTCTCCTAGAGAAAAATAACATCACTCTACCAGCCAGCGCAAGGAAGGCTAACTATGGAGAAAAGACTGAATATCATGATGAGAGATTCCATGCACTGAAGGCTAGTTGTTAAAAAACACATGCTTTTCTCATTGATTCAGGAGCTTCCAATCATATGGATGCATCCAGAGAATCATTTTCTTCATTACAGTCTACTAGTGGTCCTAACATTCACATGGGTGACGATAGTCACATTCGAGCTGAAGGGAAGGGTTCTATCAAGTTGGAACATGGAAAGTTCAATAATGTACTTTATGTGCCCTCCTTAGCTACAAATGTGTTATCTGTATACCAAATAACTCACATTGGCCCACCAAAGCAAGTGATATTTGGTCTTGACTCAGTGGAGATCACATATATCTCTACTGGGAACATTATAGGGAAGGGTGCTGCAAATCATGCCTCCAAGGCATATGAATTCTCGCACTTCTGCCATTTTCCAATCCAGTGCACTCTCAACTGCCACTTGAAAGGGGAGGTAAAAACATTCTATCTACTTCTTTTGCATATGATAAAGTTTCCACTAGTATTTCAGTCACCGAAGCAGAAGAATCAATTGTATCAGTTTATGAGACTGAAGTTCATAGTGATTCAGATCCAAATCTAGTCCCTACTCCCAATCCTAAGCCCAAATGGGCACAAAAGGTTATTGGGGCATCTGGGAAGATGACTGGAAATCCATATGACATAAAGAGGACATGAAATTAGTTTCAGAAAGAGAACCTTGTGCTATGTCAAGCAAGCTCACTTCCTTTAGAGAGATGCAACAAACTCCCTATGAGATGCTACATGACAAGGTCTGATCAACTACACTGCTCTCAGAAGAACAAAGTGGATCATGTCTCTCTTCCTCCAAAGAGAGACAAAGGTTACAATCCTCCTTCCTTCCATCATCATTTTGGGAGAAGATAGAGAAGTCTACATGCCAGGACCTAGGATACCTGTGCATAGAAGAACAAGCATGCCACTTCTCTACACCATAGAGATGAAGGTTGCAACAACATTTTCTCAAGTTTGTTTTCAAAGAGGAATCTTTTCTGTCGATATGAAAGCTTGAATCCTAATTCTACCTGCTTAGTTTGAGGGGGGTATTTTCCCATGAGGTTTCTCCCCATTTCCTTGTTTGGATTAAGTAGTTACTTTTTGCATTTTATCTGTAATGGGTGACCTATGGTCTTAGTTACCAGGGCCCATAATTGTCCAAGTTAGCATTCAGGGGGGTGTTAGGATTATAATCCTCCCTTTTCCAAATTGGTCAATTCTGCCTAAATTAGGAGTCTTTTTAGTCATTATTGAGTCACTAGTACCATTGGGTCCACTTGGCCTAATTGGGCCACATGTACCAGTTACTAGAGTGCAGGGAACACTGATTGAGGCTAACTGCCACTCACTCCACTTGCATGCATCAGTTTAGGTGCCTCCTAGACCAATTCCTACAATATAGGAGCCACTAGGAGTGCCGACACAACCCACCTTCAGTTGAGTTCAGTTGGTGACTAGTCAAGCCTAGTTATGAGTCAGTTACATTCAGTTACATTCAGCTAGCGTCAGTCTTTGCATGGCTGCATGTGGGAAGGCACCTTTTCTCACCTACCAAATCAGTAAAACTAGTTTAACTGATTCTAATTGATTGAGAGACTGATTTAGACAACTAGAGTTAGCTAGTTAAGCTCCGATAACGATTTAGACACATACATGCATCCATGCAGTCAGATTGAGTTAATCAATTTGAATTTCCTCTCATGAATTCAAATTGTCTGGCTATTAATGCCAATGTATTGCATTGTAATAATTATCCATTTACTTTTTGATTAATGAAAGCATTATACAGCTGCAATCCATTTTTTGCATTTTTTCGTATCAAATTTTGAGTAAATTATTTATGAGATCTATTTGTGAGTTTTGTTTTGGTTCATAGCGTTGAGAATATAGTTGTCATTGATGTCAAAGGAGTTCACAAATGACAAAGGAATAACCAATAGACATGGTAGTGGGATGAAATTAGTTAAAGACAAATGATCCATTACATGGATCATCATTGATGTCAAAGGAGTTTAGTAATGACAAAGGAATAACCAAGGATACGATGGCAGGACAAACTCAGTATGGATGATGATATGGTAGATATGATGACATGACATGGCATGAATGATGATATGGAATATATGTGACATGGCATGGCATAGATGATGATGTGGCATGAAGTTGAAATCATTGTTGCATTATGACATCATTCTGGAGAAATATGAAAAATTGGTGAAAATCAGGAAATTGACTAAGTATGGAATAAATAGTCAAAATTGGTCTAAGAGGGTCTAAGAGAATGCCTGCCATAATTCATGGGTTGACTAAAATTCCTCCACCATGGTACCAGGCTATATATTTTTATAGTGGATACCTATTCATGATTTTAGTTTGATTCCATCTCTTATGATGAGAATATTCTAGGTCTGCCAAAACAGCGGTTTGTGCCAGAGCAAGCAAAAATGGCTAAGTAGCCTCAGAAAGATGCCTGCCCTAAATTATGGGTTAGAGTAAATTCTTGCAGCACATAGGGGTTGTGTATACTGGTGTTTTTTCTACCTGACCATGTTTTCATATTGTCTTAGAAGAATATGAAGGAAAATTTATGGACCTTCCAAAACAACATTTTAGGCAGATTGAACCAAATTAAGAAAATTGGTTAAGTCTTAGAAAAGGAGATTGAGAAACCATTTTGAAATGACTTCCAGAGGTTGTGTGTTTGTCAGTAAGATTTAAAGATTATATGGTATTTTTGACTGTTGAAATGGATTTCTATCCTTGCTCTTGGTTTTCCTTATGGTGATCAGATAAGGAAAATATCAGTCTGCCAAAATGAAGAAAATGTACTTTAGGTACTAAGATAGAAATTTGACTAAGTGTCAAATTCACAGGGTTGAAAGAGGCATTTGGAAATGTCCACCAAGGTTTATCTATGTGATGATAATTTCATTGCACGAGGTAGGAATGTTTCCTAGTGAACTGGCTACCCAACGATGAAGTCAGATTCTCACTTGGCTCTCACACGTGGGAATTATCAACCTGCCAAAACCAAGAAAAATGTTAGTTTGCATGTTGAGATTAAAAAATGGCCAAGTGTTAAAACAAAGTAAAGTGAATATCCACAAATCCGCATTTGATCATAGATCAATGGTTAGGATTGAATATGCAAGTAAATCTATGGTGGGGAATGATTTCCACACAAAAGAAGAGAGGAGATCCACAAATCCACATTAGATCATAGATCGACGGTCAGGAGTGAACCCACAAAGAATAAATGGTTCAGAAGAAATACGAAAAGCACAAGATGATAAATCAAGGTCTAGAATAATATGGGTTTCAGCAACCCGAAGTCTGGAAGGCGGAAAGCATAATGTGGAAGGTGATAAATCAAAGTCTAAAATAATATGGGTTTCCACAACCCAAAGTCCTCCAGTGGAATGCAGAACGCAAAAAATTGCGAAAATACTTTGGGAAATGTCACAGTTCCACAACCTGAAGTTCGCTAGTGGAATGCGGAAGGCGGAGAATCGCAAAAAGACCTTGGGAAATGTCACAATTTCACAACCTGCAGTGTGGGAGATCGACGGTCATGGAGAGCTTGAAGGAGATCAACGGTGCGAAATGGTTTATGCAGAAATCTAAGTGCAGAAAGAAATTTTGAGAAATGTCACAGTTCAACAATCCACATACTGCATCCTAAAATTAGATCTACGGTCAGGAAAAATCCCGATATAAAATCAACGACTTAAAATGGTCACGGAAATGAAGATTGCAGAAGGTCACGAATGGAAGATTAAACAATTAATCGATTAACAGGGAATTGTTTTAGTTGTTTTGAAGAATCACGAAGGAGGTGGATGACTCAACGACTTGGTGTTAGAATAAGGAATTGAGTTCTCTTGAAGAGGAACGATCAAAGAATGAAATGGTGCAATGGTGAAGAGATGCGTTTGTAGAAAATGTGAAGGTATTTATACATAGAGGGATTGTTACGAAAAGAAATTCCTATGGCTTGGGGTACCGCAACAGACAACTTAGCTCTAGAAATCAACCCTTTCCTATATGCAAGATAAATCAAACAACTAACACTAAAGGATCTCAATTCATACCTTATTCCAGACGGTTGGTGTGGATCCCCGTTGAGCTTTCCAACTTCAGCTTGAATTGATGAATTACTTCCTCAACATTCAATAAACAAGACACGCATACTATATATAATTGTGTTAGCTCTACTCTAGCATTTATAATCAATAACATATAAGCATTTGAAATCATCCATGGATAAAATATTCATTCAAACACACATTATTGGGCAGGAAAAGATATTTCTATTGATATAAAATCAGAGATTACAATGGATACAACCTCTGTCGGCACGTCTGTGAATCGAATAAACCAAGTCCCCCGCTTAGGCCTCCACCACTTCAATCCTCCATCTCTCGATAGCAGGCTCACAAGCAAAAGGTAAGCTTGGGAAGAGCACAAAAGTGCTCCAAGGGACAAAGGGGATGTAGACTCAAGCACAAGTTCCAGCAACAATGGACTATAGTTCTCTTGCTCTTAATTTCTCATATGCCTTCAATGTATCCAAAGGGTTCCTTATATAGCTCATCAATGGGGTAATGAAATGTTGAATCTAAGCGATGTCAAGGGATAGGGAAGGCCAGGAGACAAGTGAGTCAGATCCACATCAAGGAAAACTCCAAAAGAATTTGGCCTTTTGCACACATCCTGATGTATGCAGTTTTAGGGGTCAAACCCGTGTATATACACTACTACATTTCGACCAAAAATCCGACGGCCGTCATGTCGGATTTTTGACACTTCCCTGTTGCATGTACGGCACTTTGGTTTTTTTATAAGCGTCAAAAACTTGTCGTCGGTTTTCCGACACCTAAGTAACCGTCGGTTAAGCGACACCTAAGCAACCGTCGGTTGAATGTACATCGTCGGTTATTCGACACTTATTAAGCGATGGTCACAAATTTTTTTAACAACATTTACACCCACAGGGGTCGAAGAAGCGACGGTAATAAGAAGTAAGCGTTGAATAAGAAACAGTTATAACCGTCGCTTAAGCGACGGGAAGAAGCAGTAAGCGTCGAATAAGCGACAGTTATAACTATCGCTTAAGCGACGGCTCGTAATAGTTAAAAAAAAAAAATATCTCGTAACATTAGCTGGGATGTGCTTCCTATGCTTCTAAGTTAAACATTATATAGAATGCATTTCAAATATTGCACGGTGGCAAAGAAAAATCATTATATAGAACGCATTTCAAATGTTGCACGGTGGCAAAGAAAAATCATTATATAGAACGCATTTCAAATGGTGTTCACAAATAGTACAATGATTTACAATGGATGTAATGGTCAGCAGCTCAAAAAATCAAGCATCTGCACCTTTAGCACTACTTGAAAACCTTCTTGAAAAGTAAATTGGATAATGGAAGGTACACCAATGCTTCTGACTGCCACCGCCATACTTGTCTCCACCCCTTGACAGTAGTAAATAGAAAATGGAGTCATGAGGCCAAATATTACCAGTAAGTCGGATAAGAAACCTAATGGCAGAATACTTATGCCAGTAATAAATACCAATGCCACAAATAGATTCAGTAGTCCCTGCCAATAAGTCTATCATCAAATTACAGCTAAATGTGCAACCTTGCAGTTCATCCAAACTTTCAGGAGTCCACTGATATTACCAGGAGCTTAGTCACGACCTTAAATAAGAAACATGCCAGGAGATATTGAGAAGAATAACGAGAAAAGGAGTTTGATTGCATAGACCATGGTACAAACACAGGAGATTGAGATGGCACTGATTGTCCACGCAATGGTCTGGTTTCCTGAGAAGCCTGGGGTGGCAAAACATGGGAATTAGATGTTTTCTGAGAGCCTTCAAGGTCAGGTCTTTAACTTTCATTTCTAGTGCTTTCCATAGAATATATGTCAATCTATGCTACTATAGCCTGCCCAAATTAGTAAATTACAGACCTAGACTAATTTTTGAAATCATTGAAAACAAATAAATATACCTGGTGATCAACAAATATTCTGGGTGGTGTACACCATGCACCTTTATACTGCAGACCAAGAGAACTTCCTCCACTTAAACCAGTGGCAGTCGAGATGCTTGGAGAAGAAGGTATACTTTGTGGATCACCCTCTGCAGAAATTCCTGACGGCTCACTTTGTGACCTCATTGCCACAACATATTCATACGTTGTAATTCCCTGATATACAGAAATCTCATTAAAGGATGTTCAGTGTAACGAATAGAAGTTCAAAAAAATTGTAGAGAACAATACGAGTTCTTAAATGAAACTAACCTTTTTAATCAGTATAATATGAAAAAAGAAAAGCTCCTCTAATGGCATTGAAGCAAGTAATGCCACCACTGTACATACTACCTGCACCAAGACAATATCAAACTCAATTACAGGGGAAAAAGTTGACTAATTTTTTATACCAGTTACCCACCAGGCTCTTCAATATCCTCACCTCTATCATACTTCATTCGCTTCTCATCATCTCCAAGCACCTAATACAGAAAATGCAATTAAATCCCCATTAAATTCAATTTTCAGTTTGGAAACATTTTCATTGTATTATGACGACTGAACAAATCATGTTGCACTGCAATTAGCAACCATAGTAAAGTAGATAGAGGAATAGAAGCTCCAAATTTTGCTTAAAGAAAGTTATATATATCGAATATGTTCTCAAGCAAGAGAACAGCAGCACAGATTACCAAGGCAATTTTCTATAAATCTGAAGAAGGAAGAGTGATGCAATCCAATCCATATCATTCCTTAGATTCATGCTTCTTTTAAAAGGGTTTGCATCTTTAATATAGCAAAGTTCTGTATCCTACAGTGTCTGAGCATTTTTCCTGCTGTAGATTCCAGTGAGCCCTTTCGACCGTACAACAGTAATAGTATTGGCACATGTATTATCACTGTGATCATGGCTATATTTACAGTACCATTTCGTTACTGAACCACATCATGGATATTTATTTGGTGAGTAGATGTTTCCTTGGAGGTAGACGTTGCATTTTTCAATTTTCTATCTACCTAGAGATGCATTTACGAAACTCTGGATGCTATCTGCTGAAACCTATATTTGTTCACTATCACTATCATTGCCATACAAGAAGCTCCTTTCTTTGTGGATATTGCAAAACTTGCCTAGCAACTAATGCCTATTTACAGTGATGAAAAAAAGTATGTGTACCAAAATACAAGCAAGCATTTGAATTGTGGTACTTGAATGCAATAATTACCTCATATGCTTCTGCCACTTCTCTGAACTTGGCCTCTGCCTCCTCCAGATTGTCTACATTCTTGTCAGGATGCCACTGTAGTGCTAGCTTTTTATATGCTCGCTTGATTTTTGCAATAGACGAAGTCCTTGAAACACCAAGAACCTTGTACCAATATTTCCGCTTGCTCAACTTCAGAGAGTGTTCAGCTCTCATTAATACTTCTCTAATATTCATATCCTGCAAAATACAATCAGCCTCAGCCTGAAGATTTCAAAGATCTTATAGAAGTATTGTTCCAAGTTCAGTGCTGGAAAATCATTGTGAAACCTTTTTACAACGAGGAATCTGCATTACAACAAATATCCAGGAAGAATTTGAAAACTTAACTAGAGCAATCCTGAAAGGGAGGAGGCAGAATGTTTTTAATAAAACTATTGTTTAGTTATAATTTGCATCAGCTAACAGTCAAATAGACGACAGGCGGAGGAAGGATAAGGAAATGGATGCATAGGCTGAATGTGAATGACATTTATGCAGCACTCAAAGTGAAGCATGGCTTGGCCACAACAGAAGAACCACAAGGTTTGGAGTTTGTGGAGGGCCTAAACATGAAAAGGAAGAAATTTCGGAGGTTTTTCAGGAGCCAGAACCCTCTGGGAAGTACAAGAATACCTTTATTTTGGCTGCAGTGT
>LPNX010371530.1:462324-474978 GCA_001517045.1 Pseudotsuga menziesii | reverse complement strand
ATCCGCTGGAAGGAGGGCATTAAGGCATCCCCCATCATCCAACATGAGGTACTCAGCAAAGCTATATAATGTGGAAGGACTCGATCATAAAGTGCACGAACTAGTAACTATACCGGGAATGACCGACATGCAAAGTCAAGATAACTGAGGAATGATCGACTTAGGTTTCAACTTCCTTCGAATAAGAGCATAACGACAAATGGTTACTGAATGTAGGCAGCATAGACTTGATATGCAAAACTGGGACATATCTGCGACACAAGAGGCATCGACAGAGGCTCCATAGGGACTGGAATCTTAACCAGTCGGTGGAGATAAACTCAGATAAATGAGTACAACTCCTAAATTCAAACTATTAACCCAACCAATGGATGTGATATACAGTGCTCTGTTCGAAGGAAACACGAATCGACTGCTTCCAAAGATAACATCTTTCCTTGTCTGACTTTTTGTTTTTTTTTAATAATTTTTTTGGACTTTTTCAAATATTTGAAAAGCTTGAAAAAGAATAAAATTGCTTTATAGTTACAGACTAGGAGGAGACGAGTGTCAAAAATGGGCAAACAAACTAGTTCCAAGCAGTGGAACATACCTATGCTCAATGCAAGGATACATGTGTAGGATAGCGACACTCGGGGGAAAGTGCCCTCCCGGTAAAACAGGGAATCAAGCTGCAAAGGATATATATAAAATGGCTCTACGTGGCTAGACACGAGACAAGATCGGGATATATGTCTGATACTCAAAGTCAGGGAGGCTGGCATAAGGCTCAATGAGGCAGGAAAAGCTCGTGATAATGCAATTACAACTTGACATAGGGGAGTCCAGGGAAAATAGGCCAACAAAAGATCAAGAGGGGTATGAGGCTCTTGCGAAATGTCATGGCAATACTATACAATGAAATCCCACACCCTAAAGGACAACACTATCGGCATGGGCAACAAATGCAAATAAGGTGCTAACTGGGGTACCCATGTAAGGTCAAGCTCTACCATTCAAATCATGCCACTTCTAAAACAACAAGAAGGTTCCGTGACAAGATAGAATGGGTTCATACCTATGGTTATGATGAAACGGTCATAAGGTCATGCAAAATGCAAACGATGGTGAAACCTAACCTATATGCCAGTTTATACATGATACCTGAAATCGGCATGAACGGGTCAACCCAACGGTCGAAACGACGCTCAAAACGGTCTCCTACATCATATATTAGTAAAAAAACGGTCCAAAAGGATTAGAAATGGTGCAAACTATAGAAAAGGGGTAAAAATTTTCAAAAATTTGAAAAATTTCTATAAATAGTAAAAAATTGAGAACATTATATAACATTTGAAATTTTTACCCAATTGAGCTCAGAACTTCAACAACAAATTCTGGGAGATCCAGCCGGCGGAATCCACTACCATTTTTTCCAGGTAATTAACCATGCCCTGCTCTTTCATTTTCATGCAAATTTTATAATTTTCCATGGTCAAATCAGGATTCTAGGCCATTCTAAAGTGCGCGCTACGTCCCACGCGAAAATTGAGGGTTTTTTCACGTATAGGGATGGATATACGTGGAAAATGACCTCAAAGTTGTGTACATACGGGGCTATTTAGCAAACAGTCACGTATGAGGCCGCGTTCAAGGTTTTTTAAGTGTTCTAATGACACAAACTTGAATTTAATGTGCAGGATGGTTATAGAATGGAGAGAACGTGAGCACGGGGATGTAGAAGAAGTAGTTCGTCGTGATCTAATGGCACATCAGGCTCTTCGTGCATGTGGGCTCTACAAGTTTTGGTGTCTTGGTGGCCTAAGGGCCAAACCAAGACTGCTACAGATGTCAATAGACTACTAGGACCCAGAATCAGAGTCTTTCTAGATTGATGGGATGTCCCTCACCATAGAAGTGGAGGACATATACTTTATTACTAGACTTTCCTGACGGGGGGAAGTGGTGAACTTACGGTCTCGCGGGCCCAGAGGTGGCCTCACCATCGATGAGTACATAGCCATGTATTGTTATCTAAACATGGAGAAGGTCGGGAGTTAGATCCCAACTAACTCCATACAGGTGCTAGGCCTAAAGGCCATACTACTGACACTGGGCAGGATAGCAGGGCTAGCTTCACTTCGCCAGGTCTCGCAGCCTCTGATGTTCTATGCAGTGGAGTGCATGAGACCCACTGTGTATGATTGGAGCACTGCACTACTGGGCAACATGAAACACCAGCTCAGTGAGTGCAAGATGGGTAGAGTACGAAACTTCGGTTTCAGTAGCATACTAAGCATGTTTTTCTTTGAGCGTGTTCCAGGATTGAGCCCTAGAGTTGATGTTCTTCTTCATGGGGTTCGAGATCTGGCCCAACAACATTGGGCAGATGAGATGCACAGACTGGGTGGATGTAGGGTATCCAGCCCCTATCCAGCTGATTTATTTCCATGGTGGTGACGACAGATAGTTGCCATCGATGATTACCCCTACGCGGGGATAGATTTCCAGGGAGACCCCGACATGCCATTACCACCAAGATTGGCATACGATGATATTGGTAACGAATCCCAACCCTCTTTTTAATATTTTTTGAGTTATTTAATTTTTTTTGTTTTTTGATATATGGAATCAAAAAGACATGTTTTTGCATGACAACACATAGTGACATCCTATCATGTGTATGTAGATGTAGGACCATGGCGGCCTGAAGGATTCCCTTGTCATAGACGGAGGGGAAGAGGAGATGACATTACGGGTGTGGATGTGGAACGGACGCTCCAAAGCATTCATACCAACTTCATGAGGCTGACACACATGGTACCCATGGCGCAGGTTGATGTCCTGCCTAAGGCCATGCAGCGTCAGGTGGTGGGTGTGCCATGAGCATGGGTGCGATTATTCAGATGGCTGGTTAGAGCCGTGGTGAAATTCCACAATCAGAACCCCCCTCCTCCTCCACAGGCTTAGATACCTGGGAGTGATACATTTTGTACTACCGTGTATTTATATTTTGGTGGCTCGAGAGCCCCATTTTTGTATTATGACACTATGTATTATCACATTTTGGATGTTTTAATGAAAAACTTTTATGTTGATCAGTTTATTTATTTACATGTGTAAAAATTTATGTTTGTGATGAGCTTACTGTCTATGAAACAAATGCCAATCTAACACGTAGTTAGCATATGATTCAACAACTTGATTATTAATTCTTGGAACATGTATGTATGTTAGGTTTTCAAATTGTCGTTCTAACAATCTCACACGTAAGAATATCCGTAATAATGTTGAATCCCTAACCTGATACAAGCCATTAAGCTGTGACACTACTAACTCCGAATCAAGATGTACCTCAAGAGAGAGAACACCATGTGAAATGGCATCTCGTAGAAGCTCGATAATGACACTATATTCAATAACATTATTTGAAGAGGGCCTTAAACATACACCTCCTGAAGACAATACCTGAATCGTAGGAGTATAAATCACCTAAGCAGCAGAGGCTGAGTGTTGAGTGTGACATCTTGCACCATCCACGAATCCTATATAGATAAAAGACTCCATTGACATCTGCCATAAGAAACGAAAGCTAATCAACAAACCCGATCACCATAAGAAAAGACCTAACTATGAAAAATGTTGTACAATAATATACAATAGCCAGCCTTGGCTGAAAATCACGCATAGTACTTTTTAAGATAGAGCCCATTTCCAGGCTTCGCCAAGGCTATCCCCTCGTAATCTACTAGCTCATAAGTGCCCTTCTCTAACACATGTTTAACCACGTAAGGACCATGCCACATGGGGTTGAATTTGCCTGTCCCCAAGGGTTCTTTAGCTTGATCCCACAAAAGGACCAAATATCCTTCACTAAACCTCCTTGGACGGACAGGTTTATCGTACTGGACCTTAACGCAACGCTTATTCACTTCTAAAGCCATTAAAGCATCTCGACGCTGCTCATCAAGCTGTTCTAAATGGACCAAATGTTCCTCCAATGGAGAAGCGTTTGGTAAGAGATCTATGGCTAGCTTCAAAGAAGGGATCTCGCACTCAACCAGCAATATAGAATCCACTCCATGCACAAGCTGATATGGAGAAAAACTGGTGGTAGTCTTATCTGCGGTCCTATAAGCCCGCAAAGCAGGATATAACATAATATGCCAATTGGTCTTGCTTTGTGCAACGGTTTGTTGGAGAATAGACTTGAGTGATTTGTTCACTGCTTCAACTTGTCCATTCACTTGAGGGTAATAAGAAGAAGAATGCTCCTGCTTATACCCTAACTCCGAGGCCAACTCTTCCATCATACAATTCTAAAAGTGCATACCATGGTCAGTGACAGGCTCTTTCGAAATACCGAATCGAGTAATAATCTGGTTGAATACGAAGTGTGCGTCCGTCTCACCGTCAGGTTTAACTATAGGCATAGCCTCATCCCATTTCATGAAGTAGTCAACAACCACGATAATATGATGATGGCCCCCAGTCGAAGCTGGGTTGCAATCCATGAAATCAAGCCCCTACTTAGTGAAGGGACTGGCGGTGATAATGGGATGTAACGGGACAAGACATGAGCGCATATTACGTGCGAACACTTGGAAAGGGTGGCACTTATTGACCGCATTAACACAATCTTTAAAGATCAACGACCAGAAATAACCCGCTCTCAAGATTTTTTGGGCTGTAGAAAGCCCAGATAAATGACCACCACACGCCCCTCCATGGAAATCATTCAGCACAAGCTCAACCTCCTCATGAGTTAAACAACGACGTAAAATGGAATCTATCCCACGGCGATACAATGTGTTATCCACTATGAGGTAATTCTTAGAAACGTGACGTAATCATCGTCGTTCATCCTGTGAAAGGTGAGTAGGTACCTTCAATGTTTGTAAATATATGATAATATCCCCATACCACGGATCCAAAGTTGAGATCAAGAAGATGTGATCATCGACAAACGTATCTTCACAAGTTTCCTCCTCCTCCTCGCTCGGGAAATCAGATATAAGCTCTGCAAAAATCAATGATTTTTTTGATTTTGCCGAGACAAACTCGAGATCGAATTCTTACAGGATGACAATCCACTTATTAGACTTTCCCCCTATCATCCTTCTAGTGAGGACAAATTGAAACATATTGACATGGGCAACCACCAAGGTCTGGCGAAGGAGAATATAGTGTCTCAATCTTTGAACCGCGTGGATGGTAGCTAGGGAAAGCTTCTCCACATGGGAATAATGGATCTCCACATCTATAAGGTTCCAGCTCAGATAATATATGACATGCTCTTGGAGCTCCTCATCCTCTTGAACCAAAACCATACTAATCGTCTCCATAGACGCGGCCACATAAAGTAGAAATTCACGGCTATAGTCAGGTGGACTAATCACCAGGGCCGATGCTAGGGCTCGCTTAAGCGCATCAAAGGACTCCTAGGCTCGCTCATCATAGCAAAAGGTAGTGTCCTTCTTCAAAAGACGCATAAAGACTCTAGTCAAATTGGCAAAATTCACGACGAATCTCCGTAAGAAGTTTTCCATGCCTTGCAAACATTGAATATGTCTAATGTTTTTCGGGGGAGACAATTGAAGTATTGTGTCAACCTTTAAGGGGTCGACTCTTATACACTGCTTGGAGACAATGAGCCCTAATAAGTGACCAGAATTCACACAAAAGATTCACTTGTGAGGATTTAACCTTACCAAATAATGGCGGCACTTTCGAACACTAATCTCAAATGGTAAGAATGATGCATTCTCATGCGAGAATGAGCAGCAAGGTCATCCAAAAAGACTTCAATAATCGATTTGAGATCATGGAAGATCAAGGTCATAGCCCGCTGAAAAGTGGCTCCGATGTTTTTAAGGCCCAAGGGCACCTTCCGATATGCAAAGGCACCCCAAGGAAAAATGAAAGTAGTCTTATGTTGTTCCTCAGGTTTAATCTGTATCTGATTGTATCTGGAAAATCCGTCCATAAAATAAAATACCTCGCTTCCTGCACACTCATCCAAAATCTGATCGATAAATGGTGTGGGAAAATTATCTTTAGGAAAGGCATGATTCAAGTCACAGAAATCAGTGCATATGCGGATCGTTCCTTGCTTCTTATCAAATGGAATGGGGTTTGAAACCCACTCCATCAAGGGAACGAGATAGATAAAACTGACATTGAACAGTTTCTCTATCTCAGCCTTAATCATGGGTGTTTTCCTAGGATTCACCGCACGCAAGCGTTGTCGAACAGGCTTAGCATTAGGATAAGTTTTAATTTCATGCTCAACAATGCGAGGGTCGATACCTAGCATTTCCTCCTATGACCAAGCGAATACATCATGAAATTCTTTGAATAGCTTGGCATACTCTTGAATCTCAGCATGGGAACATTCTGCCCCAATATAGACATTCTCAACCTTGCCAGGATCGTGAGAGATATTGATTGGAATGGTAGGAGATATATTTGCCATATTTACATCAGCCATTGGACCATGAGAGCTTAATGGAACCATGGAACTACCAATTATCTCACTAAGAATCTCCCTATAGTCTTCACACTCCAAACGGTCAAGCTCGAGAAGAAAATAAGATCTATGATGCAACTCTTCCCAAGGTGGCTCAACCCCAGACATAGCCTCAATAATAGCCTCATCTAAAGGAAAAAACACTATCAAGGCAGTCATGTGTGTGAGAAGACTGCACTGCCCATGCAGGCAGTACATAAGGGTCCTCCTCCTCTGTCCGCAAAGAGGAAGAACTAGGCTCTGCAATAGATCCAAGATTGGCTTGATATACTATCATAGTTGCAGGCAATGGCATGTCCATTTCGATGAGCTCACAAGAAGGATTCAGTGTAGGAAGAATACAAGGGTCCTCCATATGGTTTGTGCAAAAAGACACCGATCTTACAGACGATGAAGCTTCATCGAAACTAGATCCTATCATAAGGATGGGTGCAACACAACTAAAGCTTCCCATGAGGCATGGATACATGCCAACACCCACACTCCCAGTTGCCGACTGAGACTGCTGGACAATCGGGATAGAAGCTCCCGAAGATGCGGTAACATGTGGATTCTTGAATGACGTTTGATCAATTGTAACTATCTTCCCATTAAACGGAAAGCATACCACTCGAAATAGAGAAGAAGCTATGTCTTGCATACTGTACATCCAATTCCTTCCCAGCAACAAATTATAGTCAAGGGGCACATCAACCACCTTGACCTCTATCGCAACGGTCTTCCCTCCCAAACGAACTTTAAGAGAAGGAGGAATGTCGTGCGGTCGAAACGATCTACCATCAAAAGCAGTCAACATGGTAGCAGATTTAGACAACTCGGGGGAACCCAAACCCTTCCAACATGCCAAAGACATTACGGAAGCAACAGTGCCTTCATCAATCACAGTGCATTTGATGGTCATGTTAAGACATTCTACGTGAATCAAGAGAGACACATAGTAAGGCAAGCGAGGCTGAAGTCCCGCAGTTTCAAATTTGATGAAAAAGGAAGATTTATCATCATGAACACCAAGAGCAGAAAGCAAAGATTTCCTTTGCGAAGGACAACTCTGAAGTACTTCGAGTGCAGACATCGCACAAGGAGTGTGGCCCAAATCCTCGACAACAGAATAGTTCTGGGTGGCCTGGGCATTAGGATTGTGTCCCGAACGCTTAAGGACTCCCTTAGGAATGTGAGGAGAAAATTTAGGTTTATCCACAGGTTTTTCAATATGCAAAGGGCTCTCGGGTGGAGCAGGTTCCTTTCCAAGGTCCGGTTGTGACGAACCATAGTCCTTTGCATGAGTCACAACTTTAGCAGCACGCACCATATTGATGCAACCATGACCACTACAAGTTTTCGGTGGATCTTGATCCTCACCAGAATGATCATGGGTCCTCGAGTTCATGTTTTGATTATGAGGTAAAGGGTTGGTTAGCACAGCTGGGCCCTGCGCTATGAATCTCGAGGCTTCTTCTATCCGAGGGCACAAGTGAGTGAGGTGATCATCCTTACATAACTTGCAAGGAAACTTAACCTTACATTTAGGTTGCTTGTCCCCCCAGCATTTCGGGCGTTCTTGTCATTAGAGTTGGAATTTTCATTCCTATTCCCCCCATTACGATTATTTTTACCCTTCTTTTTATTCCTTTCGGGCTGTTGGTTACCCTTCTGGTCTGACGATTGTACCGCAAGCACACTCACCGTTTGGGTAGGTTGAGACGAAGCCAATGCTTGTCCCAAGGCAGATTGGTTGATAGATAATTGACTGACCTTTTTCACAACCAAATCCACCAGTTTGGTACTCATACAAACAACAATGCCATCAGCATGTGGTCTAGGTTTGACCTTAGGTTCGAAACTAGAATGCAGAGCATTATGAATGATCTCATATAACAAACCGGATTGAGCATAAATCAAGTCCAATTCCTATGCCCTAAAAATGGCTTGTTCCTCGTTCTAAACTTCGTATGTAGAAACATCCTTCACTATATAAGGTAGTAACGATTTAAGGAACCACTCGAGGAGAAACTCCGGCGGCATGAAGGCTTTAATCAATCTCTTCCGTCTATGCCACTCTTGGATATGGTCTGAGATATGCATGGCTTTATCTTGCTGAAATGTCGACAAGAGTTCAGTACCAATGTCGTAACGCACTGGTAGCTGGAAATGGTTGAAAAAAGTCATAGCTAGGTCATCGAACAAAGCAAATTCCCCCCTGGGCATCTCTATGTACCATTTCGCGGCAGGCCCCAGTGAGGGTGCGTTGAAATAGCCTTAAACAGATCGAATCTTCATGTAAGGAATTAGAAGAGCACCATAGGTGAAATGTAATAACATGTTCACTCGGATCTTCTCCTGGTTTTCCCTCGAACTTGGGAATGTCCGAGGGAAGCTTATTAGGGACAACCGACCAAGCCGGGTCATAAGATACCGGATCGTTTGTTATTCTTGACAAGTCAAGCAAATTTAACGTTGTGAGGAAAGGGAGCCTAGGTTGAGCAGGTCTAAGAGGCGCTCCCTGATAATTTTGATTCATATAGGACCGATGACCGTAACCACCATGGCCATGGCCACAGTAGCCTCCTCCCATTTGACTCGTATAGGGTGGCATGGAAGAACCATAATGTGGTGTACCTTGACTATGTGGAGCTACAAAGCCATAATTCAGAGAGTAAGCAGGGTGTTGATACCCGTACCCATAAGGTGAATAAGTTTGTGCATATTGCAGTCTATAATAAGGTCCATAAGTCATCCCATGAGATGTCCCATGAGACACTCTGTAAGTAGGAATATACGCTCCAGAAGTAATAACATGACCTCCAGAAGTAGGGATACAACCTCCCGACACAACAGGAGGTATTTGAGTGTAAGACACGACTGGGCGAGTAGCAGTAGTACGAACATGACTCGTAGCAACGTTCCGGCCTGAAGAACCACGTGAATGAGGGGGAGGAAAAGAATTTGAAGAAAAAGGAATAGAGGACGAAGGGACATGTGAAACTATGTACGTGGTATTCCCAATAGTCACTCGTGTTGGTTCTGGTATCTAAATAGGATTACTAACACCAGGTCTAGGATGAAAATGAGATGTGGTCTCCACCTTCGGGATGGAGGGTGTAATATGACTCGTGCTCCTGAATCTCTTCACGTGGAAAGAAATGGGAATGCCCCCAGGCATAGTGTTAGGATCAAATTCCATTTCGAAAAAAAATGTTGTATCATGTATAGGGTTACCAAACATGCCATAACTAACATAACTAGTGCTTACAGGTTCATGGTGAGTCTCATCGCCCGACATCCCATACCGGTGACCTGTGAATGAGGGATCATAGCTAGAGTGAGTATGTCTTTCATGTGAAGGATCAAACTCAGAATGTACAACTGCATCCGGTGAAGGATCAAATGAAGGAGTAAATTCTTCGTCGTCTATGTGAAGTGGAGAAGACAGCTCAGGAATACCATCTTCGTGATCTCCCATTGTGTGTGAATCAATGTGGGTATGAGTCTTCCTGGACCGTATGCTTCTCTCTCCCAAAGGAGGAGGAGATGTAGAAGGTGGAAGTCCTGCTAAATGACGAGAACGGTGAGGAGCCGCACCCGTATCCACAACGACTCAAAAAATGAAAAAGACTCTCTAAATTACGCAAACACTAGGCAAGCTAACATGCACAGAGCATACACCAATAACATATAAATCCAACCATTAGCAAACGAGGGCAAGATATGTGAGCTCCTGAATGAAGCAAGTATGTCTCGCCTAGGAGAGGCTTGAGACTCCCATACACAACAAGCAGAGGTTCGTAACCAATTATTGTGGCCCTCAACTTCAATGTGTAAAGCAACTGTGCTGTCCGACCCCAACCTGGTCGGGACACCCGCAGAATAACCCCTGAAAAGTACCCCCTCGATAACCTAGGTAAGGAAACTAAGGTCACCTCAATATAATCAATGCTCAGGTGGACAGTTGCAGGTGGGATTGACCGTATGGGCAGGGTAGCAAGGCCCAAAACTCTTGAAAGAGCCCCCAGATACGAATATAATCCTGGAAATATCTCCGGTGCTACTCAGTTATGACTAGGGGTCATTCCAATCAATAACCACTCACACTGCCTCGTGCTTAACTCCCTTTTGAGAGGAGGATCTCGAGAAACACTAATTATACTAAGGAATTTCACACTCTCACCTGGACAGACACATACATGTTGTTGTTTAGTGGTCTTGGAGAATTTACTCACAATGAACTATTCCAAGACCCTAAAACCTAATCTTGTTGGTGTACCCTATCAAAGAAAATAGTGTAATCCATTTTAATTAAGGGTTGATTTTATTTGTATTTATTACTCAAAAGAGGTAGATGGCCGTGCAACTGTTATGATGAAACATGAAGTAAAATGCACACCTAACAATCAATGCAAATGCATTGTGTCGAATGAAAAACAGGGCATGCTACTACGTGAAATGCAAAATTTTTCTTCAAATGACAAATGTAGTCATTCCTATATGAAATCTTGGCTAATACTCTAAGGAAATCTAGTGCAAGTACCATGCGAAATGCAAAGTGCAATGCATAATGATGTAAAAAAGCAAATATTTTGGATTTTTTGAATAAAAATGAGATGCTAAAGCAAGAGAATGATTCTACTACCCCCAGACTCGGCAAGCACCATCAAACAACACTCACACACAGTACTAAGGTAAAATAAATCTAATGCACTAATCCCAAAACAAAAAATCTAAAATGTAATGACAAGAACATTCTAAAAAAAAAATTTACCCTAAAAAAAATTGTCTCTGGTCAGAAACAGAGGTGTATACAGACACTAGCAGTATCAAAGGAGACTCAGCAATCATCAAAATTCACCCAGCAACAATGAATCTTCCTCTAGAAGGAAAAACTAAGGGCATAAGCGACTGTTTGCAATAAACTCACGTATGTACGCGGATATATCAGTCAAAGCCGCGTGTATACATGATTGTGAGTAAAAAACTCACGTACAGGAAGAGAAATGTATAAAAATAAAGGCAAACAGATGAACTAAGACAAAATTCACACCAATTCAGACACTACCAGGAAAACATGCCCCCATACCCGACACAGAAACAGAGAAATAAGAGCAATTCAAGAACATTGATTGCCAATAAAAACCCCTAAAGGACAACTACTAGGAACTCCCCAGCGGAGTCACCAATTATGTTACACAGAGAAGTTCCTATGGCTTGGGGTACCACAACAGACAGCTTAACTCCAGAAATCAATCCTTTCCTATATGCAAGAGAAATCAAACAACTAACACTAAAGTATTAATTCTTGCACATGATCTAGGAACTAGGAATCAAAATCATCAAAGAATAATTAACAAATACTCATGAATTGGAAATTATCGAAACCATAATTGGTTTCCTCTCTGTATATTTAATAAACAGTAAATGGTTACAATACCAATGTTGAGCTATGGCTTAACTCCATGAAGAATTCAAATACCTAAGGAGACAATTCGAATTCAGTGAGTGAGTCTAGCTTAACTGACTCTAAACCATTCAATATCACTCAGTTAACCACTTGACCAAAACCCTAATTGACTCACCAAACCCTAACTGAAGTTAGAGTGCAATAAATGACTGAATCTCAACTAAAGGAGATCAAACACATGTCATAGTAATCCAATCATCAAGTGCTAGTGCTCCATGACTTCAATGAACCCCGATGAGGTTAACTGAAGCTGAACTGACCATCAGAAGTTGGTGGAGGTGCCTTGTTGACTCCAGTTCATTAAATAATAATAAATAATCATTAAATAATATATTTAATGAATGGAGGCTCCTTAACTGACTGTAACTGACTGTTTGAACTGATTGTAACCACCAGTTAGCAATTAGGTGCATTAATATCACTCAGATCACCCCTGGAGTGCTCCAGTTAGCCTCCTTGACTATAGGAGAAGGCTAAGTTAGCCTCCTTGACTATAGGAAGGCATGGGTGTGACTAGATGATGGTAATTAATGCTCTACTAATGTCAATTAAACTTAGGATAGTGGTTTAACTAGGCCAATTTGACCAAAAGAGTGTGTATGATGGTAAATGTCTCCAACACCCCCCCTTAAGCTATACTCAGGAAGAGTTAGAAAACATAGATGCATAAAATGCTAGGGCCCTGGAAATAGAG
>LPNX010371530.1:262684-461306 GCA_001517045.1 Pseudotsuga menziesii | reverse complement strand
ATAAGGTTCATGTCAGATCCAAAAGTATGGTCAACCGAGACGGTGGATGCACAGTTTTCTTCTTCTTTAAAATTCTGAATTTTGGTGCATGCAATCCTGCATGATTTTGCTGGAAAATCTAGATCATGTGGAGCGAATGGATCACTCTGTTAATCTGATATTTATTCCAAAATATCCAAGGTATCACATATTTTCACACCAGCAGCAACATTTGAGGGAGAAAAATCAAATTTCTATTCACTTTCGGAAGCAATTACTGGTAAATTTTGCACAGAATTCAAAGGAAAATCACCGGTGAATGTTTGCATGGAAGTGCAGCAGTGTTTTTCTTCAATATCAGAGATTTGAATGTCTTCTTCTGTTTCAGCAATATGAGAATATGAGATATCAGAGATCTCATGAACTTCCGGAGCATCAGGAGAAGGAGTCACTTCATGGAGACTTTCTTCAATTCGAATTGAATGTGTAGAAGATTCTGCTTCATCTTCATCTTGAGCAACTTCATCAGAGAGAGTAGAGGCTGAGAATTTTGAGTGAAGAACTCTTTTGGTGCTGGCTATTATGTCCAAATTACTATTATGATCCTCATTGTGCTTGCCAAAGGTTCTGTCCAATATTGTCCAGACTTCCTTTGGGTATTCAACATAATCAATAAGGTAGTACAAGTTATCATAAAGGGCCAGACACATTGCTCCAAAAGCTCTGTCACCGTCATTTAGCCAGTCATTCTCATTCTCATAAGACTCTTTTCCAAGTCTAATAGACACCTCATAGAGACCTTGTCTCTTCAGATATGCAATCATCTTCAACTTCCATTTCGAATAGCTTGTGAATGGGGTGAGAAGAGGGATTGATGAGTCCATTCGAAGTTGTACCTGATAAAAAATTCAAATCAAAACAAAAGGGGCACCGTAAGGTCGGACAACCTGCACATTTAGGCTTTCATCACACCCAGCATAGTCAATCAAGCTTGATCAACAAGTTCTTTACTTGGGGTATTAAGTGGTAAGCCTTGGCTTCTGGTGCAATGCTGGATTTTTGAGCTATTGCTCAAATTTCATGGAGAAATCTATCAAAAATCTTGTTTTTGAGAGATTGATCTTCGTCCCACCGTATGCTCTAATACCATATTAATTCTTGCACATGATCTAGGAACTAGGAATCAAAATCATCAAAGAATAATTAACAAATACTCATGAATTGGAAATTATCGGAACCAGAATTGGTTTCCTCTCTGTATATTTAATAAACAATAAATGGTTACAATACCAATGCTGAGAAATGGATTAACCCCATGAAGAATTCGAATACCTAAGGAGACAATTGAAATTTAGTGAGTGAGTCTAGCTTAATTGACTCTAAACCATTCAATATCACTCAGTTAACCACTTGACCAAAACCCTAATTGACTCACCAAACCCTAACTGAAGTCAGAGTGCAATAAATGACTGAATCTCAACTGAAGGAGATCAAACACATGTCATAGCAATCCAATCATCAAGTGCTAGTGCTCCATGACTTCAATGAACCCTGATGAGGTTAACTGAAGCTGAACTGACCATCAGAAGTTGGTGGAGGCGCCTTGTTGACTCCAGTTCATTAAATAATAATAAATAATCATTAAATAATCATTAAATAATATATTTAATGAATGGAGGCACCTTAACTGACTGTAACTGACTGGTTGAACTGATTGTAACCACAGTTAGCAATTAGGTGCATTAATATCACTCAGATCACCCCCGAAGTGCTCCAGTTAGCCTCCTTGACTGTAGGAGAAGGCTAAGTTAGCCTCCTTGACTGTAGGAAGGCGTGGGTGTGACTAGATGATGACAATTAATGCTCCATTAATGTCAATTAAACTTAGGATAGTGGTTTAACTAGGACAATTTGACCAAAAGAGTGTGTATGATGGTAAATGTCTCCAACATAAAGGATCTTGATTCGTACCTTATTCCAGACGGTTGGTGTAGATCCCTATTGAGCTTTCCAACTTCAGCTTGAATTGATGAATTGCTTCCTCAACATTCAATAAACAAGACAAGCATACTATATATAATTGTGTTAGCTCTACTCTAGCATATATAATCAATAACATATAAGCATTTGAAATCATCCATGGATAAAATATTCATTCAAACACACATTATTGGACAGGAAAAGATATTTCCATTGATATAAAATCAGAGATTACAATGGATACAACCTCTGTTGACATGTCTGCGAATTGGAGAAACCGAGTCCCCCCGCTTAGGCCTCCACCACTTCAATCCTCCATCTCTCGATAGCAATCTCACAAGCAAAAGGTAAGCTTGGGAAGAACACAAAAGTGCTCCAAGGGACAAAGGGGATGCAGACTCAAGCACAAGTTCTGGCAACAATGGAATATAGTTCTCTTGCTCTTAATTTCTCATATGCCTTCAATGTATCCAAAGGGTTCCTTATATAGCTCATCAATGGGGTAATGAAAGGTCAAATCCAAGCAATCTCAAGGCATAGGGAAGGCCAGGAGACAAGTGAGTTAGATCCACATCAAGGAAAACTCCAAAAGAATTTGGCCTTTTGCACACATCCTGATGTAAGCGGGTTTAGGGGTCAAACCTGCGTATATACGTGAGAAAGGGTTTAAAAGTCACATATGGCAATTTTTTCATGTTTTTAGGGATGATCTAGGAAACATCAAAGGAACAAAAATGGTCCATGGGGTCTAAGGAGTCTGCATAGGGACAGGGAAGGCCATAAAAGTGTGGTAAAATTAGGTATAACAGGGATGAGTGAGAGAAATCGTCTCTATGGTCCAGATCATAGAAGAAGAAGCAGAGAACAGAGAGTAATGATAGAGATTGAAGGGTAAAATAAATATGAAAGATTACTAAAAGCATATCAGGGTGGTAGGGTGGCGCTAGGGGAGGAAACAATCCTGCAGGGGGTTATAGCCTCCTTCCAGCAGAAGCTGGTAAATAGGGTGTAGTAGCATCCTGCTAGTTGTAGCTAAAAAATAGGGGGTTGTAGCCTCTTTCAAGCAAGAAGCTGGTAAATAGGGTGTAGTAGCATCTAGTCAGTTGTAGTTGACAAAACAGGGGGTTGTAGCCTCCTTCCAGTAGTTGCTGGTAAATAGGGTGTAATACCATGCTTGTCTGTAGAAGCATGAAAAACTTTTTGTAAATAACAATTTTGCAGTAATATGAAGTATTGGTGGTTTACCCAATTGGTGTTCCACGAAAAAAATATGTGTTTTGTGTATATTGTTGATTATATGTTTTGATTAAAGTTTAATAAGTGGTTAAAATTGTAAGAACTTAACAATATTGATTCACCCCCCTTTCTTAGTATTGACCAATATTCCAACAATTGGTATCAGAGCAGGTTTCTTCACTTCACTTTAACCACTCGAAGGGAGATCCTATTAAAAATCACCATTGATCAACAAGAAGGGATGGATTCCAATAGATCTCCAACACTTAATAAAGGAGAATATGAAATATGGAGAAAAAGAATGAGTGTATACTTATAGTCATTAGGATGTGGTGTATGGAATGTAGCTATCTATGATTACATCCTACCAAAAAGAGTAAGGACTACATCTCAGAAAGAGTCCAACAAACATAACTCAAGGGCAATGGAAGCCGTACTTGATGGATTACCTCAACCCATCAAAGAGAAGATAGGACAATGTATCTCAACTAAGGAACTCTGGGTCAAATTAGAAAAACCTTACTCAGTTGAACAAAGAGCAGAAGCAAGACTTGCTATTCTTGAAGATGATAGTAAAGATGAAGAAAATCCATTCATGGGGACATTAGCTTCAAAATATGATTCAGATATGGAGGGAGAGGTGGACCTAAAGGTAGAACTCATAAGAGCTCTTCAAGATTTGAGAAAGAGCAGGACGAAGAACAATTCTTTGAAAGAAAAATGATCAAAGTATCAAGAAGAGCAGAAGTTTAGGAAAAATAAGAAGAACTTGTATTCCAAAGAAGATAATGACGATGAAAGTAAAGATGCTGAAATCCTATTTATATGGAAAACAAATTTAGATGAGGAATAAGAAGTGGACATAGAAGCTCAATACATGGCTGCTGTTGATGAAATTGAAAAATGTAGGAAAAGGAACAAAGTTTTCAAAGAGAAATTGTCAAAGTAACAAGAAGAAACAAATCAAATTATTATGAACTTGAAGAACCAACTTCAAGAGGCCAAGACGAATGAACATGATCTAGTAGTTCTACTCAAGGAGAGAATCCAAGATTTTGAAAAACTCGAAAAAGAGATTATTCAACTTAGAAAAGGGGTTGATAAAAAATATATCAAGTCAAAGTTTGAGAACAACTCAAAGATCTTAGATGATATCTTAAGTAGCCAAAGATCATCAAATGATAAAGCTGGTATAGGATATGACAATGAAAGGAAGTCAGAATGTTCCTCCTTCACAAAATAAGGAAGAAATAGAAGAGGTTGTGCTGCTGCACTAGAGAGTCCATTTATGAAGAACGAAAGTCAGAAGTATGCTCCCTCCTCCCATAATAAAGACAAAACTAGCATGATACCTAAAGGACCAATGAAAATTAGAGTCCAATCGATCTTTCTTAGTCATTGCTACACATGTCATAACTTTGGACATATGGCCAAAGAATGTAAGCTAAGTAAGAATGCTTCAGTAGAAGGTCAAGAACAAAAGAAGGAATGGAAGAAGATGGAAGACCAAAGATTCCTCAAACATGAAGGAATATTTTATGGATATTGTCACTACTGTCACAAGTTTGGTCACAAAGATATTAATTGCAGAACCAAGAGGAAATATGTAAGCAGAGAATCCAAAAATCAAACAAGGCCAGTAAGCAGGGTACCTAATGGAAAGATGTGGAGAAGAAAGGGAAACTCCAAATATATAGAAGAAATAAAGATTTCAAACATCAGTGAGGTCTCCAAAGATGATGATGAGCATAATAGTTCCATCGATAAAAATGACATCCATAATGAGGAAAAGAAAGATGGAGATGTAAAAGAATACACCGAGGAAAACGTTAGGGGCGAAATTTCACAAATTGGCTAATTTTTGGGGTTTTTTTCAAAAAATAATTCGCTATTTGGTCATTTTTAGTCTCTAATATCGCCTATATTTATATAAAATATGTTCTTTTATCATAATATTCGCAAAATTTACAAGTTTTAGTGTAAATTTTATGTTTCATATTTATTATTCGCCTACCAATTTATATATGTTTTTTCATTCCAAAATTATTGCCTATAATACTATAATGAAGTATACTATTATAATCCTTAAAAAATACCCTGTAATACATCGATGAAAATGAATATGAATATGATGAAAAATGATATAGCGACGATTGTGGGATTCTTTTCTAAGATATCTCATGATTTAAAGAGAACCCTGAAAATAACATTAGGAGGGATCATGTACTCAGGGGGAGTTAAAGTAAGAAAATTTCAATTGGTATCAAAAAATTCAATTGGTATTTAATGTTGAAGTATAGTAAAAGATATCTTTCTCAAAGACAATAAGATGATCAAGGTTAAATCATAACATTGGTGTATGGTTGACATAGAGAAAGTGTAAGACCTATGAAGTAACATGAGAACAACAAATTGTGTAATTCATGAAGGCCATGAAGTCTGCAATCCAATAGAAGATAAAGATTTTATCTTCACTTAGAAGTCATGACACATAAAAATTGTTGATAGTGGAAGAAACTCAAGTCTGATCTAAAAAATAAAAAATCCAGTCTATTAAAAAATGCCAAGATAAGTACAAATTAACAGTGAAGATTGTGAAGGAACAATGGGTATTTAATATATATATATATATATATATATCTCAGTTTAAGGAAGTTCTTTCTAAATTTATCTCTCAAACTTGTAGCAAAACCTGTTGTTATCTCAGACCAAGGATTATGTGAAGACTTCTTAAGAAGAGAAAGTTACATAATACAGTTTCTAGAGGACAGTGTAATGCTGAGTGTAAACTCTGTCACAAAAATGTTGACAAAAGAGAGGAAGTACAGTGATAGGGGGAGTCTATGGATCTATCATTTATAATTTCATTCAAGAACCTATTGTAAGAAAGGAAATGTTAAGATAAATGATAATACATTGGTTGGTACCAAATCTAGTTAACAAAGGGGAGATATGATGATAGGGGGAGTTGTCAGAAAGAAGAAAGAAATGAAATCCTATATCAAAATAGGTACAACAATGGTATAAGAGGTTTTCCTTTGTCATTGTTGTAAAAAGGGGAGAATGTTTAGATGTTGCTGAAAATGCCAAAGGTGGATATTGTTGAGAATATAGTTTTCATTGATGTCAAAAGAGTTCACAAATGAAAAGGAATAACCAATAGACATGGTGCCAGGATGAAATCAGTTAAAGAAAAAGGATCCATTACATGGGTCATCATTGATGTCAAAGGAGTTTAGTAATGAAAAAGGAATAACCAAGGATACGATGGCAGGACAAACTTAGTGAAAGATAAAGGTAGTGATGACGTGGCATGGATGATGATATGGAAGATTTGATGACATGGCATGGCATAGATGATGATATGGAAGATATGATGGCATGGCATGCCATAGATGATGATGTGGCATGAATTTGAAATCATTGTTGCATTATGATATCATTATGGAGAAATATGGCAAATTGGTGAAAATCAGGAAATTGAATAAGTATGAAATAAATAGTCAAAACTGGTCTAAGAGGGTCGAAGAGAATGCCTGCCATAATTCATGGGTCGACTAAACTTCCTACACCATGGTACCAGGATATAGATAGTTATAGTGGATACATAGTCATGATTTTAGTTTGATTCCACCACTTCTGATGAGAAAGTTCTAGGTCTGCCAAAACAGGGGTTTGTGCCAGAGCAAGCAAAAATGGCTAATTAGGCTTAGAAAGATGCCCGTCGTAAATTATGGGTTAGAGAAAATGCCTACAACACATAGGTGTCGTGTATACTGGTGTTTTGTCTACCTGACCATGTTTTTAGATTGTCTTAGAAGAGCATGAAGGAAAAGTTATGGACTTGCCAAAACAACGTTTTAGGCAGATTGGACCAAATTAAGAAAATTGGTTAAGTCTTAGAAAAGGAGATTGAGAAGCCATTTTGAAATGCCTTCGATAGGCTATTTGTCAGTAAGATTTAAAGGTGATATGGTTTTGTTCACTTTTGAAATGGATTTCTAGCCTTTCTCTTGGTTTTCCTTATGGTGATCAGATAAGGAAAATATTAGTCTGTCAAAATGAAGAAAATGTACTTTAGGTACTAAATATAGAAATTTGACTAAGTGTCAAATTCACAGGTTTGAAAGAGGTATTTGGGAATGTCCACCAAGGTTGATCTGTGTGATGATAATTTTATCACAAGAGGTAGGCATGTTTCCTAGTGAACTGGCTACCCAACCATGAAGTCAAATTCTCACTTGGCTCTCACACGTGCAAAATATCAACCTGCCAAAACCAAGAAAAATGTTAGTTGCACGTTGAGATTAAAAAATGGCCAAGTGTTAAAACAAAGTAAAGTGAAGATCCACAAATCCACATTTGATCATAGATCAATGAATATGATTGAATCCACAAGGAAATCTACGGTGGGGAATGATTTCCGCACAAAAGAAGAGAGGAGATCCACAAATTCACATTAGATCATAGATCGACATTCAGGAGTGAACCCACAAGAGAATCATTAGTTTAGAAGAAATATAGAAAGCGGAAGACGAGAAATCAAGGTCTAGAATAATATGGGTTTCCAAAACCTGAAGTTCAGAAGGCGCAAAGAGGAAATTGGAATGTGGAATGCGGAAGCTAAGAAATCAAAGTCTAAAATAATATGGGTTTCCACAACTCGAAGTCCGCTAGTGGAATGCGGAAGGCTGAAAGAAGAAGGTGGAAAATTGTGAAAATAATTTGGGAAATGTCACAGTTCTGCAACCTGAAGTACGGCAGCGGAATGCAGAAGGCAGAAAGTGAAAGGCGCAGAATCACAAAAATACCTTGGGAAATGTCACAGTTCCGCAACCCGTAGTTTGGGAGATCGAAGATCATAGAGAGCTTGAAGGAGATCAACAGTGCAGAACAGTTGATGCGGAAAGATAAGTGCAAAAATACATTTTGAGAAATGTCACAGTTCGGCAATCTGCATACCGCATCCTAACATTATATCTATGATCAAGAAAAAGGCCAATATAAAATCAACGACTCAGAATGGTCACGGAAATGAAGATTGCGGAAGGTCACGACTGGTCACAGTTAATTGATTAACATGGAATTGTTTTAGTTGTTTGAAGAATCACGATGGAGGTGGATGACTTGACGACTCAGTTTTATAATGAGGAATTAAGTTCTCTTGAAGAGGTGCGATCTAAGAATGAAATGGTGCAATGGTGAAGAGATGCATCTGCAGGAAACATGAAGATATTTATACACAGAGGGATGATTGAAAGAAATCATCTCTGTGGTCGAGATCATAGAAGAAGAAGTAGAGACCAGAGAGTAATGATAGATATTGAAGAGTAAAGGAAATCTGAAAGATTACTAAAAACATATCAGGGTGGTAGGGTGGCGCTAGAGCAGGCAACATGCCTGCAGGGGGTTGTAGCCTCCTTCTAGCAGAAGCTGGTAAATAGGGTGTAGTAGCATCCTGTTAGTTGTAGCTGAAAAAACAAGGGGTTGTAGCCTCCTTCCAACAAGAAGCTAGTAAATAGGGTGTAGTAGCATTATGTCAGTTGTAGCTGACAAAACAGGGGTTTGTATCCTCCTTCCAGTAGTTGTTGGTAAATAGGGTGTAATACCATCCTTGTTTGTAGAAGCAGGAAAACTATTGTGTAAATAACAATTTTGCAGTAATAGGAAGTATTGGTGGTTTACCCAATTGGGGTTCCACGATAAAAATATGTGTTTTGTGTATATTGTTGATTATATGTTTTGATTAAAGTTTAATAAGTGGTTAAATGGTAAAAAGTTAACAATACTAATTCACCCCCCCTCTTAGTATTGACCAATATTCCAACACATAGATTCATGTGAGATTAATTTAATAACTTTACCTTATGATTTTGTAATATTTTTGGAGCACTTTATTTTTTATCCCGTTCCTAAGTAAAACCATGTATTTGACTTATGTTATTTTATTCACCTATAGGGGACACATTCATTTTTATCAAAATGGAAGGGTTGCTGTTGACAAAGGCTAACACAAAGATTGTATCCCTTGCCCAAAAGGGAAAGAGAGTAGCAGAACCTCCAATTCTTGCCCTCTTCTTCTTCACCTATAGACTAATACATAGAAAAAAAAGAAATATTACAATGATGAATGAACTTTCGAAGCCTTTCTTTTATACAAGGATTTTACAATAAAATATCCATTTAGTTCCCTTAATTTGTGGAAACAAACCGTATTTTGCATTAAAATATTCATTTAACCCCCTTATTTCATGGAATAATTCATAACAACCTTCACAACCCAAAAAAATGAACCCATAACATCATAATGACCAATACGCGAGCAATTAGGCCCCAACATGACCCAATATCAGGTATTTTAACATGCACTGAGAACGTAATGCCAAACATTCTTCAAGTGTATAGTAACGACATGTGAAAGTTTATAGATCCCTTCTCTATCAATAAATGGATCCTCATTCTGTCTTGTTTTCCATTTCCTAACTTCCAAACAAGATTGTTTCGCATACAAGGAAAAGAGGCAATCAACCCTCTCCAAATATTTGAAACAACTAGTACCTTTTTCTTTTCCCACCTAATCCAATCAAGCAAACGTTTATTTTTCAATTAATTTTCCTGAATAATTTCACTCCATAATCCTTTTCCAAACAACCTTCTCCATAGAGTCTTCATAACCAGGGGTTTTCCAAACCAATAAATATTTTTCAATCCTCAACATGGAAGATTTTTTGAGTAGAAATGCTTTCCCACCAGACTAAATGAATTTCTTCTTTACCTTTGTTACACAACCAAAAAAAAGTTGATCATCTTCTATTTGATGGAAAATATGTCCTTAACCACGATTACATTATTAGTTATCTTCCTCTCCCGTCCATCCAACATGTCCTTGCCTAACTTACTACCGGAAATGAGTTGCTTTCATTTATCGTTTAAAATTTTCCATTTGTTAATGTTATATTCAAACTCGCAAGGAATATGCTACCATGTGGCATTGTTAAATATATGGCTATCACAAATATGTTTTAATACCCTATTTTTAGCATGAGAGCAATAAAGTATATAATATATAATATATACTTTAGATTTTAAGTGTATCAATTTATTATAAAAATAGTAAGACTATATTTTTGTATAATTTCTAGATATGATTATGTTAATACTTTTTTTATTTAATAATGTTTTATAAATTTTGAAATACAATTTTTTTATTGCATCGAGAGGCGCTCTACAGCCCAGTATGGGGGAGATCTTGTCACGTGATGTAACGTTACTAACATGTCGGCAAAAAAATAGTGAAAGTGAATATTATGGGGGATATCTTGTCACGTGATGTAACGTTACTAACATGTCGGCAAAAAATAATAGTGAAAGTGAATATTATGGGAGAGATCTTGTCACGTGATGTAACGTTACTAACATGTCGGCAAAAAATAATAGTGAAAGGGAATATTATGGGAGAGATCTTGTCACGTGATGTAACATTACTAACATGTCGGCATAAAATAATAGTGAAAGTGAATATTATGGGGGAGATCTTGTCCCGTGATGTAACGTTACTAACATGTCGGCAAAAATAATAGTGAAAGTGAATATTATGGGAGAGATCTTGTCACGTGATGTAACGTTACTAACATGTCGGCAAAAAAAATAGTGAAAGTGAATATTATGGGGGAGATATTGTAACTTGATGTAACTTTACTAACATGTCGGCAAAAAATAATAGTGAAAGTGAATATTATGGGAGAGATCTAGTAAACTGTTGTAAATTTAGCAAAGGCTAATGCAAATGACATGGCTAACTAGGATCATAATTATATGAAAAAAAGGCAAAATACATTTTTTAGGATAAAGTCAAGGATCTCTAGGTGACATGGCATTATTCCAAGGAACCAATAAGCTGACCACTGTTGTCACTCTAATTTTTTATGAGTTTTACCACTGGATCTTGACTGTAAATTTTAATAGAATGTATGTAATCAACTAATTAAGCATTTAAAATCATGAGTGGAGAAATATGATAAACAACACAAATAGGCATGCATACAAAAAATAAAAAGGAAATGATGAGAAGAACCCTCACCAGCAGCTTTTTCAGGACCACAGAAGTCCCAGCCATCTCTGATGCATAAAGATGTGTGAGCAGGATAACACTTTACAAGCTTTTGCTCCTCCACAGAGAGATCTACATAACATGCTTACTTTAGTTAGAAAGGACCAATACTTCGATTAAAAGCGTACAAATAGACTAATAATGGTTGGCAAAAATAAATCCCCAAATAAAAATAAATAGCTCCTGTTGGTACAGTACAGTACTGTACAAAAGAGAAACTGATCCATAGAAATAATGTTGGCAACATAGTTAAGAAAATATGTACATAAGAGTGCATATAAGAGAGAAAAGAAGTTGTTTAAATCATGAAATATGATGTCTGTTGAATTTGTGATTCTATTTTTGCCAAGGATAGTATTCACTAATTTCATTAAATTGCCTATATAATGGATACAAATCTCCATTACCCCGGTCATTGAACTTCTTAAGTGTTGGTCCAACCAACAAGATAGCCACTACTTCTAAGTGAGGCATCTCCAAAATTGGATTCTCCTCCAACCGCAGATGTTGCAATATTCAAATGAGCATTTGATCAACTCTTCCAGATGCTCACGATAGTCACTAATAATATAACAAAGCTGAATAGAACTATCAGAACTAAGCAAAGAAGCAGTCGCCTTGAAATGCTAGCACTAATAAAGTATAGAAGAATGTAACCAAGGATGTAGACAAAAACAAAAACTAGCAAATTAGCAGCAGAGGTAAGGCAACTAACCTCGAGCACTGGCAAATGTGGAAAACCCTTCAAAGTTGATATTTTATTTTTGCTTGCTGCCAAGACCTTTGACAACAAAGCCAAATTACAAAGTTTAAAGAGAAAAGGGTGCCTTCCATTAAACCAACCACTTGAGCTTTAAACTTGTAACAGGAAAGATGGCATTTATTAAACCTCAATATAAGTCAAAAATAAAATGCATTTCAAAGATAAACAAAGGCATACCTGAAGTCGAGGCTGAGTGGCCATTGCAAGAGATTTTAATTTGTTCTGAGCAACTAAAAGAAACTGAAAAAACAAACAAGAAAAATAAGAAAAATTAGGCAGCATTGCAGTAAACATTCAAATCTAAAAATTGTAAGAACGACAAGACTGGAAACCCTCTTTAGGCACAGAAAACTAGTTTGCCTTGCATAAGGAAAGTATTTGGCAACAACCTAAATACCTCTAAATTTGGAAGTTCAGGAATCCCAGTGAGTGATGTAATCTGATTGCCTGCTAAATACAATTGCTGCACAGTAAACAGATACAACAGGTTAAGGTGAAAGAAGATAAGACTTCCATGCCTGGGACCCGTGAAGAAATTTAAGTACAGTTGAGGAGTGACAAACCTGAAGACCTTTGCAATTTTCTAGCGGCTCAAAACCAGATCCTTTAAACTCGTTAAAGCTGAGATCCAAAACCTATGAGTGAAGAAACATATAACACTAGGGTTATTACAATAATATAAAATTACTTTCCAGTAAGATAATATATCATCCCCAACAGGAATCACATAAAACTTCATAGTCTACTGTAAAATTCACGCTCATCACCTTCCAATATGCATTATAATTCCTTCTGGATAGAGATGCCTCTCTAATGCATTATTAGCTTTTCTACAACCCCCTATCTCTAAAACAGAACAGGCAAGCCTAAGACCAAGATATCTTTAATAAAATTCATATTTTCTTTAACAAATAAACTGAAAAAATATATATTGTTGTGATATAAATTTTAATAAAATTTATTGTTCTCATTTTTTTAAAATTTTACCAATCCCATGGAGGTTACAGTTTTACTGTGAATACCACACCAGCTTATTGAAATTGATATTCAAATTACCAAAATCCAATTACAACACAAATATTTCTAAATTTTATATTAAGTTGGCATTTTTTTGTTTTTATCTAAACGTTTTTAATTTATCAGCACATTTCATTTTAGTATCTTGGGTGCAAGTTTAAAAGTTTAAAAGCAACAAACAATAACTGAGAAAAGTGGCTGGCATTATTATATCTGATAGTAGATTGGGCTTGCATCATATTCTCTATTATCAGATTGTCCACCAAGAAGTGGCATGTTTCTTTTTCTTAAAATTTATATCAATTTTGAATGAATCATTCATGATTTCAATGCAGACTTGCGTAGTAAATCCATGAATGATATGGATAATAATGAATATTCATGTTTTGTTATGTTCTTTGTGTTTTATGGTTATAAACAATTCAGTCTTATGAAGCAATTTAGTTTAAACAATATTTATTCCAACTCATTTAAGTTTTTAATTGTTTTTTAGATAATATGTTTGGTACTGAATTTATTTACAAATAGAAAAATATAATTTAAACATTTACAAAGTTAGATTTTAACAAAAAAAAATATTCTAATCAAAATTTATTAAAAAGCCTAACAAAATTATATTAAAAGGTCCAAAACAAATTCCCAAAAAGATTTATTAAAAAGTCTAAAAAAATCTTATTAAAAGGTCCAAAAAATTCCCAATTTTTTTTATTAAAAAGTCCAAAAAAATCCCAAATTTAGAATAAATAAACTGCTTTGAACAAAATCTATTGATCCATTATTTTAAACTAAATGTTAACTAAAAAGAAATAAACCAATCATAATTTTGGGTTTGAATTCATAAAGTTCAAAGTGGATTTGATCCCTCTAATTCCTACACAGACATTTAAAAAAATTAATTACACATTTCACTCTTGAGAATGATTGGTAGGCGAATCCATCTAATTCCTGAGTGGATTTGATTCTAATTACTGGAAACTAAAGATAGTAAGCTTACATGGAAGTGGATTTAATTCTAATTACTGAAAACTAAAGATAGTAAGCTTACATGTATATATTCCCTCTACACATTCCGCAAAAATTTGGCCTTGCACATGGTTTTAAAACCATGTGCAAGGCCTCCTAAACAACCATGCAAGGCTTCTTAAACAATCCATGGTAAATTTCACTCAAGGAGATTTGCTAATTTTTTTTACCAAGTTTCAATTAAAAATGAAAATAAAAAAAATAAACAACTCCTTAAAAAAAAAATATTTCAAAAAATATATTATTTCAAACACTAATCAATAGCTTCATTTCCCAAGATTGTTTTTTAATGAACATTGTACCATCTATTGGTGAATCATAATGAAACAAATGAAGATATGCTTAAATTGTGTATTCATTATTATACTTTAAAATTTCTAAAAAGATTATAGTTACTGGATAAATAGATATATATCCTTATTTACAGGGTGTGGTACATATTGGGTCATAAAATCCTTGTTATTTTTTTTGTTGCCAAAACCTTCAAATTATCTTTTTTCTCCAGATCCCTCTAATTCCTACAGAGACAATGAAAAAATTTAATTGCACAATTCACTCTTGAGAATGATTGGTAGGAAAATCCCTCTAATCCCCGAGTGGATGATCCCTCCCTCTAATGATAGTAACTTATTATTTTAATTGATTATCATGTAATCTACTTGAGAGATTGTGATTGCTAATTGTGTCTAGGTATTTAAAATGTATTATTTCACTACATAAACTAAAGATACTAAGCTTACATGGATATACTCCAGTTTTGTGTCACCTCCCACCACTGAAAATAGCCTAGATCCAAATCCTAGGCTCTATCAAGCGTCGAGAGGGATCAAATCTCCCGAGGTGCAAACCTCTTCTCAGGTATTGCACTAAAGGAGGTTTGCACCTTGGGAGATTTGATCCCTCTCGGCGCTTGATAGAGCCTAGGATTTGGATCTAGGCTGGTTGTATAATTAATGAATAAAAAATGGAATATTTGTATAACTTTTATATATCATTGTGTTAGCTAGATAAATATTTTAAGATTAAGAAATATTGAAAAGAAATACACCCTAACCTATATAAAGAAAATAAATATAGTTTTCTTAACCTATTGTCAGATTTTGTTTACCTATGCCAACTACTTGTATCGGAACCATCTCGTCTTCCCAGCCACCACTCTGCTAGAACCATCTTGGCTGGGAATGCTTCACGGTAACCATTCCACCGAGAATGCATGCTCCTTTGCGGGTGATCGGGCATGTTTTTTACCTCAGCATGATTACTTACGAGATTACCTCTTGATCCGAGTTCTTACGGGTTTTACATCTGTGTGAGTTCTTACAAGTTTTAACTCAGTATGATTAATTACCGGTTCACCTCTCGAACTCCAATCTCTGCGATTTGCCACAATTGTGTTTCTCTTATCTACGTAGCACCTGTGTGATTTTTATTACCTTGTACGAATTCAATTTGTAATTACGGCGTTAAACGACGCCACACGGGTTTCAATTGCACAAGCATAAGCATGAGCAAGAGAAGGGGGGTTCGATTGGACTCTCAAGACCAGGAGTTGGAATAGGAGGGACAATGTCTTTGGTATGTGGTCGTACCACCTTTCAATTATGCCTATAAATAATTATTTTCACTAAATCAGGCACCAAAACAGTGAAGGTATTAGGGGTCTTTAATGTTAGGATATGAATGTGAAGGTAACAAGGTCTTTAATGCTAGGGTATGAATGTGAAGGTGGAAACATAGAGGCATTATCTGTCAGGTATAAATGTGAAGGTAACAAGGACTGTTAGTTCCCGTGGAATGGGTATCATGCAATGTTGACCACTCTTTTCAATAGTTTCTATCTAGCTATCCCCCTTACCTTGAATGGATCTATCCCCTACCTGAGTACTCTTGGCATATGATAAAAAAAAGGATAATTAACATATGTAATACGTCATAATTGATTCTTCCATCCAGTGGAGGTAGTAACATGTGTTCCATATAAGTTTCGTGATGGGTATGGTTGAATGACTAGGTATGATTTTTTCAGGTATTTCTATCACCTACTGGACATCCCTTCTATTGTTGTATATTGGGAATTTGGAATGCCGTATTTTGGGTATATGCCAGTAAGTAAAAAGCATGTCTAAATTCTTCTGGTGGGGAACATGGAATGGGTACTCTCCCATATTCCATCTTTTATTCCCAAATTTACCATCTAGATAGACTATGTGAGTACTATATCTACCAGATATTCTACCTTTTATTACTGAATTTCCCAGTTATCATAAGGTCATGCACTATTTTTATCATCTTCTTTACACGTCACTTTTTTGTATTTAATTTACCCACATATCCTTATTTAATTAACGCACATATCCTTAATCCCTAGTGCCTTGGAAGCAAGTATTTTAAAGAGTATTATCCATTGGAGTAGTAAATATTATCAACTGTAGAAGAGTTAAATCCCTATTAACTGGACACTGGCTTTAAGTCTTTCTTATAGCCCTATGGACTACGCTATGGACACTCTCTTCTTTATATTACTTTCCTTAGCTGAAAGCCTTAGTCTTACCATTATTTGGGAGCTTCGTAGGGGAAGAGTCAAATGAACAACTCTGATTTTTACTTCAAGTCTTGGAGGGGAAGAGTCAGTGCTTACTGGACCCCTATGGACAACACTTGCTTTAGTTCTATACTACTTTCTGCACAACAAATTTTCCACCATAAATCCCGGTTACACCTAATGGATGCATTTCAACTTAAGCCCCTGTTACAAAATGTCATAAGTTTAATAACCCAGTTACACCAATATCCCTCCGTAGAAACCACAAGAGATGAGAGTACTCCTGTGGAGATACTGGTGGTTTGGTTACTGCTTGTATACATTTTGATGATTGTTTGTATCCATTGTTGTATAATTATTATGCTATCGCAATCAAGGAACAATACAAAATGAATTTTTTGGAGAAGTTACAGGGGAGAAATGAAACTTAGGTAAACAATTATGCTATGTTTAACTTCTTAGTTCCAGTTGTAGAAGTATTTCTAAGATGCTATGACACCTTTTAGTTCACTGATTTGCTTCACAACTTCTAGTGAACTGTGATGAGGGAAACCTGTGCATTTGTTAGTTGTAGGTGATGCTTAGTAAGATCATTGTTCACATTTTAATATATATTTTGTATGTGTCTTAAACATCCTCCTTTTTGTTATTGGCCTATTATCTTTGTAACTCTATTTATAAAATAATAGCTCAAGAGTGTGAAATTAGAAACTCAACAAATATAACAATCCTCTTAAGTCCTGAACTAATATTTTATCCTTGATACATGGTTTCCTTGGAGAGTAGCTGAATGTTAATATTCTTATGAAGACTCATTTCATGATTCTGTTGCAACAACTATGTATTTTCATTTTGCACCTGCATATTGTTTGTTGATTATTAGAGGTTCTAAACTTTATTAAAAATTGGTCCTAAACCCTTTGAAAATATTGATTACATTTTCTATGGTATGTGCACCTAATTGACAGGAAACCATCGAAGAATAATATCACTTAGTTAGGAGGCCTAACTGTAAAATGCAAGAAGATAATATTCACAATTTCTTCCAAGCTATAACCTGGACTATATATGACATAACCAAGTCTCCATTATGTCCTCTCTTCCTATTCCCTACCCGTTGAAATCAAGGACATATTCTTATCTTGGCTATATGTTTAGCTTTTTAGCTATACAGTTAGGATTTTATCTTTCCCTACTTCAATATTGGTCTAGGAGTTAATTTTGCATTCCCACTTTGTACCTACAATGGATGTTGTAGTTACATTTTTAGAATACTGGTTTGTCCACTATATAGTAGCAAGTAGTTGTGCACATGATCCATGGTTATCAATTCCACTTAGCAAGGTAAGAAGATATCTTTGTTATGGATCTAGGGAGATGAAATAACAAGTTTGAAGCCTACTATAGATAGAGTGACATATTTGTTACTTGTTTTCTAGCCATGGCGACTATTTTTTGGTAAATAAACAACATAAATTTATATAATATCACATACTAGTGAAAAAACTTGTCAATGTCTAGGTAAAAATGACAACATACCTTGCATAGGTAGATCTCTTTTAGGTTCTTGCTAAGCATAACATAAAATAGAGTCAAGAGTAGTCTTTTAGTCAACAAATGTATATAGACGACTAAGGAAATGAAGTAAACAATATCTTACTAAAAGCATAATATAAAGTTTAGGCCATTTTCCTTTAAGGTCCCACAAAGAGAGCGATCACTAAACAAAATTAAAAATGAAAGGAAAGGGTCTCTAAGGGTCACTCAAAGTCACTAATGACAATATCCTTCTTTAGAGACTCATGTTCCTTATCATTTAGGGGCCCATAAGATCTCAAGCTCTTGAGTATGAGCTGAATGCACTATGCCTGTACATACTACTTTGGGGTGCTAGGTTATGAACATGAGAGATATTGCAGTGATCTAATTGATAAAATCCATCTATATATTTAAAAGAACTAGAATACCATGAAGTTTCAACTATAATGAATAGGGGAGCTCACAAATCCAAATCCAAATTCATATGCATTAATTTATAATCTAATTCAATTTTAAAACTTTTTATCCCTAAATTCTTGCATAAGCTAATTTCTTTCTTTGTGCTACATATTATGTATGATATTGGAAATTAGTCAATCAAGTGGGCCATCTATTAGAATATGTCCAACCATGGACTTACGAATAGATGGCCATCTTGTATCTCTTCTAAGATCCATTGATAGATGATCATGGCTCCATTTTGTATGGTTATACCCAAAGGTGACATGATGATAACTAGAAAACACTATGCAAAGACACCCACTAGTCCTTGATAGAGTTTACCTTAACTGAAAATTACCTCATCTTCTTATTTCCATTTTTCTACGTTGTCTAGTATGTTCCTTTTTCGTTCTTGATTTCATCCCTGGAGCTAGCCCTGGTGATTCTGGGAGATGCATTTCCAGTAGACTGTCCATAATTTTATGTTGATATGTGACCATTTTCTAGTGAGTTGGTGTTCGTTGAATTCTTGTTGGATAATACCCTTTTTTCTGAATGATGTATTGATGTGAGATTGGTGGCGTGTGTTGTGCCACCGATAGGTTTGTTGAGGAGTGGCAGGTCCACCTCCAGTTAGCATATATGTATCTAAGGCTAAAGTATACCGTTTAAAGTATACCAAACTTGTTGATTTTTCCAGACTTGATAAAATCTTAATTAATATATGGAATCCCCCTAAGAGACATTTTGGTAAGCATGTTACTTTCAATTTTCTTCAAAAAGACACCATCTTCAGAATTTTGGTCTTGTGATTCCCCTTTAGGAACCTCTTCATTCATAATACGCATACGAAGAATAATTTTTTCTGCATTATCGTCATTAAAAATGCATGTCAAATCATCATCAAACTCAAGGTTGAACTTTTTTGCAATGTCTTCCATCCTCAAATTTTTATCAACCATCATCTCTATGTTCAATTCTATACGGATCAACCATGGAGAAATTTTTTCTGGTGCAATATCCTCATCTGGCATTTCATAATATGATTTGACAAAGTCGAAACACTCCTCTATGATAGTACTCATTGGATCCAGAGCTATCCTTGGTGATTCTGTGAGATGCATTTCCAGTAGACTATCCATAAATTTATGTTGATATGTGACCGTTTTCTAGTGAGTTGGTGTTTGTTGAATTCTTGTTGGATAATTTCCTTTTTTTCTTAATGATGCATTGATGCTTGCTTCTTGATATTTGGCACTTGGGATAATACTTGATCACTATTAGTACATTCAGGACATTAGCTCTCTCAAATATTTTGTGAGACTTCATTTGTTGTGATTTGCTTGAAAAGTGACGCAATATCTCTTTTGTTGTTTGTCAACAGAGTACATCTCAATCCATGAGTTACATTAGGTTCGGAAAGACATTAGATATCATCAATTGTGATTTTTTTTGAATAGGACTAGAAAAACCTAATTTTCTTTGGGACTGTAGAATGCTTCACTCCATTATGAATATCCATATCAAGGTGCTATGATTCATCAACTATGCATAATTGCTTAGAGACTAGTCCAGCAGACACCCTGAGACGTTGTGGCATTAATGGACATCTTAACCCATGATCATCCTTGACCCTAAACTCTGAAACAAATTCTGATTCAGCATTTATACCTTGCTTGGAAATGAGAACAACCACTCCCTTATTGTTAGCCACTGAGTACTTCAGTTTTTGTTATAATTGAAGTTCGAGTTACACTGTGATTGTATAATAGAGCTTGGATTGGAGTAAGTGGGAATTGATCTGGCATAAATGGGTAGATATAGTCTCCTTTCATTCCTTTATTTCATTGTAGGTCAACACACAAGAAAATCTCTCAGATATCTCTTGTAAACCTCCAACATGCTAATTGTAAAGGTAAAGGTTAAACTGCAGTCCAAAGCATCCTCTCGAAAGACTTCCTTCAATGTGTGAGGAACAACACTAGGACTATTTGGTGTTCCTTCCTGCAAAATATTAATCAATATGAAAGTAATTGCTTGGTTAATATTCATGGGGCAGGCTTCATGAAATTTACTAGATACTTCAATTTTATGATCTTATCCAGTTGAGAGAATGAATTTGCAGATTGGTAAACTAAGATGGAATCATAAGCTATCCCTAACAAAATAATGTTGATTACAATGCAGTGGGAAGGTGCTTTTGAACCATGATTTTTATTCATTCAATGCATGGCATTCTCACAGAATCTAAGTGCAACTGTGAGGGTAGTGGAAAGTTCGTTATTCCCTTCTGATAATGGAAGAAAAATTGGCATTTCCAGCATAGCATTCTTGACATAATTTTAGAAATATTATGTAAAATTACACTATGTCTGTAGGATATTTGTTGATGTAATGTGTAATACCCCATGACATTATTTTTATTTTTCATATTTTGAAATTTTTATTTTATTTTATTTATTGTATAATGAGTTATAAAACTCAAAGACTGAAATAACATTTGCACAAATAAACATTTATTTATTTATTAATAAAGAGGAAGACACTTGGAGAACTCAACTACATGAGGGGACACCAACCATGGCACCAATGGACATGTGTAAGCAAGCTAAGAGTGATTGACACCAATCAAATCTAATCCAAAGCTCAACAACCAGACAAGATCCTAAATCAGAGGGATTTAGGGATTTGATTGGAGATTTGATTGGGGATGGCATAAGACCTGGGAAAAATTATTTATATGTGTGCACTGGGACACCGTGTAGTGCATGGGAAGAATGATTGTTGAGCATTCTTCTATTTTTTTTGTAAGTCCATCGTGAGAACTTGTTACGGACTCGAGGTTGAGTGCCGCAAGGAAGTGTCTTGCTGTTTGGGTGCATGGTTGGTGATCTAGCTCGGGGGTGGAGCAGAGCAAACTGTTGATTTGCTGCCTCTATGGTTGGGAGGAGTTGAATATCCAAGTTGTTATTTTTTTCAAGGTATTCTCAAATCCTATGTGTGTATCGACCTGGTAAAGTATTTTCAAAACCCTCGTTTCATCCTTTGAGAGTGTGTGATTGGTTGAGCCCATTTTTTTTACTGTATACGTTTTAGAGCTTAGTTACAAATCCAAGGTTTTGTGTGGCTAAACCTGAACTTGCACTGAGTTTAATTCCGATTTGGGAGAATATATACTTACATCCGAATCTTGATGATAACCCCAGAATCGGTGTTAGACCAAGTCGTTCAAAAACTTTGGAGTTTCAGTTTTGTTCGTTTTTAAGTCATAGCTAGATTCTTTTTGCACTTTAAACTCAAAGATAAGCCAGATTAATGGCCATGAGGATTCCACTTTTAGTGAAACTCTTGTGATCTCCTAGATTAGCGCTGCAGCATTTTAGTCTAGGCTTCTAGATTTAGTTCTCACTTCAGTTACATAAGGATATATATTATTTTTTGTGCGTTAAATCTACCCAAATAAAAAAAACAAGAAGTGAACCGGCCCTTTAATAGATCAGTTATTGATCACTTAATGGGGATAAGTGGCACGCTGTTATGGAAGTATCTGTTGCCCTTAGCAGAGTGAATTTTATCCTCAACTTGCTTGATTAATGGTTTGTCAATGATCATCTTGGTATCAGAGCTGTGAACGGGGAAATGGGTTGTCACTTACAGATTATAAAGATTATTTAAAATGTATAACTTAAGGTTTGTGTTGCCAATGGTTGCTGTCACAGAGTAGTGCTTCTCTCGAATAGCAAAATAAATACTCCGTCTGTCTATTGGAAGGAAATTATGTGATGAAAGCAACTTGCTAGCGAAGATTCCTATCGTGAAGGACAGAAAGGCAGCTGGGTGAATTTGTTTTCTTTTTTCTCCATTTTACCTCCAAGACCAATACCTCCTCTGCTAATGTTTTTTATGGACCATGCGTGTAAATCCTCCCCCTCTCCTCTCCCATTCATGGTCTTCGCTGTGCGAGCAATCTTTATTTTGTTATTGCATAAGTTTTCGTGCCTCTAAATTGAGGTTAATGTTAATGTTAGTGTTAGATTTGTTTCTCTTTATTATGGTAGAATAAATTATAACCAAATACCATTATAATAAGAATTGCTGTGAGAAACCAAGTCCACCAGCAAAACTTTTGAGTAACCACGCATAAGACAGAGTATCATGCCCTGTTTTTGGGGCATCACTAACCTGTTTGCTACCAGACTTAATAATAAAATTGAAATATTTGAAACGAGATGCTTTGGGTTTCCCGGATTGATCATTTTGAAAACATTTATGAGAATATTGTAAGAGTACTTGTGTATTTGGGTGGGTTATATGGAAGTATTACATGGAAAAGCCTTTGAAGGATGTAATTTATAGATGTACTTTTATTTTATTTTTCTTTGTGACTTCATGGTAAAGTGTAGTACTAATATTTTTTTTTACCAATGTTAAAAGTACATAAATATATATATATATATATATATATCATGCAGCAAATTGTATTGATTTTGTTACAGTGCATATTTATACTTTTAGTGCTCTTGTTTTATGAAATTGAGAAAAGGAAAAAAAAAGAAATGTGTTAGATACTAAGTTTCATTCAACATGTACCCTAGTGTGGGATTGGTATATTATTATTATTAGCAGTGTAGATGATGATGATTATGCTTTATATTATGGGTATGATTTTTGGGTACGTTACATAATGACTTAGGTAGGGCCATTCACTCTATTTGGAGGGATGCCCTAGATAGGGTTTGAAGGTGAAGTATGGAACTTTTAAGGCCCTCTTGATATTTGGGTGAAGTCATGCTTGAAGGATGATTTAATTAATGGTTTCATATGTGAATTTATTTAATCATTCATGGTTTCATATAATTCTTGGGTTATTTTGTACTTGTTGTGAATCTTGTGATGAGCAGCTTTGGAAGAGACCTCCTAAATTTTTTGTCTTATTGAGTTAGATCCACATGGTTGTTAGAGCATATTTATAACAGTCTAGGTAGGCCTTCTTTCATACAAGTTTGAACCTCCTTAATTGTTTATCTCCACTTAGCCAACCATTGGCTAGGCACAAGTTTGGACAATACACCATCCCTAAATGTAGGAATAACATAAACATTCCTTTTTAGGGGTCCTCCTCTTGTGCGTATATGAGAGCTAGCCTAAAGTGAGAGGAAGAGTTGTAGAGACAATATACAACCCTCTTAAGTGCCCATAGGGTTGCACTTTGTTCAAGGATTTGAATATCTTTGAGTGTAGGTTTGGATGGTAAAAGGAGCCTTAATAATCCACATTTTTTCCCCATCACCAGTTGTTAACACTAAGAATTATTTACATAGCTATCCATGGTATAAACCATAGTCATACATCAAATTCCCACCATTATTTCCTCCATTTTGACCTTCAGATGAAAGGCAGGGGAAAATGATCTTTTTGTGTTGCCTTATTTAGCTCTCTATAGTCCACACAGACTCTCCATTTACCATTTTTCTTGGGTACTATTACGAGTGGAGACACCCACTCGCTGTCTGAAATGGGATATATAAATCCCGCTTCCAAGAGTTTCTGAATTTCTTCCTTCACTATGTCCCTAAGATTGGGGTTCATTCATCGTTGAGGCTGGCACATAGGTCGGGAGTCACTTTTGATATAAATATGATGGGTGCACAGATTAGAGGGGATACCCCTCATGTCTGTGTACTCCCAAGCAAATTCCCCTTGTGTTTTTTTAAGAGAATGATCAGGTGCTTCTGTTCATCTAGGGAAAGGCTGGGATTAATATTCAGGGTTTTTCTAGACTCTATCTTGATAGGAACACTTTTCAAATTTTTCAATACTGGAACTATATGAGTGTCACTAAATAATGTCTCTTCTGTGAGATTTTCTTGTTCCTCTTCACCTAGAGTAGTATTCAGGATCTAATAAATTTTCTTATTGACAGAAGTGGGTTCACTGATGAAATTATTAATGGCGTCATCCTCAGTTTCATATTTAAAAGTTAAGGCCTTCCTTATTGTTAATAATGGCTGAACGCCCTCTTCTTCCTCTGGCTCCATCCATAGTGGGGTTTCATATTCTAAGCTCAGTTGAGCTGGAGGATAGAGAGTGAGGTTCTTTATCTCAGTGCCATCGAATATGGTCATAGACCCAGATCGACAGCTGATGCAAGCATCAGTTGTAGCTAACCAAGGTCTTCCTAGGATCAATGGGTGTCCTCCGAGCTGCGACTTAGGTTTTAAAACCAAGAAGTCAGTAGGGTACTCCCAAGAATCAACCGAGATAACAAGATCATCCAAAATTACTTCAAGTTTAATAGTGGACCTATCTGCCAGTTCTAAAATAGTGGGAGTTGGCCTGATATTAGTGAGCCCAAGTTTTCTTACAGTTTCAATAGTCATGACATTAACTGCTGCTCCTAAGTCTACCAATACGCTGGGTATATGTGTATTCCCAATATACATAGTGATAGTGGGATTCCTAGGGTCGTCGTATTTGGCCAAGAGGGTTTTTCCCATTATTAATGTAGATAGCTTCCCTATGACATGAACAATGGGGGGATCCCTGGGTTTCCTTCCTGGTTTCCTTGTACACAGGTCCTGAACAGTTCTAGCATAAATGGGTACATCTTGAAGGGCCTGAAGGAGGGGAATTTTAACATAAATATTTCTTAGCTCGCCTAAGAGGTTAAACTAAGGTTGTCCCACTACCTTTGGTAACATTAATCTTTCAGGGTACGGTGGTTCCCTAATCAGCTGGGTAGGTTGTGTGTCAATAGGTGCATCGTTCTATGTTTCAGCCGGCATATCAGTAGGATGTTCAACATCTTCAATGATGGGGGTCGCATTGGATAAATACTATGGATTCATCCCTTCTTCATGCATAGAGGATGGAACATCCTCAATGATCAAAGGCTCCACTACCTTTCCTTGTTGTAAGCGAATATCGTTGCAGGGTACATGAGTAAGGGGGTAAGCAAGCATGTTGACAGTCTCAAAATGATGGACTATTTTATTATTTGGATTAGGATTAGGTTGAGCAGGTAGCTGAGGTCGTATCAACATATTGGGGGTAGCATTGTTCTGGAGTTTCAGGTGCGACTATGGATAAGGCTGAGGATATTGAGGAGGGTACGGTTGTTGAGAAAATGGTTGACGTGGAAGCTGTTGAGGAAACTAGTTACCTAGATGGAAATTCCTCCATCCAGGAGACCAATAATTTGGTTGGTGTGGTGGCTGAACCCAAGGGTTCCAGGAGTTAAAATTTTGCATTGAAGGTTGAGAGGGGTACCATTGGGGATTAGAATAAGATGAAGGGAATTATGTATTCATATGCTGCATATTATTCCAATTATTCATGTTATTTGAAAATGGAAATGAGTCTGGATTCATACCTTGATTTTGAGGCTACCAAGGCTTCTTTTGTGCAATAAAGTAAGCTGGTTCCACCTCTAGTGTTGATGCCTACAGAACAACCTTCACTTGAGGTAGTGATGGCCATTGTTTTGTGTCATGGTTCAGCTCACACAACTGACACACTTCTATCTTGTCAAGCGTGCACTCCTTCAGAGGGTGGTTCTTTCTACATCTAGGGCAGGATACACCTAGTGTGAGATCCTCTACTGCTTGTTTCTGCTTTGCCCTCAGGACATCTATTTCCAAGGAGATGGAGCTCATCATTTCTTTTTTGAAATTTTTGAGGAGATTTCCTATCTCTACATGGGTGGCTCCTCCATTAGATGACTTCTGAGTTCTGTCGAAGACATCATGTTCTAATTTTTACCGTTTGTCTCGCCTATTATTCCTGAAATATCCCCTGGAGTACCTTTTGCACAGTTCCATGATTTTCTTGAAGGACTCCTTGGAGACATCCCCCTTTCCTAAAGGGTTTAACATATCTAGGAAATCATCCCTAATCCCATGAAGTAGGATTATTTTGAGCACATCTAACCCCATATTACTCTATCCAGCTCTCTGCACATTATATAAAATCCTTTCAACAAAATCTTCCAGACTTTCATCATACTTCTGTACCATTTTAAACAGTTCTTCTCTCTTATCCTTGGTATTGCAATACTCTTGATATTTGTCCAGGGACACCTGTTTCATCCTGTCCCAATTAGTGACATTTCAGCCTCCTAGGCTCATAAACTAGCGTAATGCATTGTCCCTTAGAGTGGCAGGAAAGAGTTTAAGCTTCTGTGCATTGGTGGTGTAGTCATAGCTGCAACATAGAATATCAAATTCGAAAATAAATTCATCTAGATCCTCTGCTGCTTTTCCATAAAAGCAAGGCAACACTGATGTTGATATATTTTTCATGGGGGCTATCCCTTCTGGTTGTTGAATTGGGAATTGAAGTGTAGCCACCGTCGCTTAAGGCAGGGAATTACCTTCATGATGATGATTTTCTCCCATTGCCTCTTCCTCTTCAGAATCACGTCTGTTACTCATATTTTGCTCTATTTTATCCTCTTCATTCTTCCACTGATCAATGAATTTTTTATGGAACTGTGTCCACTCTTCTTCAGTCACAACCTTCCCATTAATGTGATAGATCAGATCTCGATTAGTGGATCCTGCAGTACTAACTTTGTCTTCCTCTGCAGGGGTATTCGAGGGTGTTGCAGCTCCTCATGTGTTCTCCACTGTAGATCCTAACACTGCCACTCCAGGGTTGGCAAGGCTTCTTCTGATGGGTGTTTCCTGATAGCGAGCCCCGGTGGAAGAATTGGTTCTATCAACTAGATCATCAATGAATGTTCTTCTTCCCAATGCTGGACCTCTCCCACGGCCTCGACCACTTGCAACGTTAGTGTTCTGTGGGGTTCTGGGATTTATAAGATGGTCACATTGTACCCTTCTTGTATTCATGCAACCCAAAACATGCAAATGAAAAGAAACTGAGGAAGACTAAATAAAGACAATTACTAGATGCAACTACAATAGTGTCTAATACTTATCCTCCCCAACAACGATGCCAAAAATGTTGGGCACCCTATATGCAAGTTAATTAAAGCTAACATACTGAGTGTTCAATATAAATTGTCAACCCAAGGAAGTCTTTTAGTTCAAGGATAATATACACTATATATGCTTTAAACACTAAGTTGCTATAAGTAAATGATCCTACTTTCCTGTTCAGCCACACTCATCCCATAATCCACTTAATCTAATTTACTTTCTCAAGAATACAACCACAAGTACCTTTTACGATTCTTAATCTAGAATTAAAAGATTCAGGAAATAACATCTAGATTACTCTTGCAGAAAATGAAATCCTGATTGCCAAACCATCCAATGATCCACCCAATTATCTTGATTTAGCTATTCTAGAAATCCAAAGGACATGAATTGAATTCAACTATTCTAGAAATTTAAAGTACAGGAATAAAATTACGCAACTATAAAAGCAAAGGAACGAACTGCAAGGATCTACTAAAACAACAATTGAAAGAACTAGGGATGAACAGGGCTGTTACAGTTATCACACAGTTGCATAACAGATAATTACCTATATAGTCGATTGACACACCATACCACTACAATCTTACAAGAAATGTAATTACTGATTATCCAATAACACACTATAAATCAATAACTGTTGCAGCTTACTATGAAGAAAGGAAATTATCACAAAATCACACAACAGAATAAATACCTAATTAACTCAGCAATCCCTGTGGGAAGGCGGGCCCAGCCTTCACACAGAGATGTTGAAAATAACACACGTTAAAACAATGAGATCTGAATCAAACTCCTTGTAATAAAAATGGCAGATGAATCATGCAACCTTAATCGTAGCTGATACAATAATTTAGTTAGAATGTTCAACCCCTGGCTCAGAATGGTTTCCCATATTTATGCCATTACAATCATAAACTCTTTCTCCTATTATTGGGCAGCCATGAATATCTCTGATCTTTAGGCTGCCCTAATTACAATAAGCTGTTACAGTCATGGCAAGATGAAAGCAACATATATAGGGAAGCTGTTATTTGAGCCAGAAAAAATGATCCTGATTGATTGAGAAGATATTCCATGGATTATAACTACTTTTAAGCAGCGCTGTACTGTTTTCTCCCAATATGTCGCAATCTATTGCAACTACCCTTGTACAACTCGCATGGACTAATACACTAGGACCACGTTATTTGGGCAATGATGGAATGGATGGCGATCAACTTTAGCAATGAATGTCCATCCCTCCTTTGGAATGTTCAGCCCGCTACACCTGTATTCTCTATATCTTGAAATATATTTATAAAACCATCATATGTTAGCATAATTTAAGATGTAAGGTCCTGATTACCACAATCCTAGGCATTAATAAAATAAGACAATAATTAACCATACCTTTATGACTTGAGGGGCCAAGTGAGGGAAAAACATCTGTTTGGCATGCAGAATAGGGTAGGATGAGGCAAAAAGAAGTGGATAAGAGTGGTAAAAAAGGGGCAATTTCTGGGCCCAACATCTCCCCCCAACTGTCCTATTGCATGTCCTCATTCAACAACCTCCATTATTCTGAATCTAAACCTGACATTATGCTTCCTTCATGGAGAGAAGAAAAGTTGTATGAGAATTCAGATGTTCCTTCTTTTCCTACAAATCCCTTATGGACAATCCAATATTTCCAACATTTTTGCTCTTTTTCCCTGGTTAATGAGAAATCTCCCCTGTACATTTTTACTGGCCACCAGATGAGAGGAAATTTAAATTTTAGTTCCATCCAATTAACCCCACATTCCCTCATGCATCCAACATAACCCTCAATCCTGGAAAGTGCTTGCTCAAAATTCCTGTAACAGTAAGGGTCCCTATTTCTAAGGGTTGGAGAGGCAACCTACCATCTATGCTGACTACCTTCCAAAGTCGTTCGTTGATGCATGGAAATATGGCTGGTACAAGTAGAAATAACCCCTTCCTGAAGTTCCATTATATGTTGAGCCTGGATGGGACATGAGAGTAGAATTTGGTGTCGAGCAAGGAGAAGACGAGGATTCTGAGGTTCGCTTTGGATCCAAATATTTGAGTGGGCCTCATTGTGAGAGAAAGTTTGGAAATACCTCTCCCACTGAACATGATTGCTCACAAAAGCGGCAAAAGCCCTCAGCTGAACATCGCCCGAGAAAGGAACAAGATTCGAATGACGGTCCAAAGGAAAATCCATCTCATGCAAATAAAGCTCACACAGCAAATTCTGGTCCTCAAAATCACTTCCCAGAAATGTTTCCAGGAATTTCGCCGAGGTTGCTATTTCATATGATCTCCCTTCTTTCACAGCCCTCAGTTTAAACCAAATAAACTGCTCGAATAAGAACACAGGGTAAGAATAGGATGGTACTCTGGTACCCAATAGTTCCTGAGAAAGAGCATATAACTGGTCTTTTTCCACTTGCATGGACTTGAAATTTTTCAGCTCCTTTAGCTCCTTATGTAGTTCTTCCCCATGGAGTTTCTGGGTCATGAGCTCTTCTGCCCATTTTTCTCTTAGTTCCATGATGATATTTCTATGTTCAGCGAGGGAAACCATCCCTTCCTGATATCTCTCCACCTGACTTCTCCACTTCCTCACTTCTATCCTCAGGATCAAGAGTTCTTCTGTAGGCTTCAAGATTTCTTCTTCTTCAGGATGTTCTTTTGGATTAGAATCCACATTGATAACATTTCGAGGAAGTTCGATCCATACCTTATCACCTGATGTGCCATATTGGACATCCTGCACTTATGAGATCACTTCTGGGGGTGCCGGTTCTTGTGTAACATCATCCCTACCTGTAATTTCTTTTGCAACAACTTCAACCATAGGTAGTCCTGAAACAACTTCTGGAGTTGCTGGTTCTTATGTAACAACATCCTCTTTTTGGAGTTCTCCTATAGCAACTTGAGTAGCTGATTGTGAGGATGTTGGTTCTTATGGAGCAACATTCCCCTGAATTTTAATATCCTTATCTACCCGATTATCAGATGCAACTTCAACAGGGGGATGCAAGGCTGCTGGTTCTTGTGTAACAGAGCCCTGCCCTTCTCCTTTTTCATGCTGCTGGGATTGTAGAGTTGTTGTCGTGTCTTTTTCAATATGGAGTCGTCCCTCAAGGATTTCAGTGTCCCCCGAGGATTGTGATTGCAATTGCTCATCCTCTCCTAAATCCATATCAGGAATGATATCCATTCCAGGGTTGGATTCCTGTTGCATTCTGAGAGTCTCCATAGAAATTTTCAGGGATGTTGGTTCTTGTGTAGCAACATCCTGGTTTACTTCCTCATCTTCTTGCTGTTGGGGTTCCATTTCAATTGTCTCTGTGTCACGAGATGGTTCAAGAGTCATGGAGCAAATTTCTTTGTTAAACTCCAGAATGTTTTCAATCCCTGGTTCTTCTTCCCCCATTTGGGTGGAAATTTGAACAATAATATTCAAGGATGCTGGTTCTTGTGTATCAGCATCCTGTTCAACTGGTACTTCCTTTTGTTGGATTTTCTCTTGGGGAGCCTCACCATCTTTCCAATCAAGTTGTCCTTGTTCTTCCACAACTGTAGGTGCGGGCTGTTGTGTTACAAAGGCATGAACTATGACCTTGTAACCAGACTCATTAAATATTTCTCCAAACACAGGACAAACCACTCTTTCTTCCTCATCACCAACCTCAGCAGGAGCTAATACCTCTAATTGGTCTGCAGCTTCAACCAATATGTGCAGCTTCCTTTCACTCTGTTTCCTACACACTTCCTTCCAGTTTTCTAATTCCTTCTAGAGTGATTGTACTTCCTCCTTTAATAGCCCATTTTCATATAGAAGTCCTTCAATTTGAGGTTCTTCTGCATCCGGTTCCTATGGGGCATCATTTGCTTTGGGTCTCAAAATGGGGAACTTGATTTGTTCTTCTAGGGTCACCCATCTTGCCCGTGCTGCTTCTGCTGCTGTAATTGACCTGGTTCTCTTTTGTCTTATTGTTGGTGATAGGTAATAACTCCTGATTCTATATTATTCCATTACTAATGCATACATTTATACATTTCAGGTGGTGGTTGAGATTTCGACCAGCCTATTCATATTCCTACATGACTATTCATATTCCGAATATATTTACACTATTTACATGTTGTATAATCCCGACGGATTATATTTCAACAATCCCCCCTTAACCCGAAGGGGTGTTAGTAAGTCAGAGCATGTTTCTGAATCTTTCAAACTTTTCTCGTCCAAGCGCTTTGGTGAAGATGTCTGCAACTTGATCATTTGTGGAACAATGTCGAAGATGGACTGTCTTGGCCTCTACATGATGTCGAATCAAATGATACTTTGTGTTGATGTGTTTGGTTCGATCATGGAATCTGGGATTCTTAGCCAGCTTGATTGCAGAAGTATTGTCGATCAATAATGGAGTGGATTTCTCTTGTTTTTATTACAAATCTTCAAGTATCTTCCTGAGCCATACTATTTCTTTCATTGCTTCAGCTGCAGCCACATATTCTGCTTCTGTTGTTGAATCTGCCGGAACTGACTGTTTGCGTGATCTCCATGAGACAGCTGCTGATCCAAGACTCATAGTGTATCCAGAAGTTGATACTCTTGTCTCCTTATCACCATCAAAATCTGAGTCTGAGTACCTAATAAGTTTGAAGTCATCCACTTTAGAGTACTTGAGTTCAACGTCTTGAGTCCCCTTCAAGTATCTTAGAACTCTTTTTGTAGCTGACCAGTGTCCTTCACAAGGTTTATGCATGAACCTTGAAAGTATGCCAACAACATAAGAAATATCTGGTCTAGTTGTTGTAAGGTAGATAAGACTTCCTACAAGTTGTCGATACTTGGTCGCATCCTCAAATTCTTTTCCTTCGCTTGATGTGAGCTTCATTTTCTGTTCCATTGGAGTAGATATAGGGTTGCATTCTGTCATGCAAAATTTGTTTAGTAGTTCTCCAACATATTTTTTCTGAGATAGGAATATGTACTTAGGATGTTGAGTGACTTCAATTCCTAAGTAATAGTGGAGATGTTCCATATCTGTCATTTCAAAGATCTTTTTCAAATCTTTCTTTATGGATGTTATATAGCTCTCATTATTCCCTGTCATCAAAAGATCATCTACGTACACCATAAGATACACAACAGATCTTCCAACTTTCTTTATAAACAGTGTTGCATCATCAAGATCAAAATGTTCAAAATTTAACTTCAAAAGATGCTCGGTTAACTTTTCATACCATGCGCGAGGTGCTTGTTTTAGGCCATACAAGGATTTGACAAGCTTGCATACCTTCTTTTCTTTTCCTTTCACAACAAAGCCTTCTGGCTGGGACATGAAGACATTCTCTTTCAAGTCTCCATTCAAGAAAGTAGTCTTCACATCCATCTGATGAACTTTCCACCCTTTCTGAGCAGCTAGAGAGAGTAAGGTACAGATGGTAGCCCATTTTGCTGTAGGAGAGAACGTTTCTTCATAGTCAATTCCTTTCTTCTGTGCATAGCCTTTTGCTACAAGCCTCGCTTTGTGCTTGTCAAGTGAGCCATCTGATCTGTATTTGTTCTTGTACACCCACTTGTAGCCAATTGGTTTGGTTCCAACTGGAGGGTCAACCAGCTTCCAAGTTCCATTCTTTATGAGTGCATCATACTCATTCTGCATAGCTTCTTTCCACTCAACTCGAGTAGAAGCTTCTTCAAAGGAAGTCGGTTCAAATTTAGTGGATAAATTAAATTCACAATCAAATGATACATCCATGTCATCACCTGAATTATCTGCTTCTCCTCCATCTTCATTTCTTTTCGAACTTCTCGTTCCCATATTTCCAACTTCATCCAGATGGACACTTTCAAGTGTCTTTGTGGCCCATTTAGGAATCTTCCATGATGGTCCTGGTTGATCAGCTGGTGGTGTTTCATCATTGATTGAGAGTCTTTCAATTCTCTCAATCACATCATCCAGTTGAATCTCTTGATCGGGTGAAGTAGCAGGAACTTCTTCATGCGGGGGAGTTGGTGCTTCATATGGAAATTCCAAAGGTTGATCCAGAATAGGAATCCCCCCTTCAAGGTTTGGAATTTCATATTCATTTTTAGAATATGTCTTTGGATGAGGATAACTTTCCAAATGATCAAGATGTCTCTCAATGGACTGGTCATTTTTATTAGTCTCAAGAAAAATGACATCTCTGGAAATAACAAACTTCTTGTTTACCTCATCATACAGACGGTATGCCTTGGAGTATTCTTCGTACCCCAGGAAAATACATTTTTTGCTTTAAGCACCAAGCTTGTTTCTTTGCTCCTTTGGAATCAAGGCATAACAGGTGGAACCAAAAAATCTGAGATGCTTGACTGAAGGGAGATGGCCAAACCACATTTCATGTGGAGTCTTGTTATCGAGAGCATTTGAGGGACTTTTGTTTCTCAAATATGCTGCACATTTCACTACATCACCCAAAAACATTAGTTTTACATTCTCAAAAAACATCATTGAGCGAACCATATTCATTATGGTTCTGTTCATTCTTTCTGCTACACCGTTTTGTTGAGGATTATAGGGAACTATAGTCTGATGTGCAATTCCATGTTGGCGAAGATAATCTTCAAAAGCATTTGAAGTGTATTCTTTCCCATTATCAGTATGAAGTGTACCAATTTTTGATTGTGCTTGTTTTTCTATCAATGCATGAAAGTCTTTGAATGTTTGAAATGCTTCTGATTTTGTCTTTAAACAGTAAATCCAGCACATTCTTGAGTAGTCATCAACAAATGTCATAAAATACTTATTCCCATTTGCAGAAGGAGTTGGCATTGGGCCACATAAATCAGAATGAACTGATTCTAATTTCCTATTTGCTCTGAAATTAGATTCATGGAATGGTAGCTTACTATGTTTCCCTAATATACATGCATCACATTTGTTCTTCTCTTTGGGAATGGTGGGAAAACCAAATACACCATTCTTTCTCAACAAACGAAGACTGTTATAATTTAGATGACCCAATCTTGCATGCCACAATGAACTAGATGACAAATTACCTTCTCCATGCTAAGAGAGGTAGGCATAGTTCTGAACTCTTGCAGATGAACCCTTTAGCTTCAGCAACTTCCCATATTCGTATCCAGTCATGATGAATTGGTTGTCAGAGGAATTTATTATTTCAATGATTCCATCAAACATGTGGATGGAATGGCCTCGCTGTCGAATCTCCACCAAGGACAGCAGGCTTCTCTGCAACTCTGGAAGATAAAGAACATTCTTCAACAAGAAATCAGGGAATCCAGGCATCTTCAGTCGAATGGTGCCCATTCCCTTTGGTTTAAGACTTGACTTATCTGCAAAGTACACTATGCCATTTATTGTTTCATTAAGTTCTTCAAAACAGTCTTTTCTAAAAGTCATGTGTGACGTTGCACCAGTATCAAGCAGCCAACAATATTTGTAAGATGAAAGTGAAGTCATTTCATTAATTCCAAGATTACAATGTGCAACAATACAATGAGCAGAATCAGAAGATTTACTAGCATCTTGGTTTTTATTGTCATCTTTCTTCTAGTTATGTTTGTCTTTGATGGAGTCCCACGAAGCCCAACACTGATATGATGTGTGGCGAGTCTTTCCACAACGCTTGCACTACAGATCTGATCTTTTGCTAGAGTTGTTTCTGCCCCCTCTGCCTTTGAAATTTCTTCTTCCTCTGCCTCTCTTGCTGCTTTCTCCTTTGGGATGATCTTTTCCAGAGAGAGTGGCACCAACTCTAGATGCTATAGATTGCATCTTTTACAACTGTTAGTGTAATTTACAAGAATGAACTTAATATGACAAAGAGAAATAGAAAAAGAATAACCTTGTAGGTCTACAGTCTCTGCCAAGGCGAATACAATGCAAGTTTATAGCATACACAGGCTTCTTCAATATAATTATCTCACATAGACTTTATTCTTCAAGGCAGGTTGCAACTTTAGCAGCTTGATGTAGTACTTCTAGTTGCAGCAGCAGAATAATTGCACAGTGGCAATGTTTAGGTGATTATGGCACAAAATTCCTCAACATACATGAGCTTCAAATCCCACAACAATTATGGCTCATCAAGCACAGGCTCATACAACAATCGCATTATTCTTAACTCATACACAAAGGAAAATTTACAGAATTTCCTCCATGCACAAAATTAGGGTAAACCAAATTAGGTTTTATGCATTCTATCCGTCACAAACAATTAGACCAACAACACTTTACCTCCACGCAATCAGAGAAGGGAAGCTCCTTCAACATAGGCAACTAGCTCAACCAATGCAGAATGCAGTCTTCAACTCAGCATACATGCAGTCTTCAGCATAAAAGATAGGTTTTTATACCACGCAGTCTTCAACGCAGTCTTCAGCAATCTTGTTTGTAGTAGCACAATGTGGACTCTTCAATGGAAGGTTGTATCTTTGATGAAGTCGCAACACTCTTCAAGCAGTATTCATCAACAACTCGATCTTCACATCAATTGAGTCGCAACAATGGTCTCATCCAAAAATAACCAGCTCCAAATGTCATATTCAGTGTGCACTTGAAAAAAACATAAATATTCTTCAAAATGTGGATTCAAGTATAACCAGGGTGCAAACCATTTCAGTTCTATGTGATCTCCTAATAAAAAATCCAAAACAAAATGAAGACATCTTGCAACCATCTCTCTCCGGCATCATAGTGAACAGAAGCTATCTTGAGCGAGCTACGAATCTAAGCATCAGCAAACCCAAGTTCAGAAAGCTTCAGGTGAGCTTCTGCATAGTCAGCAAAGAAAGCATCTTCATCCTGTGCATACTTCTAAACATAAACTGCAAAATAGAAGGTCACATCTCTTCAGAAAATCGACGCCAGAGGTCATGTCTCTTCACGCAGTTGAGAAAGGGCGTGTATTTCACCATCATTCTTCAGTCACTAATGTTCAGACTTGATCTTCACATCTTCACGCATTCAATCAACATTGCATACTGCACACTTCACACTCTCATTCAACACAGTCACGCTTCAATCAACGCCGTAGCAGTCTCCACGCTCTTGAAAAAGGCTTGAGTCTCCATCAATATTCATGATTTACACACAGCATTCACGACTTGCAAGAGTGCCCAAATGGAATTCAAAATGTTGTCAGAAACATGATTACTCATCATCCCACGACATCGATAGAGAATGGAGCTCACCATAATTTCTTTGACTCAGATATAGTCATCCACATGATTATGAATCAGTCTCCAATGAGCTTAATCTTCAAGATAGAAATTGCAATTGCATCTGCGTTATCACCAACGCCAAGGATTATTCATTTCGGATGAGTGTTTACAAAATAGTACACCTTACTTCCACACTTAGTACGAATGTGAAATCCCAGAATTAGGGTTTTATTTGCTTTCAATGGCACAGAGATAGATCACCCAACAAAAACATGCAGAGGAGGGGAGGAGTAGCGCCAAGAGTAGAAGGTAGACTATGAAGAGGGTAGGCAAAGCGTTTTTGCAGAGAATCAGAGAGAAGGCAGGTATCCACGCAACAATATTTACACATCAAACTCCACTCAAGGTTCTAGGGTAGAAATTAGGGTTTCTAAGAAATAATCATTCCTCAACGCAATTTGGAACTGTAACGCATACAATGAATGTATGCAGGCTGGTAGGAGAAACGGCCAAGGTCTGATAACGCAGGCAGAATGGCAGGCATGCAATGCAGCCAGGAGTTATGGTAGGCATCCAAGCTCTGATACCACTGATAGGTAATAACTCTCGATTCTATATTATTCCATTGCTAATGCATACATTTATACATTTCAGTCGGTGGTTGAGATTCCGACCAGCCTATTCATATTCCTACATGACTATTCATATTCTGAATATATTTACACTATTTACATGTTGTATAATCCCGATGGATTATATTCCAACAATTGGTGATGCCTGTATTTCATCTTTTGATCTCCTTCTTTTTCTCTGTGGTGCTGGAACTTCCAGATTTGCGGCTGATGTAGAAGGGATATCCTCTGTTTCGACATTTTCTTGTTCTTCCTCAATCAGGGTTCCTCCCCATTCAGGGGAAGATTCAATGGTCAACACCTCCATGTTTTCATCTGTTATAATAGATCTAACATCTTCGGTTTCAACTGTCGCAGTATCTAATGCTGCTTCAGTTTCAGCCTCTGCTATCAGAGATGCCCTATTATTTAGTCTTTCCATTGGGTTTTCTTGTACATTCTCCCCCAATTGTTCTGCTTGATCTCCTGACTGATCCTCCGATCCAGTCTCATTCCCCCCCAAATAAATTGGAGAGACTCTGAACCTCTTGTTGCTCTACATTTCCCCCCAACTGTGAATTGGTAGGCTCTTCTTGGTTTGGAACAGGCCCCATAAGTACATGTACTTCTATTTCCTCTTCTATTGGAACACCAAGCAAAAGAACGGGTTCCTGAACTTGAATTGTAAATTGCTCACAAGTTTGGTTTTGTTGAGTAAGGGCTTGTAAAATTATTAATTTAATGAGGCCATGGTGGGTAAGGGAAGAGTTTGGATGCTTGGCTGTTCGAAAAAACCCCGCCATATAAAGTAAATCATTGAATAAATAAAATGGAATGTTTAGCAAGGCCCTGTGATGGAGATGAGATAATAAATGAAATTTAGAGTGATAAACTGTTTGATACCTACCTTCACAGGTGATATACTTCTTGAGGAAAATTGCTACTTGATTCCATGGCCGAGGCAATGAATTCAATGCTATCCCCCTCCATGATGGTTGAATGTGCTCCCCTTCCTTGAGAAAATCCTGTACTGCTGCAGGATTGGGGGTTCTTCATCCAAACCAAGCTCTTCCCACTCGAGGAAGGCCAGTGACCTCAGCCACTATTGCTTCAGAGACTTCAATATGTAACCCCCAAACCTCTAAGTGGGTTTCTATAAGGTTCAAAGTGAATTGTAGAGCTGCCTCATGATGAAACCCATTCAGGTGTTGGAAGAATTCAGTCTAGCCCACAGCTTGAAAAATAGCGAAAAATTCATCATTTCTTTCAAGTTCTCGCATGTTTGGAGGTTCATGCCAAGATGGAATCCCCATGTTGTTTTCCTTTAGAAGTGTGTTGCAGTCTGATAGATTACAAATCCTGACAATGGAGGTTAAAGCACAGAGTATGCATGAACAACTGAGAGTGGAGTTGGTAAATTAGGAAAGTTTTAGAGCATCGAATTATTTAGAATTTATCCCAAATTAGGAAAGGTGGCGGTTATGAGGTAACATCAATGGTCATTAAGTCGCACGAGTGGATGGTTAATGATATGGAGGTGTAATAATGGGCATAGAAAGGAATCTATGATTAATATTGTTAGATCCAGTTAATACTTAATCAAGTAGATAATCAAAACCATACCTTTGAAAATACACAATGGATGGTGACCTTTGGAGAATAGTAGAGCATGTGAAGTGCAACCATTTAAGTGTAATCATTATTGTAGGTATGATATAATGGCCTTTTCCGCCGGAAAACCAAAACCATCGTGTCAAATTGGTTAGAAACATGATGAATGCTGGAGTATAAATCAAAATCATTGGCATCAGGAATCGGACCCAGATCTGGAGGAGTTGCTAACCACGGTTGCAAAGAATTCTTCCAATAATGGAGGAGTCACAGCCGTAGACTATAGACAAATCAAACAGTTTAGCAAAATCATGGCCTTGGATTATACAAAAATTAGTCAAATGTGGTGGAGTCGCAGCTGCCGAAAAAGGTGAAAGTGGACAAAAGTAAAATGGTGTCGCAGCTGGCAGAATTGGAAAAGGGCTTTAAGTTGACAGAAGTTGACGGTGTTGCAGCTGTGCAGAATGGGGTAAAAGTGGAAAGTTACGGTGTTGCAGCTGTGTGGAACGGGGTAAAAGTAGAAAGTTACGTGTTACAGCTACGTGAAACAGGATAAAGCCAAAAGTTTTACGGTGTTGCAGCTGCGCGGAACGGGGTAAAAGCAAAAATTTATGGTGTTGCAGTTGCGCGAAATAGGATAAAGGAGGAATTTTTACGGTGTTGCAACTGCATGGAATGGGGTAAAAGAAGAAAGTTACGGTGTTGCAGCTGCACGAAATGGGCTAAAGGCAGAAGTTTTACGGTGTTGCAGCTGTGTGGAACAGGATAAAGGAACGTGTTTTGGATGCAACAGATTTATTTAAGGAATTTTCTTTTGGTGCAGGAAGTTATAGAAGGACGATCCTGGTCAATAGGCCCAATGATGACCATCGCTCCTTAGGTGCTTCCCTGCACATTTTATTTAAAAAAAAAAACGGATCAAGTGCAAAAGAAAAAGATAACAATAACAGTAAAAAAAAATCAATTTATCTATGTACAAAAATTCATGTAAGATTTACAGTGATTAACGAATGATTGACAGGGGTAGAGAAAAATTCCTGCCCTTGTTCTAACTGGTAGTCTAAATCAGCTACAATCTGTGAAATGAATGCATCCTTTGAAATGGGCTTATGGTACAGTTGCAGCTTGTGACCATTAGCAAATAATGGTGCACGATTCTCATCAATGGTTACCAAGTAGACCGTACCATTATCAAATACTCTGTCTACTAGGTATGGGACCAACCACATTGTGCGTAATTCACCCTTGAAGTCCCTTCAGTGAATCTTGAATCGTATAATAATGCTCAGTCTCCCTCACAGAAGACTTTCTTTTTGATGAATCGGTCGTGCCAATTGGATCTATGTTGCTGAATTAATACTGTCTGATCCACAACAGCTAAACGGTTCTCATCAAGTTCATACAATTGATTCAATCTTCTCTTCTGTGCTTCGGTTACATCTAAGTTTACCTCCGTAGCTGTCTTCAAAGTCTTAATTACAAATTCAATTGGGAAGAAAACACTTTTCTCATATACCAAGTCATAAGGAGAAAAACCTATAGTGTTGCGCCAAGTAGTACGATATGCCCACAATGCTTCCGGAAGTCTATCAGCCCAATATCTACGATGGCTCTTGACCGTCTTAGTAAGGATAGATTCAATAAATTTGTTAGTGCTTTCCACCTAGCCATTGGCTTGGGGATGGTATGGTGAAGCTATTCGGTGCTGAATATGGTATTTTTGTAGCAGAGCTTCGAATGGATTCGACACAAACTCCGGTCCTCCATCGGTAACCACTTCCTTGGGTACCCCGAAACGGGTAAAGATTTCACCATACAGGAAATCGATCACATGCTGGTCATTGGCTTTTATCAGAGCCACAACTTCTACCTATTTCATCATGTAGTCGGTACAGACCAAAATGTAGGCGTTGTTCTTGGAATGGGGGCTGATAGGACCAACAAAATCTAAGGCCCATCTATCAAAGGGTTCAACCACCAATTGTGGTTGAAGAGGCATTTGATCTAATCTATTGGGCTGGCCCATCCTCTGGCAGCTATAACAAGACCGGACATATATTTTTGCATCCCTAAAAAGGGTTGGCCAATAGTATCCCATTCTCAGTGCTTTGTGTCCTGTCCTCCTGTCTGCAAAATGCCCCCCATAAGGCTCATCATGGTAGGCCTTCAAAATATGGAATATTTCATCTTCTCTTACACATCTTTTGATCTCAAGATCAGGGTCTGTGTAGAAGAGATGACCGTCTATCCAACAATACCTGGCACTTTGTTGAATAATTTTCCTCTTTTCTCTTTTGGAAAAATGTGCTGGAAGCTTTCCTGCAGCCAAGTAGTTAGCGACATTTGCATACCAAGGGGAGTGAGCTGAAACTGCAGCTAAGTGTTCATCTGGAAAAGAGTCCTCAACAGGAAAATTATCATCACTATTAGTAAAACGAGATAAGAAATCAGTGACAACATTTTCTCTTTCAGGCCTGTCTATAATGGTAATATCAAATTCATGTGATAATAACAACCACCTAGTTACCTTGGAATTGGTAATAGGTTTATTCATTAGATATTTGATGGCTGAGTGGTCAATGTGCACAATTGTAGGATATCTAGTGATATAATGTCGAAATTTGTTAATGGAGTAGACAATAGCTAAAAAATCCTTCTCAGTAACAGTATAATTAAGTTCGGCAGGGGCTAAGTTTTTGCCAATATAGTAAATCGCATAAGGCACTTGACCATCCTGCTGTCCTAAAACTGCTCCAATGGCAGTATCAGAAGCATCTGAAGAAATGTGAAAAGGCAGGGTCCAATTTGGTCCTCTTAGGATAGGAGCTATGGACAGCTTCTCCTTAAGTTTAACAAACACTGTCTGGCATGCCTCATTCCAAATAAATTGCACATCCTTCATTAACAGTGAAAACAAAGGAGAGGCAAGTTTGGAAAAGTTTTCTATAAATCTTCGGTAATATCTAGCATGCCCCAAGAAACTTCACACTTCTTTTTGAGTTACAGGAGTAGGTATATTTTTTATTACCTTTATTTTTGAGGGGTCCACCTGGATGCCATCAGCAGAGAAGAAATGCCCCAACACCACTCCTTTACTCATCATCATATGACACTTTTCAGTGCTTAAAGAGAGCTGGGTCTGTTTGCAGCGAGTTAAAACCTTTTCCAAAATTTTCAATGCTTCTTCAAAATCTCTGCAATAAGGAGTAAAATCATCCATCCCTTTGTCCCTTGGAGCACTTTTGTGTTCTTCCCAAGCTTGCCTTTTGATTGTGAGCTTGCTATCGAGAGATGGAGGATTGAAGTGGTAGAGGCCCAAGTGGGGGATTCAGTTTCTCTGATTCGCAGACGTGCCAACAGAGGTTGTATCTATTGTAATCTCTGATTTATATTAATATAAATACCTTTTCCTATCCAATAATGTGTGTTTGAATGAATATTTTATCCATGGGATTATGTCAAATGCTTATACATTATTGATTATATATGCTAGAATAGATCTAACACCATGATATATAGTATGCTTGTATTGTTTACTTGTTGTTGAGGAAGTAATTTATCAATTCAAGCCAAAGTTGGAAAGCTCAACGGGGATCTACTTCAACTGTCCGGAGTAAGGTACGAGGTCTGATCCTTTAGTGTTAGACATTTAATTTCTATTGCATATTGGAAAGGATTGATTTCTGGAGTCAAGCTATCTGTTGTGGTACCCCAGGCCATAGAAATTTCTCTCCGTAACAGAATTGGTGACTCCCCTGGGGATGTTCCTTGTTTTTATTTGGGCGTTTGCGGGCACAATGGGCTTGATATTCTTGAGTTGCTCTTTGTTTCTCCTTGTTTCTATGTTTCATTTTATAGTATGTTCATCCATTGACACTCCCCTTTATTGGTTTGACCCTTAGCCTGCTTTTTACCACTGCCTGCTCTCTATACGCTGGTTTTTTGCCAAGAGTCACGTACATATGCGGATTTTTGGCCAAAAATCACGTATATATGCTGCTGTTCTTTAAACAGTCGTGTACATCCTCCCTTTTGTTGAGTTTGATGTTGTGGGAAGTTGCTGGGTGAGTTGTGAGTGTGGTTGGGTCTTCCTTGGATCTGATGTTGTCTGTTGGATGCTTCTTTTGTGACCAAAGATTGCTTTTTCATTGATTTTTCTTTGAAAGTAGTTTTAGTCATTTATCCTTTTTGTTTTTCCATTAGCGCATTACTCTTTTTTGTCTCGGTGTCTTGTTGGGCTTGTGTTTTATACTTGCTGTGGAGACTGAGAGTTTTAGATGACTTTTATGTCATTTTTCATTCTTTTATATTGAAAAATACAAAGTAGTTGCACTCTTAGTTGCATCTTAGATATGGATTTGAGGAGGTACTTGCATTGGATTGCTTGGATGAGAGTTGTTTTTAGGCTTTCATATAGGAAGGATTGCATTGGCATTCGAAAATGAATATATATTTATGCATCTCATGTAGTGGCATACCCTATTTTTCATTTGACAAAGATTGCACTTAGCATTGTTTGTTATGGTGTGCATATTTACTTCACTGCTTAGTCATAATGTCATTAGTTGCATGGCCATTTCCCTTTGAGTAATTATAGCCAATTAAAATCAACATTTAATTAAAATGTACACTATTTTATTTGATAGGGTTCACCAACAAAATTAGGTTTTAGGGTCTTGGAATAGTTCATTGTGAGTAAATTCTCCAAGACCACTAAAAAACAACATGTATGTGTCTGTCCAGGTGAGTGTGTGAAATTCCTTGGTATAACCAATGTTTCTCAGGATCCTCCTCTCAAAAGGGATTTAAGCACGAGGTAGTGTGAGTGGTTATTGATTGGGATGACCCCTAGTCATAACTGAGTAGCACTGGAGATATTTCCAGGATTGTATTCGTATCTGGGGGCTCTTTCGGGAGTTTCGGGCTTTGCTACCCTGCCCATACGGTCAATCTCTCCTGCGACTATCCACCTGATCATTGATTATATTGAGGTGACCTTAGTGGCCTTACCTAGGATATCGAGGGGGTACTTTGTAGGGGTTATTCTGCGGGTGTCCCGGCCAGGTTGGGGTCGGACAGCACAGTCGCTTTACGCATTGAAGCTGAGGGCCACAATAATTGGTTACTTACCTCTGCTTGTTATGTATGGGAGTCCCAAGCCTCTCTTAGGCGAGACATACCTGCTGCATTCAGGAGCTCACATGTCCTCCCCTTGGTTTGCTTATATTTTGGCTTTATATTTTCTTAGGAGTGTGCTCTTTGTGCGTTAGTTGGCCTTTGGGATCGTGGTTACTTGAGTATATTTATGCTCTCTCGAGTTCGAGTCCTTTTATTTTCGGCATGCCTAGTATCCTATCACCCGTCCTTAGTCCTAGAACGGACCCTGGTGTTAGAATTGGGGGCATTACAACCCCTTACCGTGCTCATATATTTGGGAATGGTCATATTCCATCCTCTACTCCATTTGTGGAGGATTTTTATTCCCTTCGCTCAGTCTTTACACCGGTGGTCACCCTCACGGGGGTGGTAGTGGATGCGTGAACTTTGGGTCTACACCTTACTTTCCTTTTTATGTCTCATCGTTCACCGCATTGTTTCCTTTGGGTGCTGTTGTCATGATCATTCCTCCCTATATCCTATAGTTTGGATTCTTTATTGACTATTTTGGGTTGTTTTGGACTAATATGGTTGTCATGTAGGGTCCAATTTTTGTACACTCTCTTCGAGGTTTCGTCCCATTCGTTCCTATCACAGGTATTATGTATGAACTGGCATATAGGTTAGGATTTCACATCCGCTTGCACTTATGCATTGCCTTATGACCGTTCCATCTTAACCTTAGGTACGAACCCATTCCATGGTATCACAGAAACTTCATGTTGTTGTTAGAAGTGATATTATGTGAATGGTAGAGCTTACCTATACATGGGTGTCCTAGTTAGCTCCCTTTTGCATTTGGTACCCATTCTGTGAGTCCTCTCTTAGTTCTGGGAGTCCCTTTTAGTCCCGCCATGTCGTTGAGCAAGAGCTTCATACTCCTCTTGAACTTTATGCTGGCCATTTCCCCGGGACTCCCTTATGTCAAATTGTAATTGCATTATCATGAGCTTTTCCTGCCTCATTGAGCCTTATGCCGACTTCCCTGAGATTTTTGTTTTAGCCATATAGCCTAAGCTTGTCTCATGTCTAGCCATGCAGAGCCATATATTTATATACTTCGCAACTTGTTTCCCTTTTTACCAGGAGGGGATTTCCCCCCGAGTGTCGATATCCTACACATGTATCCTTGCATTGAGCATAGGTATGTTCCACTATTTGGAACTAGTTTGTTTGCCCTTATGACACTTGTCTCCTCCTAGTCTGTAACTATAAATCCATTTTATTCTTTTTCAAGCTTTTTAAATAACTAAAAAAGTCCAAAAAAACCAAAAAACCAAAAAGTCAGACAAGGAAAGATGTTATCTTTGGCAGTTGTCGAGTCGTGTCGCCTTCGAACATAGCACTATATATCACATCCATTGGTTGGGTTATAGTTTGACTTTAGGAGCTCTACTCATTTATCTAAGTTTATCTCCACTGACTGGTTAAGCTTCCAGTCCCCATGGAGCCTCTGTCGATGCCTCCTGTGTCACAGAGATGTCCCAGTTTGTATATCGAGTCTATGCTGCCTCTATTCAGTCACCATACGCTGTTATGCTCTTGTTCAAAGGAAGTTGAAACCTAAGTCAGCCATTCCTCATTTATCTTGACTTTGCATGTCAGCCATTCCCAGTACAGTTACTGGTTCATGCACCTTATGATCGAGTCCTTCCACATTATACAACTTTAATAAGTACCTCATGTTGGATGATGGGGGATGCCTTAATTCCCTCCTTCCAACGGATTTCATCCCATCGACTTTAGATCATTTATTCTGGGATTGGAATCTAGAGTCATTTTGAGTGCCTTGAGACTTGCAGTCATCAGTGGCAGGTTCTCTCGCCATCGACAGTCTTTGGGAATACATCAATGTCCCCTGATTGATGGATCCTCTCAAGTGTTTGACCTCAACACATTTATTCACACTTGTTAGTTTGCACTCTAGTACCTTGATTCCCATTTTCATTATCGGTGGGTGATCTCGCGTCTGTTAACGATATACATTAATGACCAGTAATCAGACGATGGAGTACTATGTTTGACCTTGACACCTCTATTCACATAGTAGGACATGTACTCGTAGCGGTTTGTGTAGAAGACTTTCCAGATTGATGGCATCTATTATATGCTACCTCCTTGATCATGCTAGTGTTCATGAGATTTCAGCTCTCGTGACTTGATTCTAGTATATGTCAGACATTTCCAGCCACTATGGAGATCTTGATCTGTTATATATCTTCAGCCATTATGGAGATCATGGTCCTTTGTATATCTTCATCATGGAGATTATTATCTATGTATATTGTACGTGGTGATGACCACTTATGTGATATCTTGTATCATGCCTATTCATGGCCATTGTACTCTTATGTATCCAGGACTACTATATGTATTTGCAGTTATGTGCAGAGTTGTATTATTGTACTATGCTGATTGGGTGGTTGGTCCTCCATTTGGGATTCCTCATCACTCCACTTCTGGGATGGACTTATAATGTATTTTAGCCATCGTATGACCCCTATGACCTCACACATTAGGGGGCATCTGTTATATCTGATTTCACCACTCCAGGTGAATCACACTTTGTATGGCCTTCCCCTGTCCCACTGCAGACTCCTTAGACCCCTTGGACCATTTTTTGTCCTTTGATGTTTCCTTGATCATCCCTAAAAACATGTGAAAAATGATACACGCGACTTTTAAACCTATAATCATGTATATACGCGGGTTTGACCACTAAAACCACGTACATCGAGATGTGTACAAAATACAAATCCTTTTGGAGTTTTCCTTGACATGGATCCGACTCACTTGACTCCTGGCCTTCCCTATGCCTTGAGATCGCTCGGATTCGACCCTTCATTACCCCTTTGAAAAGCTATATAAGGAACTCCTTGGTACATTGAAGGCTATATAGTCCATTGTTGCTGGAACTTATGCTTGAGTCTGCATCCCTTTGTCCCTTGGAGCACTTTTGTGTTCTTCCCAAGCTTGCCTTTTGCTTGTGAGCTTGCTATCGAGAGATGGAGGATTGAAGTGGTGGAGGCCCAAGTGGGGGATTCAGTTTCTCCGATTCGCAGACATGCCGACAGAGGTTGTATCTATTGTAATCCCTGATTTATATTAATAGAAATATCTTTTCCTATCCAATAATGTGTGTTTGAATGAATATTTTATCCATGGGATTATCTCAAATGCTTATACATTATTGATTATATATGCTAGAATAGATCTAACACCATGATATATAGTATGCTTGTATTATTTACTTTTTGTTGAGGAAGTAATTTATCAATTCAAGCCAAAGTTGGAAAGCTCAACGGAGATCTACTTCAACCATCTGAAATAAGGTACAAGGTCTGATCCTTTAGTGTTAGACATTTAATTTCTATTACATATTGGAAAGGATTGATTTCTGGAGTCAAGCTATCTGTTGTGGTACCCCAAGCCATAGGAATTTCTCTCCATAACAGATGTTCAACGTCTTCAATGATGGGGGTTGCATTGGATAAATACTGTGGATTCATCCCTTCTTCATGCACAGAGGATGGAACATCCTCAATGATCAAAGGCTCCACTACCTTTCCTGATCGTAAGCAAATATCGTTGCAGGGTACAAGAGTAAGGGAGTAAGCAGGTTTGTTGACAGTATCAAACTGATGCACCATTTTATTATTTGGGTTAGGATTAGGTTGAGCAGGCAGCTGAGGTTGTATCGGCATATTGGGGGCAGCATTGTTCTAGAGTTGCAACTGTGACTACAGATAAGGCTGAGGATATTGAAGAGGGCACGGTTGTTGAGAAAATGGTTGATGTGGAAGCTGTTGAGGAAACTGGTTCCCTGGATGGAAATTTCTCCATCCAGGAGACCAAGAATTTGGTTGGTGTGGTGGCTGAACCAAGGGGTTCCAGGAGTTAAAATTTTGCATTGAAGGTTGAGAGGGGTACCATTGCAGATTAGAATAAGATGAAAGGAATTGTGTATTCATATGCTGCATATTATTCCAATTATTCATGTTATTCTAAAATGGAGTCATACCTTGATTTCAAGGCTGCCAGGGCTTCTTTTGTGCAACAAAGTAAGCTAGTTCCACCTCTGGAGTTGATGCCTGCAGAAAAGCCTTCACTTGAGGTAGTGATGGGCATTCTTATGTGTCATGGTTCAGCTCGCATAGCTGACACACTTCTATCTTGTCGAGTGGGCACTCCTTCAGAGGGTGGTTCTTTCTACATCTAGGGCAGAATACACCTAGTGTGAGATCCTCTACTGCTTGTTTCTACTTTTCCCTCAGGACATCTATTTCTGAGGAGATGGAGCTCATCATTTTTGTCTGGAAATTTTTTAGGATATTTCCTATCTCTACACGGGTGGCTCCTCCATTAGATGACTTCTGAGTTTTGTCGAAGATATCACATTCTAATTTGTCCTGTTTGTCTCGTCTGTTATTCCTAGAAGATCCCCTAGACTACCTTTTTCACAGTTCCATGATTTTCTCGAAGGACTCCTTGGAGATATCCCCTTTCCTAATAGGTTTAACATATCTAGGAAATAATCCCTAATCCCACAAAGTAGGATTATTTTGAGCACATATAACCCCATATTAGTCTGTCCAGCTCTCTGCACATTATATAAAATCCTTTCAACAAAATCTTCCAGACTTTCATCATCCTTCTGTACAATTTTAAATAGTTCTTCTCTCTTATCCTTGGTATTGCAATAACCCTGATATTTGTCCAGGGACACCTGTTCATCCTGTCCCAATTAGTGACAGTTCTGCCTCTTAGGATCATAAACCAACGTAATGCATTGTCCCTCATAGTGGCAGGGAAGAGTTTCAACTTTTGTGTGTTGGTGGTGTAGTCATAGCTGTAGCATAGAATATCAAATTCAAAAAGAAATTCATCTAGATCCTCTGCTACTTTTCCATAAAAGCAAGGCAACACCGATGTCGATATATTTTTCATGGGGGCTATCCCTTCTGGTTTTTTAATTAGGAACTGAAGTGTAGCCACTATCCCTTCAGGTAGGGAATTACCTTCATGATGATGATTTTCTCCCATTGCCTCTTTGTCTTTGGAATCGCGTTTGTTACTCATATTTTCCTCGGTTTTATCCTCTTCCTTCTTCCATTGATCGATGAATTTTTGATGGAACTGTGTCCACTCTTCTTCAGTCACAACCTTCCTGTTAATGTGATAGATCAGATCTCGATCAACCAATCCTACAGTATTAACTCTGTCTTCTTCTACAGGGGTATTCGAGGGTGTTGTAGCTCCTCGTGTGTTCTCCACTGTAGAGTGTGACGCTGCCACTCCAGGGTTGGTAGGGCTTCTTTTGATGGGTGTTTCCTGATAGTGAGCCTCGGTGGAAGAATTGGTTCTATCAACAAGACCGTCAATGAATGTTCTTCTTCCCAATGCTGGACCTCTCCCACGGCCTCGACCACCTGCAACATTAGTGTTCTATGGGGTTCTGGGATTTATAAGATGGTCATGTTGTACCCTTCTTGTATTCATGCAACCCAAAAAATGCAAATGAAAACAAACCGAGGAAGACTAAATAAATACAATTACTAGATGCAACTACAATAGTGTCTAATACTTATCCTCCCCAGCAACAGCTCCAAAATGTTGGGCACCCTATATGCAAGTTAATTAATGCTAACATACAGAGTGTTCAATATAAATTGTCAACCCAGGGAAATATTTTATTTCAAGGATAATATGCACTATATATGCTTTAAACACTAAGTTGCTATAAGTAAATGATCCTAATTTCTTGTTCAGCCACACTCATCCCATAATCCACTTAATCTAATTTAATTTCTCAAGAATACAGCCACAAGTACCTTTTACGGTTCTTAATATAGAATTAAAAGATTCAGGAAATAACATCTAGATTACTCTTGTAGAAAATGAAATCCTGATTGCCAAACCATCCAATGATCCACCCAATTATCTTGATTTAGCTATTCTAGCAATTCAAAGGATATGAATTGAATTCAACTATTCTAGAAATTCAAAGCACAGGAATAAAATTCTGCAACTATAAAAGCAAAGGAACGAACTGCAAGGATCTATGAAAACAACAATTGAAAGAACTAGGGATGAAAAGGGCTGTTACAGCTATCACACAGTTGCATAAGGGACAATTACCTATACATTCGACTGACACACCATACCACTGCAATATTACAAGAAATGAAATTACTGATTATCCAATAACACACTGTGAATCAATAACTGTTGCAGCTTACTATGAAGAAAGGAAATTATCACAAAATCACACAACAGAATAAATACCTAATTAACTCAGCAATCCCTATGGGAAGGCGGGCCCAACCTTCACACAGAGACACTGGAAATAACACGCATTAAAACACCGAGATCTGAATCAAACTCCTTGTATTAAAAATGGCAGATGAATCACGTAACCTTAATCACAGCTGATACAATAATTTAGTTAAAATGTTCAACCCCTGGCTTAGAATGGTCTCCCATATTTATGCCATTAAAATCATAACCTCTTTCTCCTATTATTGGGCAGCCATGAAGATATCTGATCTTCAGGATTCCCTAATTACAATAAGCTGTTATAGTCATGGCAAGATGAAAGAAGCATATATAGGGAAGCTATTATTTGAGCCAGAAATAATGATCCTGATTGATTGAGAATATATTCTGTGGATTATAGCTACTTTAGAGTAGCATTGTACGGTTGCCTCCCATTCTGTCACAATCTGTTGCAGCTACCCTTGTACAGCTCGCATGGACTAATACACTGGGATCACGTTCTTTGGGCAATGATGGAATGGATGGAAATTAGCTTTATCAATGAATGTACATCCCTCCTTTGGCATGTTTGGCCCGCTACACTTGTATTCTCTATATCTTGAAATATCTTTATAAAACCATCATATGTTAGCATAATTTAAGATGTAAGGTCCTGATTACCACAATCCTAAGCATTAATAAAATAAAACAATAATTAACCATACCTTTATGACTTGAGGGGCCAAGTGAGGGAAAAACATCTGTTTGGCATGCAAAATAGGGTAGGATGAGGAAAAAAGAAGTGGATAAGAGTGGTAAAAAAGGGGCCATTTCTAGGCCCAACAATTATCGTTGGATTGTGAGATGCCATTTATACGCTCTCCTTCTACACATTCGGTTGTATTTGGGTTTTTGATCTTGCGATTGATACTCTTAAGTTTTCATTCATCATACAGTACTACTCCATCACATCATCATAGGTCCACCACATTACTGCCATATGCTTAGGGGGCACACCCCTTAGTTCGGTTCTTTGAACTGTCATCGTCAAATCCATATTCAACATCGTTCACCACCTTCGGAGCCACACACGAACTCTGATTCTGATTTAGATTCCTATCAATCTGAACCTACCTTGTTCATTTCCCCATCTATCCCCATGGATGGTGCACATATTGACCCCTTCCAAGGGGGAACAGTTGGTAGTGGGATTGTGTCCGTTTCGCCCATCATTACCGGTATCCCTTTCGCCATATCAACAGGTCATGGTCCTAATGGGCCATTTTCCACTGCATACACTACTACTAGTCCAATACCCACTAATGGTGGCCCCATTATAGCTACCATGGTTCCTACCATTCCACCATTTATACTTGGGGGCAGTGGTGCTTCCACGTCTATTCCGACTATTCCTACCATACTAGTGAATTCTCCTACTATAGGAAGTCAACCTTACCCACCCCCAGTTATACATGGGAACTGCATTCTTGCTTCTGCCAGCACCATTACTGGTCCTTCCCGATCCATTCTCGGTTCTAGTCTACAATTTATGTCTAGTATCAACCTATTGGATTTGGCACATTTGATAATTGACCCCATTCATCATAACCCACAATGACCTCCTATGCCTACCAAACTTCCCTTAGACATCCCTAAGTTTGAGGGTAGGGCAAGAGAAGAAGCCCAAAACCATATTATGTCATTTTACTCGCGGTCTTAATCTAACAACATAGTGGATGATTTCGTCTGGTTGAGGTTGTTCCAACGCACACTCACTAGTGCTGCGACTAAGTGGTATATCGAATTACCTCACGTAACCTACCCATACTTTTTCTCGTTAGCCTCAATGTTCCTTCAATAATTCCAGTTACCCTTCCATTATTATGAGAGAGTGGAAATATTATTATCATGTAGAAAAAACACAGCTACCCATATCATGGATCATATCCATGAATGGTGTTATCATCGTAGTTTTTGTAAGATCTAGTTGGATGATAGGATTTTCCTAAATTGGTTCCTCAAAACCTTACTCCCCCCCATATATAAGTACATTGCATCCAAGTGCTTGCAAACCAAGGAGGAATCCATCCTTAAGGCTCAACAGTTTGATCTTATATACGCCCATTCAGGTTACCTGTATACTATTATACTCGATGCTCCCAGTGCTAGCTCCTCATGTTGAGATACACTAGGGGTATCCCATGTTGTTGATGGAGTCATCGAAATCTGACCTCTCTTGCGATTCCATCTCATTTTGGTTACATCCCTAGTGTTGTCCAACTAGGTTATGCCCCTGGTTATTCACGGGTAACGTCTCAATCCGAAGCCACTCCTTCCTATGCACCTCCCGCACCAAATCCTCACATTCATGGATCGACTTGTTCAACACACTCGTGTAATGGATCAATGACCGAATTTGCAGCCCCACCAACTTCTCCTTTCTATTATCCTCAACCTGTGAAACCTACTCTGACTTCAACCCTGACTCCTACTGATCCTACATGACATGTCTACGCATAGCAGAATCTCCCTAACCAACATGCCCCCAATAAACAACAAGGGAAGGGAAGGAATAAGAGAGGTAGGAATCAAGGTAATAACCAAACTAAAGGAGGGGCCAACATGCCAACCCTCTGAACAATAATGACGTTGAACCCCTACACAGAATCCCCAGCATCCTGCTAGACCTGGGAAGAACCCACAGCTATGGACTAACCATCCGTGTGCCATTTATAACACTTACGACCATTACACTCATCAGTTTCCTCACTTGACTTGTGTCCACCGCTTACTATAAAACAATAGTCAACATGATCTCAACCACCTCCTCCTTTGCCGACTGATATATCATATTTGTGCACTATCACATCTGGTAAAGTTCTGACCACCTCGCAACCTTAGTCACAACCTCAACCACAATATTCAGGGAATTATTGGGGTTCATTCACTGTCCACATGATTCCCTTCCTTTTTCTACCATCCGACATTGTGAGAAAGCCTGCCATGGATACTCTCAATTTTCCTGGTTTCATGTTGGGTATTCCTATGTGGTACCTCGATCGACCTACCCCTCCCATAAATCCCCATGTTGTGTTGAATCTCATCCAGCCTATTGAAACAATGTTGCACCCACCTCCTGGTACACCAAAAACTGCTCCTGTCCCTACTCCTGCCCTAACTCCTCCAAAGAAGGTTGGGGGAAAGGTGACCAAAGTGACGACAGAACCACATCCTGCTCCTACATTTATTTTATGCGATGTCCAAGTCCATGTGACACAACATTATCCCGATTTACCTATCCTTTGCAACCACATGCACATTGTAGATGAGACTGATGAAATCCCAGTTTTCAATGCTCCAACTTTACCCATGGTCAAGAACAAGTTGCTCCGTACCAACCACCCATGTGCAATTTGTGGCAATATGGTAATTATTCACACCATTACCCAAACTTTTCTGAGTACCAGTCTCTCCTTACTCACCTTCGCATGCACTCCCGTGAGTTTGACATTACTGTCCTTAAGGAAACCACCCTCTGGTTTCTTCCTTAGACACAACTAACATCATCTGCACGATCTCTAGGTCCAGTAGTCCTTCCATCTTCGCCACCGTGAAAGATCCATCCAGTGTATCTATGTGCTGCTTTCATAATGACAAAGAGATTATTGAAGCTCCTTTGACTCTTAATTATCCTTGGGATGATATGCACCATCAATCCTATTTCATCCCCGATGAACCTTCTTCATCATCAGACCAATACTCCGTCGAAGCGAAAGACTTCATCCGTGGAAGTGTAGACTAGTTTAAGAACCCAATTCCGACACCAGACGCCTCTAAACAAGGTAACATGGCTAACATTTTGCCAACCATCAAGGTTAGTATATCAACCAAACCCAAGGTAGTTGAAGATATCACACTCAGAGCATCTTGCTCCCCTGAAGAGGTCACTTCGTACAAAGCACTTTTTCAGGAGTTTTGTGATATTTTCGCTTGGTCATATACCGAGATGTCTAGGATTGATCCATCTATCTTTGAACATCATATCGACACATGGCCTGAGGTTCTTCCCATTTGCCTAAAGAAATACCCCATTCACAAGTCAAAGTCTCCCACTGTCAAAGTCGAGGTCAAGAAACTGCGTAAAACATGTTTCATATACACCATTGTGTATACCACTTGGGTTTCCAATCTTTTTCCTATTAACAAAAAACAAGGTACCATTCACGTATGTACTGACTTTCATGACTTTAATTTGGCTTGTCCCAAAGACAAGTTCCCCACTGCGTTCATTGACTAGATCATTGATGCTTGTGTCGACCACAAAGACTTTTCCTTCATGGATGGTTTTTGTGGCCTATATCTCCTTACGTACGCGACCCAAGGTTTAACAACAACACAATACCAACAAGACACCAAAAGACATCGACCCGACAAAGAAATCTTAGTCAGCAACAATCGCGAGGCAGGTCCAATCTCACCTGAGATATATTAATGTGTAACTGCCATAACCATGTTTCTGCAGTTGGCGAGGGATTATAGTCCCTTGGCGCACCACCAAGGTGTTTGACAGAGATAGGAGGATGGAGTCTATTATTGTGTGACATAGGTGCAACAGTGTGCCACAACTGACGCGTGACACAACCTTATCCTTAAACACCTAACAACTGGCGCATCCATGTGGCACATCGGTTCCTTACTTATGATAAACAATGTGCGACTTATATTGTAACTTAGCATATTTAACCAGGAAATTATACATAATATGTCAATAATGATTTAAACATTCATTCATTCACTGATTGGTAATATTGCGACATACATTCAATCAGTAACTATAACAATACAAAGTAAGCAAATACTCAACATTCACATAAGCATTCGATCATTCAACACAGGAAATAACATGGAAACGCATCTGGGAAAAACCACCAAGGTGCTCTTCATCTGGCATGAGAAATATATGTAGCACCTTGCAGTCTGTGACTTGTAGACTTTTCTTAAGATATGTCTATCTGACTCAATATTATTTCTCTCATGCTCTCTGGTTTATTTCTTCTATCTACTCCTACTGATCCACACATAGCTTGGATCGACTCTTCTACTCTGCTGTCTGCGTACTCAGCTACAGACCTGTGGCTCAAAATCCTTCTACTTCTACTAGACTCTTCTTATGAGTCACAATACTGAATCTAACTGAACCTACTTCTTGAAGCTACCTCTCCAAGCTAACCCTTAAACAGAACGGGTTCCTCCTACTTATAGTATTTAGAAGACAGTGCAAGGTCGGCTGAGTATAGCTCAGTTATTACAGACACAAGTAGATACAAAATACCTGCAATTAAATTGATGACATGCCAAACTGGCCGTAAAAGTCCTGCATACATTAACCACAGCTTTAGCTATCCGTGAAAACATCTTTAAGCCTGTCTGTACTGGTCATAACTAACCACAAAACTATCCTTTATCCTTCCACTGATTTTTCCTTATGTAGTCTTCCTTGACTTGCACCTGTTCTGCTTTAACTCTTCTATCGGCCTCTTCCACTGACTCTTGATGTGTCTTTCCTCGTCGCAACTTCCTTATTTATTTCCTCCATCGCAAGTCCGCTTTTCCTCTTGTGCTTGCGCAACGGATTCTTCCTTGTGCACTTTCCCTGGTCCAACAGGAATCCAACACTCACATGTGGCTCATCTTGAGCCACTAAGCAAAATGGATGTCTTCGCAAAATTTGAGTGTTCACAAAACTCAAGCCTCTAGATCAGGCTGCACCACAGGACCAATGTTGTCTTGAAATTCTTTCAAATTTTTTTGTACCTTGGAAACTTCCTGTGTTACTTCCTTCGCCTACTTGGCCAACTGTTCCACCCGGTCAGAACTGATATGTTCCAATGGTCCTGATTCTAATGGCTGTGTGATGTGTTGAAGCTTCTATTGTACAGGCTGAATAATCCCTGTAACTCATGCTGCTTCCGATTGGTGCAAAACTACTTCATCATTCCTAGTCTGCTCTTGGTCGTAGAGAGCTTGGACTTCCTGCTGGAGATGCTTGATCTCAATGATTTTTGTAATCTTCTCCTTAAGCACCAACTTCTTCATTTATACCCTTACTACGGTGATTTTATCCTCAGCTTGTTGTACATATTCCTTGATTTTCTCCACAGTTTCATCCTCTAGAAGCGCTTCCCACATCGTGAAAATGGCTTCAACCGCCTCAGTGCATAGTTTTTCTCCTTTTCTTATCCTTGCAACATCCTCATATGCTACTTTTCTATGCTCTTCAAGCACCTCAAGAGGTGTGCTTGGTACCTGCTTTTCCTGAAGCTCTTCGACTTGCTTCTTGAGTTCCACCATGATCTTGGATAGGTGACCAACCTTGGTGACTGAGTCTTCATCTTCTTAACCTGCTTCTGGTGGGAACTCTATGACCGTGATTTTGATGGCTTCAGCAAGTGCAAGCCTGCTCTGTTCTCTGGCCTCAATTTCTTGCTCCTTTTATCTAAGGAGGGTTTTGCACGGTGTCGCTTTTCTTTTCTGCTTGGTCACCTGATATGACACCACATTTTCTCTGATTCATACCTCAGTTGCAGCCGCCTGTTGCACCACATAGACTTCATCTAGGGTAAGTTTAGAGAATTCCATATGCAATGTCTCAAACCCATGGACAACATTTTTGAACTCAGGTGTCCTCGTCTCCATTACTCGCACCTGGATTTCTACTTTTATCGGCGACACCAGCTCTAGTGTTACTACTGGGGTATTGTGATCTACGCCATAAGTTTCAGCCTCGACAGTGGATTTAACTTTGTTTATGACCTCTGTTAGTTGGTTGATATGCTCAGCGAGCTTGTTGGCCAGTCGCAGCTGTTTCTTACTTATTCCTTTCAAGCTAGACTTTGCAACCTCTGCAACTGCATCGGACAACATGCTTATGTCCTTGTTGGCTAAGTTGATTGTGTTAGCCAATTTGTCCACTTTCCTATTCTTGCAATGTCACTGATGCGCCTCTTCCTGGGCCTTCTTCACATCCTCATCAGTAGGTGTGCCCCCAGAGTCATCATCCTTATCATCATAATCATCATCATATTTGCTCTACTCATTGTCGTCATCGTCAAGGCTTAATGACTTATTGTATTTTCTGCCACTGCCATCATTTCCTTTCCCATCATCTTGGTCATGACCCTGACCATTCCCTTGACCATTTCCTTGGCCGTCACCTTGGTTCTAGGCTTGGCCATCTCCTCCCTAGTTTTCTCCTTGTTCCACCTGCTTGTTGACTGGGTTGCGCCATTCTGCCAGCTAGTCTTGGACGACTGCCCCCACATCATTGTTAGTAAACCCCACCTGATGCGCTTGCTTGGCCCAGTCCTTACTTGGCTCTAATATAGAATTGTGGACACTGGCTTGGAAGTTTATAAATGCCATGTATCTATGCAGTCGCAACCCTTACTTCGTGGAACTGCCTCACTACATCGCGCAATACCTCGCCATGCATGAATAACTCAATACTATTATCAGTCTGGCGGATCTTGTCCTGCTTGTTCTCCCAGAGGTTTTGATACTTTGCACCAAGGAAAAGCATTGGGGCGTCCACTGGATGGTAGTCCGGTGGGTCGGACCATAGAACAAAGGAAATCAAAATGACCAGCCAGGAGTAGTGGAAATTAGCTTTAGGCTTCTCCTATGCTTGCTCCGCATCCTCTATGAGATTGTTCAACAGGAACTGTGACCGGTTAAATATTACTCTTGTTGCACACTGCTCTATGATTTCTATCGTGCTGGTGGTACACCCAATAGGTCTCATCTTGCACAACAGCTTGCAAGCTAAGATTCTGGCTGCAAACCTACCATATTGTCCTCTATAGGGGCAATGAGGAATCCCCTACCTACGCGCTAAAGCTTATACTTCTACTTCATCTTGGTGGTGTTTCTGCTTACCCGTAGATACAACGTAGCGTCTCCCCCTGTCTTTGGAAGTCCTGTTATTGATGAGATGAGCTCGACATCAACAGGGTAGGGTCAATCTAGCCATAAACATCCTCTGTGAAAGCAGACGAGGAGTTGTTTCACATATGTGGTTACCTGTGCGCTGTGCCCAAAGTGTGACATGTGCAACAAGTTTAGCAAGCCCACACTATCGACACTGCTAGCCCACTCCATTGGCACTAAGAGTTAGGGCTCAGGCGACATGGCTGGGATCGTAACCATGTAGTTTTTTCTTTCCAAGCCCACTTGCTTGCGGGTGTCAACATCCTCAAACTGGAGCTTGGCTATCTTCAGCAGGATGTCCATCAACAGGGGTACATCATTAGGGATGCAGGGCGCCACTAAGGATGTGCACACTTTCTTCGGGAGGCTTACCTCTTGCGTGTCAACTCTCCTTGGCCGGACACAGTGTGGGAAGTTCTCCTCTTCCTCGGTGGCACCAACATCTCTGCGTGGTGGTGAGTCTGGTTCGTCCTACGACATATCCTTAAGAGGCATATCCGCAACGTCCTTAGCCTTGCGGTTTTTTGAGATATTCACCCTAGATGATTCTGGAGCCTCTCATGGCAGCACAGATGGTCGTGGACTTGCAACTGGTGGGTTAATAGTTGTATTTGGGATGGGGCCCGATCCAGAGGTTGGAACACAGGCTGAACCAGCCACCAGAGCAGTATGCGAGTTTCTTCTCACTATTGTCTTTGGTTATTCTTTCGGCTGTTGTACTTATGGCGATGTAGTTTCTTCTTCGATTGGAAATGGTGGTTCAACAGTTACATCTGATAGCTTGCTAGCACTGGAAATCTCTATGACCATGGGTTTCAGCTCGCTCTATTACAGGCTTCGACTCTACTAAATTTATCGGCTCTGGTTCTCTCTTTCTCTCTTTGTGCGCATAAAATAGTTCTTGGTGATGAAACCTCGTATTTATAGAGGTGTGCTCATGCCTCATGTGTTTATTGTAGTGGCAGATCGACGTCATGTCGATCACATGGGCTTCTCGATCAATGCATTCCTCATTAACCCGTATACTCGAGTTATGCACTGTACCTGTCAGGGAAGTTATGGCAGTTATGACAAGGACGATTGATGGGACCAAAAAGCATGTCGTCATTCTCGTCGTATCTCGCTGAATTAATGACGCTTCGCTGTCATAACCACCTCAATATTTGTTGGATATTCACAGTTTAATATCGGCTAGCCTATCATTCACGCTTTTTACTGCGCTTTTCCTATTTCTGCCGTAGACGTGCGACAAAATAGTTTCCTTTTCTTAGAACTAAAACTAAAAATATAAGTTTTTTATATTGAAATTGGAAAAATGTTTTTTCTAAAGTTATCAGTTGAAAGAACAAGTCTACAGGGATGTAAAATAGACTAAAACAAACATTTTAAGTTTTTTTTTTCGAAAAATTACATAAGATAAAGTAGCTTTTCAACTCATGCCTAGATTATCCAAGGTTCCCTTGGCCTAGGTTATTTCCCTTAGAGGTACATGCTAAGGTCAAAATTATGCTCAATATTCCTTGCTCAAATGCCAAGCCTTCCAATTATACTTGCTCCCGCCCCTTATCGTAAGCAGTGGTAGTTACTTGATAAGTATTTTGTTTCTTTTAGCAATTATTCTTGCACTTAAAGTTACAAAGTCCTAAAGTGGAGCAAGGTTAATGATAACTCAAGAGGGTTACCATTGTCACCTAAATAACTCCTCTTCTTTTTTGAGGGAGGATTAGGATTAGGATTAATCCACCGCAAGGGGCGTTTACATAGGATTAGGATTACTAAAGTTTGTGGAAGTAAGGTGTTAGGATTAATTAATCCTCCCTTGACCAAATATAGTCTAATTGATCATCTTTCCTAACTTAGGGAGACATTATTACTGTACTAGAGTGTAGGGAACACATATAGAGGTAAACTTCCACTTACTACATGTGCATGCATGAGTTAATGTGCCTCTGAGACCAATCCCTACATTATAGGATTCCACTCTGAGTGCCACCAACAACCTCTATCAATTAGTTGTGGTAGCTAAGCATTTATGCTGAGTCAACATCCAGTTACAATCAGTTATATCACTCTCGGTTAGCCTAGCGCCAGTTTTTCATGCATGTAGGAAGTGTGGCACATTTTTCCCACCTATCTCATCATTTAACTGATTGTAGACTGATTTAGACATCTAGAGTTAGACTAGTGAGCTCCGACAATGATTTAGACACACTAAGTTAGCCAATCGGTTAGGTTTAGTTGGTAGATTTGAATCTTATCCACATGATTCAAATTCTATTTATTGTAAAACCATTGTATTACCGATTGAATGAATGAAGATTAATGTTGTAATTAACTGATCAATTCTTATCAGATTTGTCTCAAATTTGTGTTGTTCAGTGTACATTATCTTTGATAATCCCACTGCAAATTTCCACTTCTCAATTGCTCTCATTTGCGTGTAGATAAATGGTTCACAAATTTAACATAAGGCTCAAGGTGATTGTAGTAAGGATTTCTCGCTACTACAGGGGCAGGAATGAATCCCTTCTGCCCTATAGGTTCCTGCTAGTGTGTAAATGCAGAAAATAAAACATAATGTAAATGGCAGTAATCTAAAACTAATCTAAGAACAAAAAGAAGAAAATGGAGCAATGGTGAACCCCTCTGCACACAAGAGGTTAGGGTTCCGCCTCTAATAACCTGCAAAACAATGTTAAGCAAAACCTGCAAATGAAATAGGGGTTAGAAATCAAAGCAAACTAAACAACTAAGAAATAAAACATGAAACATGGTTATACCTTCTCTAGTGGAAATGGGCCACCATGCCCTAGCTTGTGGAAGCAATCCTCTCTCTTGGATGGGGAGCAATGGCTCAATGGGAATGGAGGATAGGGAGTGTGGGTGGCTTTAGAGGCAAATGTGTCTCAAGGCATCCACTTGGGAAGCATAACAGTATGCAAGGGAGGAGTGTTTTGAGAGGGACCCCCCACCCTCCTTTTATAGCTTTTCCAAGGGGTTTTAGGGTTTTAAGCCCTTGGTCAGGGCTTTAGCCCCTTTTTGGGTTTTTAGACCCTTTCACCCTAACTTTAGCCCCTTTTAGGGTTTTAGCCCCTTTTTGAGGGCTTTGGATCCTAGGAGGCTATTTTGGGCTCTTTTTTGGAGTTTTTAAGCCATTTTCTTCATCCTTAGGCTATTTTGAGGGTGTGGGGGTCTAATGGAGGGATATGAGGGTCGTGAGATGGTGTCCTTGGGTGGTGTAGGCCATTGAGAGCTTAGTGGGGGATTTTTGGGTTAACAGATTTCCCCTTGATGTGTGAGGGTAGGAGCTCAACGTATGGCCGATGGACATCATAGGATTTGTTGCGTGGAGGTGGTGCTTTCGGGGCTGGGGCATGGTGGCTTTTGGTTTTTGTATTAATATGGTTCCCATCAATGGGTGAGATACAATAAATGTATGACATGTATATGGATGAGATAGGAATCCCCATGCTCGTGACAATGTCAAAAGAATAATTTGATCTATGCTCAAAAATACAAGAGCCGATCATATACAACGGATGTTACAATAATGGTTGCCTCCATGTGAGGCTGAATACAATACTGATCTGGTATATTGGACCCATGGCATTCTCATGGAATGCTATATCTTCATGACTGATGGTCTGCTGGATATGGAACGGTACATAGCTGTATGGACTTGCTGATTGAGAGTTAGAGTCTCTGTGGTACAAGTATGCTTGCATCAATCATAAAGGTATATCGAAGCATTGCTGGGGCTTCTAAACACTGTCTCCAATGCAACTCGAAAATCACAAGGGACATAACCTGTTTAGGTCCCTTGAGTAGACTCACCAATGTGCTAGAGTCAGGTGACATCCGGGGTCTTTGACCAAATACTGTGCGGAACAAACCCTGTACGAATCTCAATGGTGCGATGATGGAGTTGAAGTCAAGCACGTGAGAAACAACCATCCTAAGAGGCACTAAGGACTCCTCTCAAGTGATCCAAGCAACTCATCAATGAGGTTAATGAAACCAAGGTACAAGGACCTCTGGGTCTATCCTTTGGAATATGTGTGTTGGCATCGATAGAGGGAGACCTGTGCCTAGTCAAGGAAATGATGTTTCCTTGACTAGGAGCGCGAGGGAGATAACTGAAAGATGTGAAACAATCTGCGGACTGACTCACTAAATGGGGAGGGGAGGGGGAGGGAAAGAACTGAACAGGGGTAGGGGGAGTGTGGGATACTCAAAATTCCTTTGTTCAGAGTATGACGGCAGGGTGGACCAGGTAGCAAATGAAACTGACTCAAGGGAATGGGATCATAGTTGTAATACCGAGAATGTCGCTGCAGATGGGAAATAATTGGAGGAGGTGGACACTTTTGATACTGATGGGATCCAAGGAATACACATTGCAGAGTACTTTGAACAAAGATGACCCAATGTTGGAATGCTGCCAAACTGTTTACTGTGGGGAGGTGTCTAGGGACACCATTATGGTATGATTTCATGGATTTTTAGCGAGCCTGAGAAGGTAAATGCTCGATGGTGCTTTCAATTTTAGAGAGTCTGAAAGAACGAAGAAGAATCTAGTGGGGGCTCTTTTTCATTGGTAGTCTCCTGTGCCTGAAAAAGGATAAAAGTATACATAGGAGAGCTCGCCCATCCTGTGAGGGATGAGAGACTTCTTTACCGTTGGTAGTCCAATTAGGTCAAAAAAGGTTAAACCTATACTGATTGGACGGTCATTCAAATACTTTTATGAGCATGAATGAAACCAAGTTTGCTCGACAATGTTTTCTTGATGAAATGGCTGGAAAAGAGCTTAACGACAACCGGTAGTGAGATTTTTCGTAAGGTGCAACACCTCTGCCTGAGAAAGCATAAAAGTATGCAGAGTGGAACGGTCTTGGCTTGAGTGTGCCAAGGAGGTCCTTTTCCTGAGATGGTCTACATGGTCCGCAATAGGAGATAAACAAGACGATGTAGACACCCTTTCCTATACTTTAGCGAGCAGGAAAGGAAGTAGCTGCGCTCGGCTATCTTTTCATTGTTTTAAGGAGTCAGAAAAGAGCTTAAACGAAACTCCCGTGTGGTCAACTGATTGCGGTGGCACGAGCGATGCCCCATGTTGGGACGGTGGACAGAAGTCAAAAGGTCATCCATGCAGTATGGACGGAGCAAAAGGCTCTCAAACATACCAATATATGCATGGGATAGATTGCGGCAGAGGCTCATGAGTCGGTGCGGCAGAGGCACGTAAACTGAGGTGGCTCTCGGACAGAGGTTAGGATAGCGTGTATGTGTGTTGTGGTGGACGGACTTGACTACATGCGATGTGAGTGCAATTCAGGGGGCACTTGTATGCAAAATACATGTAATAAGAATAAAGGGTTTTGTGGACGATGGTCCAGGTGTTCGCGTACGATGCTGTGGATAAAAGAGACAACTATGTGCTAAAATACAAAATAAAAGTAAAAATGGCATTCCTTAACGGGTGGTAGCGGTCAAGAAGTGTGATACAAGTATAGGTCCATAGACACTTGCATCATCATGTCATGGCTTCGTAAATCAAGGTGACTTGTGGGAAATGGTCCCGAAATTAATTTATTAAACATGAGATGATGGTCTCATAAAGAGATATAAATTTGAGCCTGGAGGTGTGAGAGGTGTCTCGAACCGGTTCTGGGTGACTTTGAATTAGCAGTTGATGGTGCTGCCCCTAGTGCATTGGTGCACTCAGGAGTTTTTGTGTTACTATGTATATCCTGTTGAGAAATCATATGCGGCTTCTCATTTTGTATTGGACATGTTTTGGACATGCGACTTATCTATTTATCTATATATATTTTTGACGCACGTGGATGCACTTTTATTATGTGAGTATTTTTATGATGACGTGGAATGCAAATGTCTATGTGATGTATTATTACACTTGTGTGTGCATTTTTTGACATAGTTATGCATGATGTTATGGTTGTATGTTTCCTATATGTGGTTGTGGATATGCCAATTTAGAATATCGTTAGCCATTTGATTTGCGACACTATTGAGGTTTCTGGGAACATGTGTCAATGTGATGGATTCAAATGTTCTAATCATCTATTTAGTGCGCAGGTACTTTCTAAAGAGGCAGGGATCACGTAATCGATAGTGGTTGTTCAACCGAGACACAAGCAGCTGGAAGTCTAAGAAGACATCGAGATGGTGAATTCTTAACTGAAGAGTGGTGGCCAAGAGGCCACTGACACCATCATATTCAGCCTGGTTGTTGGTTGCGGTACCCACGCATATTTTGTCGATGTGGATCAACTCGTGCGATGGGGAGTAGATGACCCATGAAGCCGAGGTGAGGTTCAAAGACCATCTACTTGCTCCATCTACGAATCCCATATATCGGTTTGAGGTGTGCTCCATCTAAAGCAATGAGAGAAAACAATACATAAGACTCAATTTTGAAAAATGTGTAAAACAAAAAATGGAAAAAACTATAATACAAGTTGTAACGTTGTCACTCAAAGGGGTGACGTTAGAGGGAAATTCCTTTGGACTTTCCAAGGATCAGCGGTCATTCCTTTGTGTGACACGATGAATCCTTGTAGACCACCCATGGGGACACAGAAAACACACTTGAACAGGTTCAAGTGGATTCCGTATTGGTGACATCGTATGAAGACTTGTCACAAGTCATCTATGTGTTGTGTTTGCTTCTACGACCGCGCGATGATGTTGTTGAAACAAACCAACATAATGTGAACGAGGTCACGGAAGTAGTGTGTCATGGCACGTTGGAAGGTGGCTCCAACATTTTTTAGGCCAAATGGCATGACTCGATACATGAATGTGCCCCATGGGGTTGTGAATGCCATCTTATAACGGTCTTCTTTCCAGATTTGGATTTGGTTATATCTAGAAAAACCATCCATGAAGGAAAAGGCTTCATGTCCAGTGCATGCATCGATGAAGGGTGTGGGGAAGTTGTCTTTGGGACACGCCCCATTGAGTTTGTGGAAGTCTATGCAAATGTGAATGGTACCCTATTTTTTATTCATGGGAACATGATTAGAAACCCAAGTGGTGTATGCAATGGGATAAATGAATTCGGCTGTGTACAACTTCTCTATCTCAGCTTTCACCGTAGCCACTTTGGATGGATGGATGGGCCATTGCTTTTGGCATACATGAGCCACATCAGTCCATGTGTCGATGTGGTGTTCCATGATGGATGGATCTAGGCCAGGCATCTCTGTGTAAGACCAGGTGAAGATGTTGCAGAATTCTTGGAAGAGAGCTATGTAGGCATCGACTTCTTCCGGGGAGCAAGATGCCCCCAACATGATTTATTCAACGATCTCATAATTGGTTGAGATGTCGATTTTAATGGTTGGAAAAATGTTCGCCACGTTCCCTTCTTCGAAGGAATCGGGTGTTGGGATTGGGTTCTTGAACCAGTCGACCTTCCCATGGATCAAATATTTGGTCTCCATGGAAAACTGGTTAGACTGCGACAGAAGTTCTTCAGGGAGGAAGAACGAGCGATGGTGCATGTTGTCCCATGGGAATTTCGGGGTGGTCAGAGCTTCAACTATCTCCTCGTCGTTGCTGAAGCAACAAAGAGACATGTCTAATGGACCGTTGATTAAGGAGGAAATGAGTGGGTTGGTGGAACTGGACATCATGTAAATGGACATGGTGTCTGACGAAGGAGGTGGTGGGTGAACTTCTTCAATCAAGGTGATCTCAGACTCAAGGGAATGTTGACAGAGGTCAGCGAGAGCCATTCAAAATTTGGGTAAGTCTTGGAAATGGTGGGAGTAATGTCCATACAAGCCGCAAAGGGCGCAAGCATGGTTTGTTCTCAATGCCTTGTTCCTGACTATTGGCACGGTTGGGAGTTCAACCATGGGGATGTTTTCGTTTGTATCCATGGCATCTAGATGCACACGGATCATTGGGATTTCAGGGCAGTTCTAAGTTGGATGGCCCTATTGCTCGCAGACGGTGCAAGGTGGGAATTGTCGTGGCTCTGAGGTGGTTTTGGTATTCTTGCCCCTGGCTCTTTTGGGTTGGGGCTGTGATGGTGCAGGTGCAGGGGTTGGCTTGTGTGGACCGGGTGGAGGGTGAGACTCAATCGCAATCAGTTGCACCGGGGTTAAGACAACCTGGGGCATTGCTGGTTGAGCTGGTGGATCAAGATACCACACTGGAATTCCCAATGTAAAGTTGGGCAGGCTTAAGGTGGCCATGACCAGCTTGCTCATGACACCGGGTGGGGGAAAGAGGAAGGGAATCATATGGAATGGGGATGAGCCCACATAAATCCCAGTTGGTTGCATGTGGGGATGTAGTTGTGATTTCGGCTGTGCATAATGCTGCTGTTGCGGGTGGTGTTGCGATTGCTGTTGGCGGTGCGGCTGCGGACAATGTTGTGGTTGTGGTTGGGGTTGCGGGTGCGGTTGTTGTTTGGGTGTAGCAGTGCTAGATGAGACCATGCACAATTCCGCAGTTTTAGTTTGTGTCAGCGGTGGTGACACTAATGGGAAAGGAGCTGTCATGGTGGGTTCGGTAAACAACCCAGCACCCACATTCAATGGTGGGGAGGATGGTGTGTTTTCAACCATAGTGTTGATTACAGGGATGACATTGGTGTGTGTTTTCATCCCTTGTGGCTCAATGGTAGTGATTGTAGGGATAACATTTGTCACGTCCCCATGCTTTCGACCAACATAGAGGATGCGACCCAAGCTTCAATCACACGAGCTAAGAGCCCCATGAACATGTACAAGCATAAAAATTGCATAACAGAATGCTTAAACATACACACATGAACATTTATCATGCACAGATGCAAACATCTATCAGGCACAGCGGAAACATCATACATTTAAGCAAACATCCATTTAACATGTTCATCATTCACATTAACATAAATTAAGGTTACAGAAGTAAAAATGGGTAAGATTACTTATCTTATGAAAACTTTGCTCCGCAACCAGCTACGTCGCTACAACATTCCACCCAACCATAGGCTAGCGTGCTCCTTAATCTCTCAGCAACGCTGCCACCCCCGAGCTGGGCATGATTCTCCAAGGAATAAGGGAACTAGCAGGCTTACACATAGCCAAGGATATACAAACACACATCCAAGCCAACAAAGTTGGGTTTATCAGGCCATTAAGGAGTCAGGGAAAGGCTCCATGCTAGGCTGGTGAGCTCATTATAGAGCCAAGAACACCTACACTAGAACTATCCTGACCTCTAAGACACCCAAACACACCCAACACAAGGAATCAGTCCCTTCTCTGCTACACAGTCCCTCAGGCCCTGCATTCCCTTCCAGTGCTATTCAGGGGTGATGGAGAAGAAGGCCAGCCCTCTAGCTCTATCTGTGTGGTTTCCAGCCACCAGGTTTATCAAGCAAAACTAAGCCCCCATCCTTGCTCCCAATATAGTCCAAAGACCAACCATTGCACTCAGGCAATCAATTTAGCTATCACAGCTTAAATCGGGGAAAACAAATTCTGAGTCATTCTTGGCCCTATCGTGGCCAAAATGACTCTTCAGACAAAATTAACACAGCCCCAAAGATGTAAGGAATACCACAGAAACACAGCCAACAACGTGGGAAAATAACAGTCCTGAAATGTATCAAGGAGCACAGCTTACAACAAATGTGGGGAATACAGCCCGTCCTGGGCAATAGAATCACTGAGAAAACACATAAAGGCCACACAGAGGAAGAGAGAAATACCGACTTTTGATAGCCACAGCATCCATGATTTCGCAGGGAAAAGAACGACGTGGGAAAACCTAGAAATTCCTGTGCGTGAGAGGACCAATCAAACCCCGTGAGGAATGAACAGACAATGGAGACCCTGCGTGAGGAAGAACAGCTCCGTTTTTTTCCATGGCTGCACAACAATAGGAAGGACACGAAATTGCACTGCGTGGGGGTTCAGCAACTCATGGAGCCAAGAAAAATGTCTGCATGAGACCAAATCGCCCAGAGCCTGTGCGTGAGGAGAAACAGACAAAAATCATGGGGAGAGTGGAATTGCCTGCGTGAGTGAAGTCAATAGGGGGTGGAGTGTGCGTGAGGGTGAGGACTGACAGTCTTGCCACCCCACTCCCAAAGCTTAACTACCTCAACCACCAGCAGCAATTATTTAATGAGAGTGGTTGGAAGAAGACACATGGGTTTTTCTCTCATTAGTCAAAGTTTGACAAATTTCCCCACATCCTTATCCTTGTGAAAATCATGCCCCTTTCGATTTAGTTATCACGATCGTAGCTGGTCAGGTTCATTTAATTAATTATAGATGCATATTTACATGATGACCCACATAATATATGTCGCATGCCCCGATAGACCATCGGTGACAATTCAAATCCAAAACATAACATAACCGATCAACGGTGGGGCCTTGGCCTTTAGCTCCACACCGCGATCATTTACAATATATACATCATGTACATTTAATGCAACAGGGTCAAAACCGGGGTGTTACAACATTGGCGGGTGTCGTTAACCCTTGGGAATCATGATAAGTGAGCTGGTCAACCATCACAATCTTCCCTTCATGGGGGAACATCGTGAGACAGAAGATAGTTGATGCGACTGCTCGCATGGCATACATGTAACTCCTTTCGAGGAGGAGGTTGTAGGCCAGTTGAGCATTGACAACTTCTATGTCGATCAACATTGTCTTCTCGGCTAACGTGATGGGGACATGGGGGAGGATTCCTTAGAATTTAGTGGGATGTCCATCATAAGCCCACAGAGTTGTGGAGGACGGTTGCAAAATTGGTGATCCAAGTTTCTACCAAACCAAGGTAGACATGATGCACGTGGATGCCCCCTCATCCACTATGCATCGATGCACAACCAAATTTCGGATGGACACCGAAATTTGGAAGGCGATGGTCGATGGCATGTGTGGTTCCCCGTTCTCCGTGTCAAAGGTGGTTAACTTGGAGTCAGAGGGGTCTATTGCCCCCAGGGCGGCTAGCAAGGCTTTCTATTGCGTTGGGCACATTTTAAGCACCTCAAGAGCGGACATGGCAGTTGGAATTTGGGCCAAATCATCCACAATGCTATAGCTGACTGCAGCTCTAGCTGTGGCATTATTGGAAATTCTGTGTATGGGGGGGCGCAGGAATGGGGGTAACTGGAGAGGTAGTTTGGCTGTCTTAGACATGGATGTTGCTGATGAGTCGCATGGTTCGGTGGTGGTACTGTACTGAGTTTGTCTAGTCTATAAGTTAACCTCTTCAGTGGTCATGGATAGCAGGTGGTGAACACCTGTTTCGGCCGTGGGCGGTGCCCCCAGAGCATTGGGATTGGCCTGGGGAGGGGGAGCGGTTGCCACCAATCCTTGGACTGGTAGTGGGTTTTAAAGCACCATGGGAGGAGGTCCTTGTGGTGCTGGGTTGGGTTGGGATTGATTGGCCGCGTTGGCAGCCTGTTGGGCCTTGTTTTGAATGGCTTGCTTAGCATGAGCCATGAGGGGACACTCGAACGTGTAATGTCCATAAACATCATAGAGTGTGCATGGTTGGTTTGTGCACAATGAAGTGTTGTGTCTTGGTGCATTCTGTCGTGGGGGGTTTTGGGTTGGCTGGTTTGCCGAGGCATTGTTAGGAGGGTTCGGTTGTTGACTGCCTCCCTACGGTTGATTATTGCCTTGGTTGCGGGGCCGATTATTTCTAGCTTGCCCTTGTTGATTGTTGGGGGCAGGCTGGTTGGGACGATTTTGTTGTGCGAACACTTGTCCCAACAGAGCGGGTGGGGCAGGGGCGGGGGCTTGAACTATTTGCAATAGTGGTGCATAGTATATTTGTGGGGGTGGCGGTGCCACAAATGTGGGAATTTTCCCCACATACTGTTGTGCTGGCCAAGCCATGGCCTGAGCCTGCTGTGGTGGCGTAGGAAGGAAGTTGTTGCTCCAGACTGAGACATCATTCTTACGTAGTCTAGAGCTTGGTTTTGGTAAGAAACACTAGCAGTGTCACTTGGTTGTAATGTAACGACAAGTGGTGTCGGTCAAGGCTGTGGCTGTTGGGAGACCGACCCTATGATGTTGTCTGCAGCGTGGGATTCCCTCGATAAGTCGTGGTAAGAGGTACTCGGATGGGGAGCATCTGGAATGACAGTGTACAAGTATCCAGAATGAGCATAGATAAGGTCAAACTGTTGGGTCTTCAAAATGGCCTCTTCTTCGGATTGGGGATGTTCGGATGCGATGTCTTTTTCTATGGGCGGGAGCAAGGTCTTAAGGAACCAATCCAAGAAGATCCTGTCGTCAAGTTGGATTTTGCATAGACTGTGACGTCGCCACCACTCATGGATATGGTCAGTTATATGAGTGGCAGTGCTTTGGTGACAAGATAACATGATCTCCACTCCCTCATCATATCTGACGGGGAGTTGGAAGTACTGTAGGAACATGAAGGCTAGGGAGTTGAAGTTCGGGTACTTGGCTTGTGGCAGCTCAATGTATCATTTAGCTGTGGCACCTGTAAGGGTGCATTGGAATAGCCTCAGCCTGATGGAGTCATCTATGATGCTATTGGATGAGCACCATAGATGAAATGTCATTATGTGGTTTTGGGGACATTCCCCTGCTTTGCCTTCAAACTTGGGGATGTCTGATGGCAGCTTAGTTGGCATGGGTGGCCAAAAAGCTTGGTGGCGGATGGGGTCGTTTGTTAATCTAGCCAAATCAGGCAAGTTAAGATGATCCATGAAGGGCATATTTGACCCCGAGTTGATGTGGGATGGGGCTGTGATGGGGGTGGGGTTTGCAGGTGCATAATGCATTTGCACAACTATGGTTCTTGCGGTGGCACCATTGCGGATGGGCCAATGCCCCCAAGTGTTGTGGGTGGGATAATATGAGTGGTGGGGACATTGCCCCCATGTATGACAATAGGGGCAATGTAAGTGGACGGTCCGCTACCCCCCTGTGTGGTAGGAGGGGCAGTGTGTGTGGAAGGGCCACTGCCCCCATGTGTTGCAAGTGGGCCAGCTTGGCTAGTCACTATAGGTAGTGGCAACTAACTAATGATAGTCTGCATGACTGTGCTTGGGCCACTTTCTAGGTTGTGGGTGATAGGTTGTGATGTGGACATGGGTCCACTTGCTAAGGTTAGGCCTGAAAATGGATCTGGGTTCGCACTAGCCATGGGGCTTGATGGTGCAGTGTGGAGGTCTGGTTCAGACTGATCTGGGTCTGAATCAAAATCAGAGGCTGTGTGGCCCTTTGATGGTGTGGGAGATCGCTGAGAATGACTTCAACGGTGTTGATCGAGTGTTCCGAATGGTGGTGGTTCACCTCTTAGGCGTGAGGAAGAGCATGGAGGATCAATTGTGTTTGATTTTATGTATGAACTTGGTGGGAATGATATTTGGACCCCGGTTTTAGTGGCTTCCTATTGGCTGAAGGTGGTCTCTTGGCCACCAAGATTTTCAGAAGACAGCGCTTGACTTGTTCCTCACATGTGTTTCTACTCAATCAGAAGGGGTCGTTGCTCGTTTCGCTTGGAAATTCCTCTCAGCAACTAGCTACTTTGGGGTTCCTGTGGTACTCCTCACAATGAGTTTTTGGGTAGAGCCCGAGTACTTCCCACAGTTGAAGCAATCAGGGAGTTATGTCCTCAAAGACTGCAGAGTTGTTTGTACTTAGTGTAAATTAGTATATTTTAAGGCTCAATCAGAGTCATGAACTGAGTTGGGTTAATTAGTTGGTATGGTGTATTTTTTGTTTGTTTTTCTGGTATTTGGTTGCTGCAAATGGTTTATGAATTCATCATGGTAGAGTTCATGTCATTATGGTTGTGTATGCAAGCATAAATAATCAGAAATTGTTTAACAAATACAATGATTAACCCTGAATGTTTGCTAGCTTAACTAGATGTCTACCTCACACTGATATTCCTCTTCAACCAAGACAAGGTGTTGGGATCTCAACATAATGGGACTAAGCCCATTCGTAGATCCTCAGGTCACCTCCCGGATGCTAGGTTGGTCAACAGGGAGGACGCTTAGCGCCGTGAGAAGCCCTCCTTCTCTACCCCCTCTACCTTCTAGGTCACCCGATTTTAATGGTTTGGAACAATATAGTGGAGTGCCTAGATCTATACGAGCTTGCCCTTCGCTGTATCCCAGAACACCCCGAATGGTGATGACTGGGTAGAGGAGGAAGGGGAAGCAAGAAAATATGTTTTTAAGTTGATTTTAGTTAGACTAGGTTGATTTTATTAAGCCATAATCATTTACTTGACATTTACACATTGTTCATGAAATAAATTGCTGAAAACAGAAACAGAAACTAAAATTGAAATGGTGTGCTGGACAGAGGTGGCTGAGCCGCACTGACAGTCCCTATGAAAGCAAACAGTGAAGCCCAAAAATGGGTCGCGCACCTGTAAAAGTCCTATTTTTGTGAAGTGGATTCTGATCAAACCGTGAGGAATTACCTCAAACGGTTGAAAACCCACTTCGAAAACAGGCCCTTTTACCCTTAACCATTGGCATATTTGCAAATGGCTCAACTATTTTGGCAGAAAATGAGCCCGAACATAGGTGGATTTTTCAGAAATTCGGTTCGGCCATTTTTGCACAGTTGAGTGATTTGCAAACCACAGAATAGCCAACAGTAACTGGCACCGTGGCAAAATGGGCTTGGATTGGCCTTGAGGAGGCTCAACAATAACTAGAAATGTAAATAAATAAGAATCTAAGCTATATTTAACAGAAAATTAAACTAGAGAAAAAAACAAAACTAAAAACTAAAACTTTGAAAAATAAACCCAGGGATCCTGTGGGATTGACCCGGTATGGTCGCCAGTTCTGTAGTAAGGATTTCTCCCTACTACAGGGGAAAGAATGACTCCCTTCTGTCTATAGGACAAAAGGGTAGGTTCCTGCTAGTGTGTAAATGCAAAAAATAGAACGTAATGTAAATGACAGTAAACTAAAACTAATGTAAGAACAGAAAGAAGAAAATGGAGCAATGGTGAACCCCTCTGCACACAAGAGGTTAGGGTTTCACCTTCAATAACCTGCAAAACAAATCCTAAGCTACAATAACCTGCAAAACAATGTTAAGCAAAACCTACAAATGAAATAGGGGTTAGAAATAAAAGCAAACTAAACAACTAAGAAATAAAACATGAAACATGGTTATACCTTCTCTAGTGGAAATGGGCCACCATGCCCTAGCTTGTGGAAGCACTCCTCTCTCTTGGATGGGGAGCAATGGCTCAATGGGAATGGAGGAGAGGGAGTGTAGGTGGCTTGAGAGGAAACTGTGTCTCAAGGCATCCACTTGGGCAGCATAACAGTATGCAAGGGAGGAGTGTTTTGAGAGTGACACCTCACCCTCCTTTTATAGCTTTTCCAAGGGGTTTTAGGGTTTTAAGCCCTTGGTCATGGATTTAGCCCCTTTTTTGGGATTTTAGCCCCTTCCGCCCTAACTTTACCCCCTTTTAGGGTTTTAGCCCCTTTTTGGGGGCTTTAGCTTCTAGGAGGCTATTTTGGGCTCTTTTTTGGGGTTTTTAAGCCCTTTTCTTCATCCTTAGGCTATTTTGAGGGTGTGGGGGTCTAATGGAGGGATATGAAGGTCGTGAGATGGTGTCCTTGGGTGGTGTAGGCCATTGAGAGCTTAGTGGGGGATTTTTGGGTTAATAGTGATGTGAAGAGCTACTTTAGAAAAATAGAAATTTATATGATTAATTAGGTTTATTTTTATGGTGGATGGAGGTGATTGACCAATGCCAAAAACCCACTTGGATATATGGAGTCAAAAGATAGCTAAGAGGGATGGAAAACAAATGATTATGGGTTGGTAAAGGTGCAGTTATAAACATGCAAAGTATACCTAATACTGCTGATTAGATCTATGGAAATTATAAACTTCTAGGCCCTACAAAAGGTGCACTACTAATAAACATGCTAAGAAAATTATAAATTTTCAAGCCTAGGTGATTGTTGTCTTTTTTCTATTTAATTAAATAAATTAAACCTGAACTTATTTAACCACATAAATAAATATTTGTGAGCATGCAACTTTGTCACATATAACTGAAAATGAATAGCGGAATCATAAACACGATAAATAAGAAATATGTCCTTCAAAGTATCTTATCATTTAATAATCATAACTTACAAGGACACCTCAACCTGAGGTTTACATCCTACTAGAAAATAAACAATATTCCTACACATAAATATGAAGAACTGTTTTACCCTATATGACACTGTACAATACTATCCTTGCAGTTTTCAACTTTGTTGGTCGATCCTCTTTCTGTTATCTATTTTCTTTCCTCCTTGGATTCACTTGGGTGTGTTCCTCACACAACTTCCTGTGTGTTATCTACAAAATTTCTCCTCCCTTCTTGTCCTACTTGTGTTTTGAGAGAGATAATTAACCCGTCAATTCTAGAAACACTCCTTGTTTCTAGAAACCAACCTCAATTAATCTCCTTATTCCAACCACCTTATCTTAACAATGAGGCAGATGGCTAAGATTGTATCAAATCCAACTCACTTTTATTCTAGAATATCTAGAACATTTCATTTAGATATCTATTACTAAGAGATCAAAGTATTTTTATACTTTTAACTTTTATTTATTAAGTGAAATTATAGGATGGTATTATTTCCCACTTTTTATAAGTGGTTAGTAAGAAGTTGACTCTAACTTCTTCTTGCATGTTTGTTAAGATAGAAGGCCACACAAGTAATAAAGTCACTTAAGTGACTTGGGTCAGAAGTTAGGTTTTTAGGAATTTTAGGGTTTACGTATTAGGGTTAGTTTTTTTGTCACTCAAACTCTTTATAAAACAAAGGACCCTCAATGTATTGTTGTACCTATTATCACACAATTTGTAGCTATATATCCAATCCACGATGGTAGAGAAGGGGTCACACTTCATTAAGGGAAAAGTTGGGGACTCAACAGGGGGTCCCACCCTTAGAAGGAGGGAACTTCACCTCCCTCTAGCTATTGGGTGATCAAATAGGGGGGAGGGATGAGATTTTCCTCATTCCCTCATCTTCCCATAATTTGTCTCTCTTATGGAGGGCACCTCTCTTGGGTATTTGCATGATTTCCAAACGGCAGACATGAAAGAAACCTATCTCCCTATATTTTCCTTTCAAAGGAGCATATCCTCATTTTGGTTACGAAATTCCGACTCAGGCTCAAGCTCTCTTAAGCTCTCATGCTATTTTTCTCTCTTGCTCTCATTTTTGTGAACCATTGGAATTTCCATCCATTCTATTTTTAATAAAAATTCTTTGGAGGAGATCTTGTGTTGCTTTGAGGTGATTTTATCCTACATTTATATGCTTTAAAATGATACCAAGGCCAAAGACGAAAACTGATTCGCATTGGTAATATCTTTTCATTTTGTTGTAGATATTATGAGTTTTTTCCTTTGTATTTGAGAAGTTCAAGCATTTTTCGGTTGAATAGTTTGATTTATTGAATCATTGTGTTGGAATCTCACATTTTTTGTTTTCTCTTTTAAGCATATCTTACAAGTTGTAGGTCATCCAAGATTGGAGAGTGGAATTCCTAGGTTGGATACCCCATTTCTTCAACCATTTGAAGAGCAAAGAGCACATTCTCTTCCATTTTCTTAAAAATATCTGCATTTAAATTCTATTCTCATTTGTACTTCTAAAAGCTATTTAATATCTTCATTTACAAGTTTCATTTGAAGCAAGTTACTTAAATTTCAAAAAAAATTCTCATAGTTTTTACCCTAACACCAATAATGTCCCAAAGTGATTTTTGGCAATTTTTATCATTTGTTTGTTTAATGTTTTTGCAGGTTTTTAACAATACAAGGGAAAATTGTAACACCCCAGTTTTGACCCCGTTTGCATTAAATATATATGATGTATATATTGTAATTAATCATGGTGTGGAGATAAAGGTAAAATCCCCACCATCGATTTAATGTTTTATGTTCTGGCGATTAAAATCGTTGCTGATGGTATATTCATGCTAGCCGACACATTATAATTTTTGCATCATGTAAATATGCATTTTAATTGAAAAGACCCACAACCAGCTATGTCAATGCAACCATAATGAAAATGACATGATTTTCCTAAAGATAAGGAGGGGGAAATGCCTAAGCCTTGGGAGCCACTGGGGAAAATCCAAGTGTCAATTGATAAACCCATTTAGTTGTCACCTATCTTTTGTATTACTCACCCTTTATCCATTGTCTCTTTCAACAACCTTTTTGTCTTATTCTTGTCTCAACTACCGAATTAAATCCTCTGATGTTAGTTGGGGTAGTTATTGCATGAGCAGTGGTGTGTGGTAGGACTATCAGTCCTTTCCCACACGAACACTCCACCAGGGAGCTCATTCACCCTCACGTGGGTAGGAGAAGAGACCACGACCCCTGTTCTTCCATTTTTTCACTCATGCAGAGAACTGGGAGAGCGGCCTTACCTTCATGATTTGTTGTGGTGGGTTCTGATTCACGATTTGGGCTCCTGGACATTTTATCCTCACACGCAGGTTTGGGTTTTTTTTTCCTCATGCGATCACTTAGTCCTCACGCATGCATACCATGACTGGTTCAGTATTCATCTCCATTTTTTGATGAGTACAACTTCCTTCACGTTGTGGGTCTAGGCATGTGAATTCACCTTCATGCACGTTGCATTCTTTTCCTCACACAGCTGAAAAATCGCTGCTGGTTTCCCCATGATTTGGTTTGTTGTAGGTTGTTGTTGAGTCATTTTGGCCATGATAGGGCCAATAACAAATTTGGGGTCGAATTGCTCAGTCCGAGCTATGTATTACCCAAATTACCATTTCAGTTTTGTCTGTGGAGTGGTGTTCCTCCTTCAAACCCCAGGTTGGTTGTTTTGCTGTGTGCGCACAGTGGATTGGTATTTGGACTATGTAGGAGTGGAAAGGAGTCTGCTTGAAAAACCTAGTGTTTTACAGGAGCCTCATAGACAGAGCTAGAGGGATGGCTCTTTTCTCTACACCCCCTGAATAGCACTGGAAGGGAAGTCATGTCCCGAGGGAATGTGCAGCAGAGAAGGGAATGATTCCTTGTGTTGGGTGCGTGTGGATGTCTTAGGAGTCAAGCTAGTTCTAGTGTATGAATCCTTAGCTCTTTAGTGATCCCACTAGCTTAGCAAACAGTGCTTCCATCTCCTGATAACCTGATAAACCCAACTTGTTGGCTTGGTTATGTGTTGTTGTGTACCCTTAGTTTGATAAGCCCAACTGTGTTGGCTTGGCTGAATTTTGAGGTATCCTTGGCTATGTGTGAGCCTGCTTAGTTTCCTTATTCCTTGTGGGAATCATGCCCAACTTAGGGGTGGTAGTGTTGCTGAGATATTAAGGAGCACACTGGCCTATGGTTGGGAGGAAGGTTGTAGCGACATAGCTGGTTGTGGGACAAGTTTCTTCATAAGATAAGTATTCTTTTCTATTTCTTCTCTGCAAATTGTATTTGTTGTTTAATGAAAATGATGAACATGCTAAATGCTTGAATGGAATGTAGTTGCTTCCGCTATATGATAAATAATTATGCATCTATGCATTTTTTACTTCAATGCATTCCAATATTTTTTTATTATCATTGTATGTTCATGGGGCTAGTTGCACAGGTAGATAGCAGTATTGATAGTGTCTTCTTCATCGGTCGAAGGGACGGGGACGTTACAGTGTGGTATCAGAGCACATGTTGTAGCATAGGTCTCAATGGACCATGAATAAGCATTGACAGAAGCAAGGTTACCCTCTGCCCAACAGAGGAAAGATGTGAAAGACAGGAAAATTTCTAAGTATGGAAAATGTCAGATGACTTAGGCAGAAGTCCATCCGATACGTCGGATGACTTAACCTGAGTCCATCCGATAAATAAATCCATCATAGAGAAATTTTGAAAATTTCCTAAGTTCGAAATTTTACCGAAAGTCTCAGCTAGGTGGAGCCGAAGGTTTCGGCTGGGAGGAGCTGAAGGTCTCGGCTAGGCGGAGCCCAAGGTTTTGGCTGGGAGGAGCCGACTGTCTCGGTTGGGAGGAGCCAAAGGTCTCGGCTAGGTGGAGCCAAGGTGTTGGCAAGGCTCACTAGAAGGGAGATGACACAGCGACAGAAAGAGGAAGATAAGAAGAAAAATTTGAAATTTTTTCTAAGTATAGGAAATCTCAGGAAAACTTTTCCGATGTGGATCGGAAGACAAAGGAAGATCGAACTGATGTGCATCGAAAGACAAAGGAATATCGACCTGATGTGCACTAGAAGACAAAGGAAGATCAACCCGATATGGCATCAAATGGCAGGGGAAGATCGACCCGATATGGTGTCGGAAGACATAGGAAGATCGACCCGATATGGCATCGAAAGATAGAGGAAGATTGACCCGATATGGCATCAAAAGATAGAGGAAGATCGACCCTATATGGCGTTGGATGACAAAGGAAGATCAACCCGATGTGCATCATAAGGTAAAGAAAGATCGAGCCGAAGCATCGGAAGGAAAAGAAAGATTGATCCAATAAGGCATTGGAAGAGAAATGAGGACTCACTCGATAAGGCATCGGAAGAGTTGTCAACCAGTGACCCGATACATCGGATGACTTGTTGGGAAGCGATCTGATCAGATGGAAAAAAAATCTGAGTTTTTCAATGGAAAAAATAGGATTCTAGTGGGAGTTAGAGGTGCTGAAAAGATGAAAAAAAGGGGAAAGCCCCCTTGACCCCCATCGTCCCCCTGAGACAGTCGTTCTTTGAGAAAGAAAATTTTATATTTTGGGCAAAGTTGTCATTGTATGATTTTCCTAAAGAAGGAAAGTAATTATGATTTGTATAAATTTTATGCAGTTAACATTTGTGTTACTAACACATTTTACAGAATCATAGTCACCTTCAAGGGCAGTATTCCAGGTAGTACGGTTCGGTAAGGTAAGTTGTGGTTCAACCATGAGAACCCATGACGGATATGATGCTTGGGACTCATACGAGCATGCACGAGATGCCATGGGGAAAAATGTCTAAGTTGGAAATGATGACATAGAGTCTAATGGAAGGATATTCCAAGAGACACCACCAGATATTGCAGCCAACATAAGAAGCTTGATTAAAGCCCAGGAAGAGCAACATCAGTTGAATGTTGCTATGTTGCAGAGTTTGATAGACTTGTAAGGAAAGATAGACTTTGGACAAGGTACAATAAAACCAGAAGGCAGTAAGAGCAGTACCAGGAGAAGAAGAAGAACTTCTAGTAGAGCATTTAACTTAGAAGAATCTAGTGGGAACTCAAGCTCTTCTTCTCGCAAGGGCAAGAGAAAGAGGCACCATAGGGATCACTCTTGGGATGAATTCAAGAAGGCTAAACCTCCTACATTTGACGGTGAGGTAAAGACTAGACAAGAGGCTGAAGCTTGGCTTCTTGGGATAAAGAAGTACTTCCAAGTTCAAGATTATTCGAGAAACATGAAGGCAAGGGTTTCCATATTCAATTTAAATGGAAGGGCATCCATCTGGTGGGAGCACTTCAAGTAAGTGAACATGATCAATGAAACGAGACTAAAGTGGGAACAGTTCAAGAAGTATTTCAAGCAAAAATACCTCTTTGACAGGTATTATGATGACAAAATTAAGGAGTTCCATGAGCTGAGATTGGGATAATAGACCATGGAAGAGTATGCAAATAAGTTCTTGGAGTTGTTAAGGTATGTCAGATACATCAAAGATGAAAAATTGAAGATCCAACATTTCTTGAGTGGATTTCCTCAGTCTTACAAAGATAGAATTGAGTTTTATGAACCCAGGACTCTTGAAGAAGCAATAAGGAAAGCTAAGTATTGCTATGAGCAAAGAAAAGGTAAACCTAATTACCATAAGACATGTAAGGACAATAAGAATGAGAAGTTTGAACAAAGGAAGAAAGGTTTCAAACCTTCTAACTTCAGGAATCAGCAGAAGCAACCGTCACAAGCTGAGAAGCAGCCAGCCAAAGTGACGGGAGAAAGGCCTAAAGAGCCACAATAGAACAGGGGACCAATCCAATGTTGGAAATGTGGAGGACCCCACATGCGCATGAATTGTCCACTTGAGAATGAGAATGCAAGGCCAAATTACAACATTCAAGAGGCAGAAATAATGGGGCAATTAGCAAGGACCGTCCCTAGGATTTATGCAGCAATGGAGGACCGCCAGGCAGATCACCAATCAACTGTGGTTGAAGTTGTAGGTAAGATTGTTGAGCAATCTGTTTCTATTTTGATTGACCCTGGTTCCACTCACAGTTACATTACTCCTGGAGTAGTGGATATTTGTGCTTTTAAGAAAGTAAAGCATAGAAAATCTTGGTTAGTTCAGCTAGCCACTGGAACTAAGAGAAAGGTTCATGAAGTGGTAAAGAAATGTCCATTGGTCATAAATGGATTGGTCACTTGTGTGGATCTGAATGTTCTACCACTTGGTTCCTATGATGTTCTCATTGGAATGGATTGGTTAGAATCTCACAGGGTAAAGCTTGTTTATTATAATAAGGCATTTGAGTGCTTGGATGAAGAAGGAAACTCAAGGCTTATGAAAGGCATTTCAAAGGTGATTTATGTGAGGTAGATTTCAGCAATGTAGTTGAAGAAGTTCTGTAGGAAAGGTTGCCAGTTGTATGCAGCTCATATTTTGGAGGCAACATAGGATGAAAATCCTAGGTTGGAGGACTTTAAGTTATTGCAGGAATTTAGGGATGTGTTCCCTAATGAGATTCCAGGGCTTCCTCCAAAGAGGGACATTGATTTCACAATTGAGCTTATGCCAGGCACAGCACCAGTGTCTAAGACACCCTACATAATGAGTACATCAGAGATGCTAGAGTTGAAGATGCAACTGCAAGAATTGTTGGAGAAGAAGTATATCAGGCCGAGTGTGTCTCCTTGGGGAGCACCAATTCTGTTTGTAAAGAAGAAAGATGGTACAATCAGGCTGTGTATTGATTATAGACAATTAAACAAGGTTACTGTGAAGAACAAGTACCCTTTGCCTAGGATTGATGACCTCTTTGATCAAATGAGAGGAGAAAAGGTATTTTCCAAGATTGACTTGAGGTATGGTTATGATCGGGTGAGAATCAAGTTTGAAGACATTCATAAGACAACCTTTAGAACAAGGTATGTAAATTATGAGTTTGTAGTGGTACCATTTGGTCTCACAAATGCATCGGCTACATTTATGTGCATTATGAATAGTGTCTTCAGTAGGTATTTGAACAAGTTTGTTCTTGTTTTCCTTGATGACATTCTTATTTATTCTAAGAATGAGGAAGATCATGAATAACATTTGAGATTGACATTGCAATTGCTCAAGGAGCATCAACTATATGCAAAGTTGAGCAAGTGTGACTTCTATAGAGATAGAATTCAGTATTTGGGTCACATTATCTCAGAAGAGGGTATATCCATGGACCCTGAAAAAATTGAATCCATTATGAATTGGCCTACTCCAAGAATGTGATAGATGTAAGATCTTTTATGGGACTTGCAGGATACTATCAAAGATTCATTGAAGGATTCTCCAAAGTTGCACATGCCATCACTTCTTTGCAAAAGAAGGGGATAAAGTTTGAATGGACATCGAGGTGTGAAGAAAGCTTCCAACAGTTGAAGAATATTCTCACCAGTGCACCAGTATTGAAAGTTGCAAACCTAGAGAAATATTTTGTGGTGTGTACCGATGCATGCAGATAAGGGCTTGAAGGAGTCCTCATGTAAGACAACCACGTGATATGTTATGAGTCAAGAAAGCTAAAGGAGCATGAGAAGAACTATGCCACTCATGATCTAGAGCTTGCAGCCATAGTACATGCTCTCAAGATGTGGAGGAATTACTTGATGGGAAGAATATTTGAGCTATGGACAGACCATTGTGGTCTGAAGTATTTGTTTGATTAGCCTACTCTCAATGCTAGGTAAGCGAGATGGCTGGAGTTTTTATGTGAGTTTGATTTTGAAATCAAGCACATAAAAGGAAAAAAGAATAAGGTAGCTGATGCACTCAGCAGGAAGGTGTAGGAAATGCATGTGGCCTCTCTTAGTATTTGCCAATCAGTTTTGAGGCAATAGATTGTTAGTCATACTGCTGAAGATGAAATGTATGTGCAGGTAAAAGACAAATTGCAGCAGCAAAGTCTTGAGAAGAGGTATGAGGGATATAAATTGGAAGAAGATGGACTTCGTACTTATAAAGGTGGAATTTATATTCCAAATGTAGTAGAGTTGAGGAGAGTCGTTATGGATGAAATTCATCAAGCTCCATATTCTGGTCACCCAGGATATCAGAAGACAATTGCTACAGCCAGAAAGCAATACTTTTGGCCAGGAATGAAAAAGGACATGGATGAATATATTTCAAGGTGCATGAAATGTCAACAGGTAAAGGTTGAGCATCAACACCCAACAGGTTTGTTGCAGCCTTTGCCAGTTCTAGAATGAAAATGGGAAGTTATTTCCATGGATTTTATTACAGGATTGCCAATGACTTAGAGACAACATGATTCCATCATGGTTGTGGTAGACAAGTTGACGAAGGCAACACATTTTATACCGGTTAAGTCTACGCATAAGACCGATGACATTGCAAATATCTTCATGAAGGAGATTTTCAAATTGCATGGATTGCCTAAGGCAACAGTCTCTGACAGAGATGTCAAGTTCACTTCCAATTTTTGAAAGGGGTTGTTTGTAGATTTGGGTACCAAGTTGAACTTCAGCACTTCCTACCATCCTCAGACTGATGGGTAGAAAGAGATAGTTAATCAAGTGCTTGAGGACATGCTTCACATGTATGTGATGGATAAACCAACTAAGTGGGAAGATTATCTACACATGGTAGAGTTTGCTTATAACAATGGATAGCAAGCATCCTTGGGGATGAGTCCGTATGAAGCTTTGTATGGCAGAAGGTGTAGGACACCAGTGACTTGGGATAATCCAATGAACAGAGTTATGCTTGGTCCAAAATTTGTCAAGGATATGGAGCAAGAGGTTGTAAAGATCAGATAGAATTTGAAAGCATCCTAGGACACATAGAAAATCCATGCAGATAGGCATAGGGTGAATAGAGAGTTCAATGTTGGGGATCATGTTTACTTTAGAGTGAGGGAAAAGAAGAGCTCCTTGAAGCTTGAAAGTTGTGCCAAGCTGTCACCTAGATATTGTGGGTCGTTTGAAGTGCTTGAAAGAATAGGGCTAGTTGCATATAGATTTGCATTGCCTGCTAGCACTAGATATCATAATGTTTTTCATGTTTCTTTGCTTAAGAAATATGTACATGATCCTAACCATGTGATAAATTGGGATGTGATTCAGGTGGAACCCGAGGGAGAGTTCCAAATTGAGCCAATGCGCATCCTCGACAGGAAGGTCACAATGCTCCGGAACCGAGCCATAGGGCAGGTAAAGGTGCAATGGGAGCACTACAGTCCTGAAGAGGCTACATGGGAGCTGGAGGATGCCATGTGATTGACATATCCATTTTTGTTCAATTTTGCGGAGCACTGAGGCGGTACCAGTGTAGCATTTTGTTCAATTTTGTAAAGCACTGAGGACAGTGCTATTGAAGGGGGAGGGGAATGTAACACCTCAGTTTTAACCCCATTTGCATTAAATGTATATGATGTATATATTGTAATTAATCATGGTGTGGAGCTAAGGGCAAAAGCCCCACCATCGATTTAATGTTTTATGTTCTGGCAATTAAAATCGTTGCCGATGGTATATTCATGCTAGCCAGCACATTATAATTTTTGCATCATGTAAATATGCATTTTAATTAAAAACACCCACAACCAGCTATGTCAATGCAACCAAGATGAAAATGGCATGATTTTTCTAAGGATAAGGAGGGGGAAATGTCTAACCCTTGGGAGCCATTGGGGAAAAGCCAAGTGTCAATTGATAAACCCATTTAGTTGTCACCTATCTTTTGTCTTACTCACCCTTTATCCATTGTCTCTTTCAACAACCTTTTTGTCTTATTCTTGTCTCAACTACCGAATTAAATCCTCTGATGTTAGTTGGGGCAGTTATTGCATGAGCAGTGGTGTGTGGTAAGATTGTCATTTCTTTCGCACATGCACACTCCACCAGGGAACTCATTCACCCTCACATGGGCAGGAGAAGAGACCACGACCCCCATTCTTCCATTTTTTCACTCACGCAGAGAACTGGGAGAGTGGCCTTACCTTCACGATTTGCTGTGGTGGGTTCTGATTCACGATTTGGGCTCACACATAGGTTTGGGGTTTTTTTCCTCACGCGGTCACTCAGTCCTAACGCATGCATACCATGACTAGTTCAGTCTTCCTCTCCTGATTTTGATGAGTGCAACTTCCTTCACATTGTGGGTTTGGGCATGTGAATTCACCTTCACGCAGGTTGCATTCTTTTCCTCACACAACTGAGAAATCACTGCTGGTTTCCCTAGGATTTGGTTTGTTGTAGGTTGTTGTTGAGTCATTTTGGCCACGATAGAGCTAAGAACGACTCTGGTGTCGAATTGCTCAGTCCGAGCTGTGTATTACCCAAATTACCATTCCAGTTTTGCTCTGTGGAGTGGTGTTCCTCCTTCAAACCCCAAGTTGGTTGTTTTGTTGTGTGCGCACAATGGATTGGTCTTTGGACTGTGTAGGAGTGGAAAGGAATCTGCTTGACAAACCTAGTGTTTTATAGGAGCCTCATAGACAGAGCTAGAGGGCTGGCTCTCTTCTCTACACCCCCTAAATAACACTGGAAGGGAAGTGATGTCCTGAGGGACTATGCAGCAAAGAAGGGAATGATTCCTTATGTTGGGTGTGTGTGGATGCCTTAGGAGTCAAGCTAGTTCTGGTGTAGGCATCCCTAGCTCTTTAGTGAGCCCACTAGCTTAGCAGACAGTGCTTCCATATCCTGATAACCTGATAAACCCAACTTGTTGGCTTGGTTATGTGTTGTTGTGTACCCTTAGCCTGATAAACCCAACTATGTTGGCTTGGCTGAATTTTGTGGTATCCTTGGCTATGTGTGAGCCTGCTTAGTTTCTTTATTCTTTGTGGGAATCATACCCATCTCGGGGGTGGCAGTGTTGCTGAGAGATTAAGGAGCACACTGGCCTATGGTTGGGAGGAACGTTGCAGCGACATAGCTGGTTGCGGGATGAGTTTCTTCATAAGATAAGTATTCTTGTCTATTTCATCTCTGCAAATTATATTTGTTGTTTAATGAAAATGATGAACATGCTAAATGCTTGAATGGAATGTAGTTGCTTCCGCTTTATGATAAATAATTATGCATCTATGCATGTTTTACTTCAACGCATTCCAATATTTTTTTATTATCATTGTATGTTCATGGGGCTAGTTGCCTAGGTAGATAGTAGTATCGATAGCATCCTCTTCGGCGGTCGAAGGGATAGGGACGTTACAGAAAATATGCCTAAATTTGGCCATAAAAGACTACAAAGGGTTCCCAAAAGGAATCACTTGAAAGTCCTTTGCGAGGAAGTGTCAAAACCCGTCTTTTTCTACTTCTTTACTCTCAAATTCTTTTCTAAAAATGAATCTTTATTTTGTAAAGGCCAAGAGAGTATCTTGGGCCTAATTTTCTTTTATTTCCAAGTTAAAATTCATTTCTCTATTTTTCAGCCACCCATTGCATGCAAAGGTAGTTGGGTTTTCCCACCCTTGCATTGTAAGAGAGGAGGGGATAGGACTTAGTTTCAGTACGATTAATTTTTTCCCCACCTCTTCCTTTCAGAAAGGTGTTGTGAGGCTACTTCACCATTTCTTTCTTTCTTTATAATTGTTGGCCACACCCTGAATGTATAGTGGTTTTTCCCTCCTGCAAATTTGCATTGGCTAGTTTTGTTTTGTTTTAAATAAAAATTTCCATTCTTTTGTTGAGTAAATAAGCCTTTCTCCACTCTTTCCCCGTATTCACTCCCCTTGTCGGTTCGTCCAATCCTGGGTGACAAGAAAGGAAAACGTTTAAGTTAGCTAGAATAATTAGGCACTTCAACAACTTATTTGGAAATTGAGAAAATAAAGATTAGTTTGTGGAGCTAGAGGGGTAGAGGCTTCAGGAAGCCTTGTGGCACTTTGTGTCCTTCTGTTGAGCACCTGAATTTTATTTGGAGCTAATTTGTGGATCTAGAAGAGAACCTTGTTGTTCTCTTGTTGAGCACCCAACAATTTTTCTCAACCAAATAATAAGGGTTAGAGGTAGTCACATTAGATTAGATTTTTTTTTCTCGAACACTAATTCCATAAGCTAAAGTGAGACCTAAAATTTATTAAAATTTACAGGACCATTTGCAAAACCTTACAAACAATTATTACATCCACAATTACTTTTCAAGCACTTTACATTCAAGTTCTCGTTTCTTCCAAGCAAGTTGTTTTAAGTTTCAAAGTTCATTTCATTTCAAGTCAACGTATTTTTGCAAGCGAGTTATGTCATTCATTTTTTGTTATTCAATAACAAGCTCTTGAATTTTTCAAAATTTGGGAATAAGTCATTTCAGTTCTTTCTATATATCTTGTGTAATTTGTTTTCGTTAAGCAAGTATTTTTCTCTTGTCACTTTGAAGCCCAATAGATAAGGCACTGGAATTTGCATGATTTCTTGTCATTTAACCCCTTAGACATTTAAATAATATTTTAACCCCTAAATATATCTCAACAAAACCTTTAAATCCTATTAAGTAGGGTCTACCCCTTGGCTCTTTAGGAGTTGAGCCTAAACAAAGGAGTTAGGGATCAAGGTGAAAATGGGTTCTAGACTCGTAGCTTGCCCCCAAGGACACACTGAGTGGGTTAGAGAGTTCTCCACATTTGGAGATGTGTATTAAGAGGCAACACCACCCTCCCTTCCACTAAGTACACTTGTTTTTCATCTATCATTTGGGATACTTCCCTCTAAACTTACCTCTACTCCACTTGATCCACCCCCTTCCCAAAAGACTGGGTCCTACTCCATGAACTAGTGGTATGACAAGGAGGTCAAGCGCCTTCACACCCAACTTAGGCATGCCTTCACCCATTAAGACACCTCCTACCCCTTTTTAATAAATCTAGATGCCGTCGACTCCTTCACCATAAGAAACACCTTCATTTCTTGTAGGAGACGTGAAATATTTATGGTGTACTATTTTGACTGATACAGGAAACATAACGTTATTGGGAAGGTTTGTTGTTCATGATTGCGACGACCAACCAGAGCTAGAACCATGCATAGTTCAGTATATTGACCTTCCCAAGTTAGAAAAAACATGTAACAAAGGGATAAGGAAACAAAAGGCCAATTAAGCAGCGAAGCCTATAATAAATTGCGTGGGATTAACATGTTAATGTAATATCTCCTTTTCCAATGAGTTAATTTTTTGTTTGTTTCCAAACTAACTTGTACGTGGCTATGGTACCTCTTCAATTGCTTTATGTATGATTGTTGTAGTTAACCATTGATCTGACTGTGAATGACTGTAATATGATAGAGGAATTGTCATACACTTGCAAAGTACTGGTGCATTCACTGTGTGATTATGTTTCAAGGTGTTGCATTCCATCTGCTTCTTCAAACATTCATAATGCCATATATTCATAGTAATGAATACAACATGTGCAACAATGCAAATTGATAAACGAAAGGGGATAAGTCAACAAAGATATTAGTTTGATATAAAAGATTTAAGACATTGTTTACATTCCTGGGAATTCCATTTGAGCATATACGTATAATTTGTGATCATAATAACAAAGGAGACATTAAAGTGCTGTTGTAGCAGATGTCTGCCAACTTGTGCCTTGAAGTTGATACTAAAAAATATTCCTGTAGCAGCTCGTTTACTTCTCTCTATCAACATTAAATTCAACGCTGCCTTTAAGGTCCCTTTACAAAATGTAGATAGAATCTAGATAGAGTCCACAAACATCAACACTGCTTAGAAGAGTAAGAGCACGACTTTTGTTTGTTGTGGAAAATTCTAGAAAGTGTAGAAGATAAACAACGAGCTGAGCTCACTCAATACTAGAAAATGTAATGTAATGTAATGTAGAGTCTCATCCTTTTTCTTCTCCAGAGATAGATGTATGCATATAGGTATATGTATGTGATGCATGACTTAGATACGACCTTCCTATTGTGTCCCACGACACATGATAAATGAAATGAAATGTGGTTGCGCTCTCTCTCTCAACAAAGTCATCCACCGCCCTACTCTTACGTGATTCTTTATCTACACCCTCACCCTCTATCTGCCTGCCTGCCTGCCTAGGATATTTCAGTCTCAACTTCTACAAACGTGCCCTCACACAAAGAAACCCTCTGCAAAATTCAATGAATTCTCATATTCGAATACCATATGATGAAGCAAGCACAATAGTAAATCTGGATGTTCTACCCTTTGAATCGGCTAGGATGGATAAGTCTCACCATGGAACCCGATGTTGCTCAAGGGTTTAGGTCAAAGAGCTCTAAAAATCGATTTCCCAAAATCAATAATAGTCAAGAATGATTGAGAGTGAACTCAAATCCCCTCTTTATAATATACGGATGACTTTTTCCTTTTCACCCCTTTTTCTTTTATAAAATGATTTTATAACATTTTTTACTCATTTTTAGTGCTAGAAAATTATTATTTGGCTTCTAAGACATTACCAAGCGTCAAAATTCCTTTCTCATCATCCCATCCTTTAGATCTTTTCGTTCTGTTTCCAATGAGCTATTTCATGAAAGTATTTCTTCGAATACTATGATGCAAATAACACCTTTAGTGGATTTTGTTAAATTATGCTCAATAATAACTTAAAACAAAGGAAATTGTCGAAATGTCGCGGGACCAAGAGAAAAATGTTGCAGAAATGATCCTGATAATGAAATATGGTCAATAGATTAGCATGGTCTCGTAGAACTCCTCCAAATCACCCGAGTCCATTGTTATCCTCATTTTACTCCTCGTAAAGCCACCTTTGACTGCAGAACATGAGAATCCAAAAGTGAGGATATTACAATGAATGATCACACTAAAGTCAATTTGATCATTGGTTTAAAATAAAGGATGTCTGATCAATGGTCACAAAGCTTTTAGTCTTGCAGAATTGCTTGGACATTGGGAATTAACTAAAGCACATGAACCTTAAGAAAAACCACCCTTTCTATGTGGCACTCTCTCAAACATTGAGCCAGATGTAAGCATAATTATAAAACCATGATCGCCCTAAACCTGTAACCATTTACCAGAAATGGTAGTGGGACTAAGTTCCTAAGAACCTCCTGATAGATGTGAGCGTGGTACCCACAACAAAGAAGTTACAGGTAAACGTGGCTATGGAAGGTACTTGCAAGGTGTGGGGATGTTAGAAGATCAACAACCCTATTACACTGCATCTGTACCTAGTGCACCTTTAAATGTTCCCTGAGGAGAGAGATCCATTGTTTCTACCACGAGGGGTGTTATTAAGCAATGGCGGTCATTGCTGGGCCCTTTGGTCCTTCATTTGGGAGTACTATGCTTAATGGCACTGTTGACTACCCTTTGTTGGGGTTTTAACCTCGGGGTTAGTGTCCAGGGATCCTAGGGGTTGATCATTGGGTTACATGGCCCCATATATTGTTTAATTTATCTGGTGGCCTTTGCTTCAATTGTGAGTCATTCATCTCCCTTCACTGGCACTTAGGACACCCTTCTGGCCCTTCAGCCAGCTGACACCTTCTCCCCTTGGTCTTATTTTCTCAGAGGAATATATCTTCCATACTAGGCCTTCTTGCTGCTTTGAGGAGGGATTTGAGGGATTTTACAACATTCTAGGGCTTAGATGGGGTATAATTCCCTCTCTCCATCTCACTCTAGCTTTTCATTCAGAGTGATTCGCTTATTTGAGAAAAATTTGGCACATAGGGGAAAAATACCCCAGGTAGCCTACCTTGAGCCTACATTATGGCTATTTTTTATTATCATTTTTTTTAATTTTAAGTTGACATTTTATAATTTCAAATTGACATTCTAAAGGCATGTCGCCCTGGATATTTTTGTAAAAAGTGAGTGTGAGACCATATAAATGGATCTCCTCCCTTTATTTTTAAAACAAGACTCATGGGATAAAAAACATTATGCACTTGTTTTATCCTTCTTAGGTCTCCTTGGAGAGATGTTCCCCTCTTGATGGCATATTTTTTTGGGTTATGTGAGATTTTTCTTGGTGTTCTTTGGTGAAATTCTCTTGCAAGGTGATGCTTGGATTTGTTGGTTAAACACTAGCACATGGAGGTTTGGTTTCTTAACTCTTGTTTGAATGTTGGAAGATGATGCAATTTCATGACTAAATGGTAGCTTTAGTGCATGACATTTATTCTAGAATAGGACATTTCCAACCTATAATCTCTTTCTCACTAGGTAAACCATCCTCCCTAGATTCCCTAGGTTGGGAAGGGCTTTTGCTAGGGTTTCTTTCCTTTGTCTTCACATCTTTTCATTTTCAAAACCTAGTTTCTAGGGTTAGTTTTAGGTCTGCAGAATTTATAAAATTTCATAAAATTCAAATATTTGGCAAATTTCGGGCCTCCCAAACTTTTCGGCTCCTAAAATTTTAGCCACTAAAATTTCGCACCCTAAAATCTTGGGCCCTAAAATTCCACGCCCTAAAATTTCAGCCCCCATGAAATTTCACGTCCTAAAATTTTGTCCCTAAAAATTTGCGCCCCTAAATTTTAAGGCCCTAAAATTACGTACCCTAGATTTTCGGGCCCTAAAATTTCGAGCCCTCCCTAAAAGCTTGACCTGCTCCTCATCCCTTTTACCTCCTCCATGGTCTCCTTCCTTGGTATGTAATAGACCTTTACTTTCACATTTCATACCTTGACCAACTACTGTAAGGGATGCCCTTACAGTGGAGACCATTCCCTATACCTAGTCTGCCATACCTTCCCTCTTGCTTTGTTATTCTAAACCCTACACACAAACAATTAAACACATGAACAAAAGGTTAAACAAGTGTAGGGTGAATAACAAGTAAAAGTGGGCTCTTCTCTACCTCATTTTCACTATGTAACCACACTTTATTTTGTAATTTAATCAGTTTTTGAGGTCTAGAAACACTGTGAAACTACCAAACTAGTTGCTTATGTACATTGTTGTTATTTATACCAACACAGGAACACAAAGAATCATTGTTGCTGTTATAAATATTGATTTGTGTCTACTATTGCATACTATTTGTGATACTGCTACTAATGAGTAAATGTAACTTGCTTTCAGACTTGATGCAATAATATGGTAAATGTATGGTAAATGCATGGTTATGCTCACATTGTTGTTACGTATGCTAATTTTGTAATGAATCTCTAAACAACTACTGCTATTATAAATACTTGCATCAATGATTGATACTTATATTGCTATGCATATTGTTTGGTAAATCACTTGTACTTTGTTAACATCTACACATCGTACTATTTGCACATCGGTATTTGGATTATCCTTGTACGAACTTGCACAATTCATATGCATGCTCATAGTACATCTATTCCATTTTTTGATTGACTCCATTAGGCACTGGTCACTAACCTTGCACACACATGAGATATACTTGGTGTCAAAGTGTCTTTTGCAGAGTTACATAGGGCTCTCCCGTAGGAGGTTTCGATATCTGAAGAAGTTAGGAGAAGTGACTAAGGTGACAATGATCACTTTCTCCGCATATGCATTTTGATGGCTTGGACTGCCATTTAAACTGGTAAAAGACCCAAATCACATTAATCCTACCAAACTACTTGGGTGTTAATTAAAATGCACGAGCCTGAGAAGAACTTTCCATATCCATGTGGCAACTTCTTAGGCGCTTAGGATCCCCTTAACAAGATTTCAAAACTGCTCTTCCATCCTGAAACCGCTCATAGCACTACCCATAGTAAGAGGGGACCAGCCAACATGTCAACACATTTCACACGAGTCTTTACTCACCCCCCATGCACTCTCAATGGTTAATAATTAAACATGCCTTGTGCCATATCTGTTCAACGAATCCACTCTTGCCACATGCCCCTCAATTTAATGCGCCAATATTTGAATATAAGGAGTTAAATGCCTCTAAAATATAAATTTATTCATTATTTTACTCTGCTTCATTTGTACTCAGTGCCACACTCGACTACTTCCTATTAAACCAAGAGATCACCCAGTATCCCAAATTGAAGCAACATCCTAAAGTGCTCTTCTTGTCTGTGGCATTACCTGCCTAATATGAATCAACATAATCATGTAGGTTAATCTTATGATCCATCACATATTTGAGACCATACTCAATTGTACCCTTCAAGTACCTCAATATGTGATTTGCAACAACCAACTGAACACGTCTCATATCTGTCAGAAACTGGCTCAATTTGTTCACAACAAATCATATATATGGCCTCGTTTTCATTAAGTACATCAACAAACGATTCATCTCCCTATACATCATGGCATCAACTATCTCAAAAGAAGCATTATTCAATAGCTTCAAGTTTGATTCCATGGGTGTGACAAGAGCCTTGCAGTCCATCATTTCAAACATCTTCAGAATCTCTACTGTATACATTCCTTGTCCAACAAGTATCCCATCTAAATTTTGCCACACTTCCAGTCCTAACAAGTAGTGTCTCATCCCTAGGTCCTTCATCTCGAAATATAGGAAAGCCTTCTCTTTGTATCTACAATGAGCTCATCCTCTCATGTCAGGAACAGGTCATCTACATACAGTAGGATTATCATTGGTGTTCCGCCCTCAACCTTGAAGTAGAGGTTGGAATCCGCTTTACTCTTGGTAAATCCTAAGCTCATAAAAAATCTATCCATCCTGCCATACCACCTCCTGGGTGCCTGCTTAAAACCGTACAATTCCTTCTTTAACTTGCACACATGTGTCTCGAATCCCTGTGGCTTCTCCACATACACTTTCTTTTAAACTACACCATTCATGAAAGTTGTCTTGACGTCTATCTGGTGTATCTTCCATTTCATTATTGCGGCTAAGGTTAGTACTGATCTGATGGAAATGCATCTTTCTATTGGTGCAAATGTCTCCTCATAATTGATGCATTATTTTTGGGAGAATTCACGTGCTACGAATATTGCCTTGTATTTTTCTATGCTTCCATCTGCTGCATGCTTGATCTTGTAGATCCATTTGGAAGACACTATAGACTTCCTTTATGGTCTCAAAAATATCTCCCATACACCATTCTTCATAATTGACTGATACTCTTTGATCATGGCTTCCATCCACTCCTTCTTTTCAAAAACTTCCTCATAGTTGGAAGGTTCATTAATGATGTCGCACAATAAGGCTACGTAGTTGGAGTACGGTCTTGGTCTTTTACTTTCTCTAAGCATCCCATTTGGACCTCCATACCTATGTGCATCTTAAATAGCTCCATGTGCCCATTTTGGTCTTCTATTGTAGGAATTATTTTCATGAGGTTGATCTACAGGTTCCTAAGGTTCTGTAAAGTCATGATATTCATTGTTTTCTTGAGTAATTTCTTCCATAATTGTATTTTTGGTTATGGGAAATTCGAGTTCGTTAGAATATTCAATGTGGAATTGTTTTGACTCGTTGTAGGATGAGAATTCATCAAAAGTAATGTCTTGATTGGTCTCAATCTTCTTGAATCCTGGGAAGTATATTCAGTATGCTTTTGATTCATCATTGTATCCCACAAATATGCCCTTATTTCCTGAAGGGTCCATCTTTGTCCTCTTTTCTTTGGGGACATGTATGTACACATGGCATCCAAATATTCAAAGATCTCTGACTTCCAGTTTCTTTCTTGAGAAGGATTCTTTTGGAGTCTTAATATTGAGAACATGATGAGGTGTTCTATTTTGTACATACATGATTGTTCTTGTTTCTTCTTCCCATAGGTGCATTGGAAGGTATTGGTCATGAAGCATCACCTTTGTTGCTTCCATTATCATTTTGTTCTTCCTTTCTGCAATGCCATTTTGATGATGATTGTATGGAGTGCTCATCTCCCTCTTAATCCCAGATTCTCTACATAGGTATTTGAACTCATCTGAAGTGAATTCACCACCATTGTCTGATCACAAGGTCTTGATCTTCTTTTTGGTGTGATTCTCTACCAAATCTTTGAATTCTTTGAACTTGTTGAAAACTTAATCTTTGCTTTTTAAGAAGTAAATACAAGATTTATGAGAATAATAATATATGAAAGAAACATAGTATGCATACTCGCTTAAGGAAATGAATGACATGGAACCGCATAATTCCAGTATTTCCTTCGCCTTGATTTCATTGCTTGGAAATGGTTTCTTTGCATTCTTCCCTCGTGCACATCCTTTGCAAATTCCTTCATGTTTTGCTTGGAATTCGGGAAGGAGTGATATTGATTTTCTTGTAATTGGTTGAGCCCTATAGTGTACGTGTGCAAGCCTTTGGTGCCACGGTTCACTTGATTCTACAGAGTCATGAACCAAGGCTTGTTTTAGTTGTACTTTTATCTTATACAAACATCCCTCTTGCTCTCCAATTATTGTTGCATCATATATTGTTTTTCCTCTTAGCCATCAACAAATGCAACACATAATCCTTTAGCATCTAAAGCTGAAATGAAGAGGATATTTTTCTTCAAACCTGGTACATAAAGAAAATCCTGCATCTTCATTGAATTTCATGAGTCCAACTTGTAAGAGGCTTCCCCAATCCCTTTTATGGGATATTAATAATCGTATCCAAGTTTCACCTTGTGAGGTGACTCATGTTCTATTAGGTTAATGCAGGATTCTTTGTATCTTGTCATATGCTTGGAATATCCACTGTGCACCAACCAATCATTTCTTCCATGGGTAATGGTACCTATAAGAGCTGAGATAAAAACATATTCTCCATCACTTAAAGAATCTTCTCTTGTTCTCTTGTTTGCGGGTTCATCATATTCTGCAATATGTGCATGATACCTCTTATTTTTGTTTTCCTTGGAGGATCCTTTGTTTCTGGGACAATATTTTGATAAGTGGCCTTTCTCATCACATGTGTAGCATCTAATATTTGTGTAGTCCCTTCTTCGTCTATGATTCATCTGTAATTTCTTGGGTCTTCTGTGAGAGTGATCCCTACTCTTGCCTTCATTCTTCTTTTCCTGAGCTGTTAGAGCTTGATCATCACTTGCTCCCATCTTCTCTTCTCTTGATACTAATTGATCTTCTTCTTGAGTGCATTCCTCCCACCATTCAATGAAATTTATTACCTTCTTTCTGGTGCATATCCCTTGAATGAATGAGTCCCATGACCTTGGAAGTCTATTCAAGGTGGTCATCACAATCTCTCCTCCTTCAACATTTTCTTCAATGGCCTCTAGTTGCTTGATATGAGAAACCCTTGAGAAGTAAGATTGAATGGTTTCATAATGTTGCATTTTCACATTCTTGAGTTGATTCCTTAAGGTCATCTTCCAGTTGATATTCTTTCATTAAAATAAATTAGTCAAAGCATCAAACATATTCTTAGGAGTCTTTAATGATGATACATGAGGGATGAGGTTATCCTTGATGGAGTCTGCAATAATCCTTTTAGCTCTTATCATGTTCTTCTTGTGGTTTTCCTTTTCCTCTTCTCCCTCTGGTTCTGGAACCTCCTCATTGACATATTTGTCCAAGTCATTCCCCTCTAGGATAAGAGATATTCTATACTTCCATGCTCAGAAGTTATCTGTTCCTTCAAGCTTATCCTCAACCTTGGTGTGATTCATCATCTTGATAGGAGAACCTTAAATGTAAATAGAAAGGAAATATACATTACCAAATTGATATGCCAAAGCTTATTCTCGATCTAGCTGACCTAGGGTTCCATAGAGAAACCCTGATTTTCCAAAATTGGAATCTTGAATCCAGACATATGTATTCCTAGGAATTAGGGTTCCACATAGAAACCCTAATTCCTCGTAATTCCATTTGGTTCTCTTCTCACATGGAATCCATGCATATGCATTCGAACCAGAAACATTAAATGGATGACTCCAGGATTCCTCCCAAACCATGCTTCCTAAGGGTCTTCTCCTTTACCATCATTGTGAGACATCTATTTAGAATATATACTGTTGTGTGTAAAATTTTAGTGTTTCCTAATCTTGGTTTCAAGTTTCTTTGACATCAATATTTAATGCCCAACCCCATTCAATTCATGGCTGATGTAAATGAAGTTTTTACTCAAAACACATTCATAATTGAAAAACTTAAGAAACATTTACAACTTTTGATGATTAGAAATAAAATCAGTCACAAAATGAAATTTTTCAGACACTAGGATTTTTAGCCAATAGGCCCAGGAAAAACCCCTAAGGGAAAACTTGATGAGAGAGATTTTTTTTAATTATTTTTCTTCTCAAAAATCAAATGAACAAAAGTAAGTCACAACAAACACAACTTATCTCCACTTGATGACAAATTTCACTGCCTCCAAATTAGTGCTGTAGGTGGCTCAATTTCTGTGCATTCAACAAAATGAAAGTTTGTGCTCTTCTCAGACACACTTGAACTATTTTTCACAGCCTTTTTCTTTTCAAACTTTGTGCTAACTGGTGTCTTCTATCTTGGTTTGAGTGCTTGCAAGTACAATAGTAAGTTTCCTTGAATTTTGTGCATCTACAGTCTTGAAATTCACTCACAGATAGTCCAGAAAGGTGTTGTACGAAGCTTGTACAAACTACAATAAATGAAAACAGTCGCTCTCCTTGGAACTTGTGCCAATTAACTCAGCACTTGTTCCCATACTCTTCCTCGAAATTTGCACCCTTTAACCTCAATTACTATGCTGATTACATGTAGCAATTAATGAAAATATCCTCCTTGAGATGTGTGCTAGACTTATACTTAAAATTGTGCCCTCTATTGTATAGTTCTTGTCTCGGAATTCATTCCAGGGTTTCTCTCTCTTTTTCTGCTCCTATTTTCTCAAGTCGAGTTGCTCTCCTCTCCAAAATTCTCTTTTGGTGAATGAAATGACGATATGTCTTTCCCTAAATTTACCCATTTTTGTTCATATCAACCACCTCCATGAAGTAATGGTCAAGATTAAATCTTCAACCATAAATATCAAAGGTTGAAACTAAATGTTCATTAATTCTCATTAAATGAATATTTAATGTGCCTTTTCCATTTAAATACATAAGGAGACAATTTAATTAAAATCTCACTTTATTTCTCAAAATGCGTTTTTTAAATAAAAAAAAGGAACTTAACTTTATAAAGTAGCTTCACATCTCATAAATCTAATCTCACTTAATAAAGTCATTAGAGAACACATGACCACTTTTCCACTCCTAGGCACATGAAGTGGAAAACACTTGTACTTGGTGTTTTCCACATTTGTCTTTGAAATGATTGAACTTTCCTCTTCCCAAAGACTTAGTTAAAAGATCCTCCACTTGCTCCTTAGTAGGAATATACTGCAACTCCATTGCTCCTCTTTGGACATAGTATTTAATGAAGCGGTACCTGATCTCAATGTGTTTTGACCTATCGTGAAACACTCGATTCTCTGAAATCTTGATGCATATTTGGTTATCAAAATAAATCAATGTCTGTCACAACTCCTGACCAAATAATCCGACTAGCAACTTGCAAAGCCACATGGCCTCACAACTAGCCTAAATGGATAGCTTTTCATTTTTATATACCTCCTTTTCTAGTGCATTTTCTTATTAAGGTAAGTGGAATTGAACCCATGCCAATTCATGGATGAGGTTGACCCAACTTTACTGCTTTCCAGTCTTACCAAAAGCAACTTCTCCTTTATTCCTTTCCTTGCATGCAAGGAGTGGAGCTCGACTACATGGAAGCTCCCCCCACCTCGCTCCCATGCTCTCGAAGCTCACTTTTAGAGAGATTCCTTGTGGTACTGAAATGACATCCCACATTCCTGGAATGATACCTATTACTACTAGATGAGAGAAAATTAGAAATAGGTTGTGGAAAGAGCCCTAAAAAATCTTAGTACATAGTAAGATTATTTGTCTTTTTCAATTTAGAATCTAGATTCAAGAAATTAGAATTATTACTGTTTTGTAAACATTATATGTCAATTGAGGTTTGAATTGCTGATTGCATATTAAAACTCTTTGGTCATTTCATGGTTGATGTTATATCTTATAGTTTGTTGGTGACAAATGTTATATGTTGAAATTTGAAACTTGAAGGTTGATGTTATGGTTAATGTTAGCTAGATCTTTGATGTTATTTGTGTGTTAAAAGGTTGATGTCTTTATGATTATCATTAATCTACTAAAAATATTTGTGTTGTAAAATTTCCTGCATCTAGTTCACCATTTTGCATGTTTTTTTATCTATATGTATCGATATATATAAAAATATATATTATATAAAAAATGCTCCTGGAATGCTTTGCTCTCAAAATCTTTTGGAAATTGATGCTTCACACTTCCAATTTTCTCTTGCTTCCAACAACTATGGATTGGAGACACAAAATTTAGAGCATGCTTTTTAAGATTTTAACAAACTTATTATCCTTCCTATTACGCCTCATAACTGTTGTAGTACACCAACAGGGTCTAACCTAGAGTGAGGGGTCCAAAATTTTTATTGTAAAGGCCAAAGTGGGATGTATTGTATGGATATTCGGATTAGAGGCTTTTGTTCCCCTAGATTGGTCATGTCCAACCTTCTTGGTTTCACTCTTAGAAGTACTTGGCTTTGTGGCACAGTGGACTACCCCTTCGGTGTGTGTATGTCCTCACCATGCAAGGATTTATGCCCATGGGTTGGTGTCTGGGGTTTTGGGGGTGACCCATTGCGGCACATGGCCACCTTGGTTTTGTTATGCAGAGGTCATTGCATCTTGTAAAGGGTTATTTTCCCCTATCCAGCATACCTCCTTCACCAACTTGGACCTAATTCTAGCACTCGAAAACCACTTCTCTAGTGTTTTTCCCTATGTTGTCATCCTTCCACCACTGAGCCTACAGTATGCTTGCAAAGGGGTGCATTGAGGGATAAACATCATTTTGGGGTTAGTTGAGGCATGGAATCCCATTTTGGCTCAATATTCCACTAAGTGAAGCCTTATTTTAGTCTATTTTTATATATTTTGTCCATTTTAGGGCTTATTTCCCAACTTGTTGGGAATTTACCCCAAAATAGAATATTTTTTATTTAACTTTATTTTAGACTTGTAGGCTCAAGAATTGAAAAGTAGAGGATGACAAGTATAAGTAGATATCCCCACCTCATTGTGAAATCATAGGACAAGGTTAAACTATGCTTTTTACTATCTTTCTGCTACTTTATGAGTCATTAGTGTGATGGACACTTTTCTTGGGATGAATTTCTTGGCTTGAAGGTGGTTGAAGTGATGTTTTAGGGCTTCTTTTTTGCAAATGGTAAAGGTTGATGCTAGACTAGTTAGAAGAACCCATGCACAAGTGTGACCTAAGGTATTTCTCCTTTCTCACTCCTTATGAAATGTTGGTAAGTTATGATCCTAACTTAGTTAAATGGTGCTTTTATGGTGCATTTTGTTGATTTATTAGGGCTTTTAATTTTGCCAAATTTTTATGAAGAGAACATATTTCTCAGGGGTTATCTATTGCTTAACATGGTATTGGGCATCTTCATTTCCCTAGTTAGACTCACCTATAGAACCCTAGTGGTTGCTAGGTTATTCCCTAGCTTGCAAGTGTTGAAATACATTTCAAGAGAGAGACGTTGATCATTGATCTCTCAATGCCCTAGGGAATGAGACAAAAAATCATATTCCCTTGCTTGTTATTTAATTACTTTTTTTTATCAATTTACTTGTACTTTATTTTACTACAATTTTATGCATAAAAACCTTAAAAATATTAAAATTCCTAAAACCCTAAAAAAATATATAAATTCATAACTCCAAAAATAGTCGTGAGTTTGTAATTCTTGTCCACCATTCGACTATACTAAATTTGGATATTTTTGCTTGACATGTTTGGTAAAGGGTAAATGTGATTTAGGGTCAAATAATAGCAACAATTCCAACCATGAATAACTTATGTAGTAATCTGGATAGTTGGGTCAAAATAGGCTTAAGGGTTGGAAACATTAACACGGATGGTGGCATTAGTATAAGAAGGAAGATTAGAATAAAAATGAAAATTGATAATTTTGCATGGCCAATCAATGTAAGGTCTTTTGAGGCATCTAACACACCAACTATGACAAGTATGTTTACCTAGGAATAAGAATTAATGAAAATATTTGTCTTCACACCAAATGGAAACCCTCTAAATGATTACCAAAATGTCACACTGGAACATAATTCACTTTCTCAACAGTACTCTTGACCCATCACTCTTCATCCACCAGATGAACCACTACACCTTTGAATGCTTGGAACCATGGAATCACAATTTGTACCTACCAAATATATAAACTGCTAATTATAGACATTCCTAAAATGCAGTCCACCTTTGGAAAAGATAAAATCAAATAACAAATGTGTAGAAAACATAATAATAATAATAATAATAATAATAATAATCCTAGGGACACAACCCTTGTTCCCTTTAGGACTATATATCTATGAGCTATTCCATTGTATTGTAATCATCATCTCATATTTTATACATTTATTATATTTGTCCTATATGGACTATAAAACACTATCATTTTTGAACACAAAATCTGATGACATAGATGTTTGATTTTCGACTTAGTGTTGTCGCCAATTCGACAATCTGCTTTCTTTTTAAACATCGGTTGAATTTCAGCGGATTTTTGACTGTGAAATCAACTCATCAAAATTCTGACATCCACCCGTCAAAACTCCGACAACAAATTTCACTACATAGATGTCAGAATTTCGACGAAGTCTCCTTCATAGAGGTCAGATAACTGACGAATTGAAGTCGTCGATAGTGTAAAAAATTTGTCAGATTTAATGGATATTCGATGACAAATTTCGCTACATAGATGTCAAAAATCCAACGAAGTTTCCTTTATAGAGGTTGGATAACTTACGAATTGAAGTCGTTGGTAGTGTATCAACTTTGTCAGATTTAATGGATATCCGATGACAAATTTCAATACATAAATGTCGAAAATCCGATGACACTATGTAAATTTATAAAAAAAATCCCTTTATATCCCTAACAAGAAATTGGGAATCTTGGAGCAGGTTTGGGGCTCAAAGTTAAAGGTAGAACCATTAATAAATATAACTCAATGAATGCATACTTCTAAGAGAGGAAAACTTCAAAAAACTGAAAACTCAATGAAACAATATTTGATGAAGAAAAAATCTATAGATATAATTCAGAGGAGGAAAAATTTAGTGACAACAAACTCAAGGGCCAAGCCTTAGAAGGGAAATTTCAAAGGGAAGACTCACTTGGAAAGGGAAACTCAACAAATCAACATTTTAAGAGAGTTTTAGTGTCCTACCCTAACATTTGCTCTCACTGTATAGAAAATATATTGAAGAAGTATCACTCACAATTTGTTTCGTGATTCAATGTCATTGAAGTAATTATGGATATCTCCACATATGAAATTTATTTTGATTTGAAGTTGGTTTTGTAGAAACATCACTAGGTATTTAAAACACTCCACTTCTTACCCCCATTGTGTATCAAGCATGGTATTTTCATCCCACATAATCCAATAAGTATACAACCCAATGTGTGCCCTTATAGACATCCCTTCACGCACAAAAATTGAAATTAGAATTATAGTTCAAGAAATATTGGAGGTAAGAGTCATCCATGTCATCACTATCTCGTACTCCTTATTGATCATCATGGTTTCTAAGGAATAAGTCAATTAATGCATGTATCTAGACTTGTGTTCTCTTAACAAGTTGGAAATCAAAGATAAAGTTCCTATTCCCATAAGTGAAAACCTCTTGGATGAGCTTGATGAGCATAATGTGATGTATGAAAGACACCAATGAGTGTGATGTATGAAAGACATCGATGGCCTCAATAGAGGTTCAATGACAACAAGCCCCAACTATTTTGGTAGCCATGCACACATAACATCAGGCTCTTACTAAAACACACTACACAAGACATAAAATAGCATGGATTGTGATCATCACGTACACCCTCAAATTAGGATCATCAATCCATGGCGTTAATGATCCTACCATAGGTTCAATTGCAATAAACTAGTTATTCCTCCTCCTTCCTCTAAATGACAAGGTTAAAGGAGATTCTCATGACCACTGTGAGTGAATCACCTTAATCAACATGGTCAAAACAGTTCACTCGACCATTCAATCGGTAGGAGCTATGGGTGGTCTATACAAATGGTAGGGACATAATAAGCATGATCTGATTTACCTTGTATAGTGTGTTGATGCAAGGGAAATTATACAATTAGATGATATTGCACTCATGAGATCACTGATATTTGTGACCTTGCTCAACCACGGAACCACTCAAGTGATTCCATCGATGAATATTTCAAAAATCCAATAATGAGAGAATTTAGTGCTAAAGCTCAAGGAGTAAATGGCTTGCTAAACATGATTGTGTATACATATCATTACCTTGTGTACCACCTAACAATCATTTAGGAAATTTAAAGGGATATGAGGCTAATTTGACAATAGGTTAGAAAACCCTAGTGGCTTGAAAAAGGATGATGTTGTTTTAAGTTTTTAACAGACCTAAACCTAGGGTGTGTATATACTATTATATTACTAATATTAATGTATCATGTTCAACACTGGTAATGTAAAATAAGCAGGCTATGGATTGTCAAAATAGATTAAAAAATTGTTTTCATAACATCTCCCTCAATATTATCTATGTTGATACTTACATTCCTAGGAAAATAACTAATGCAAGGTATTCTATTCAATATTTCTATAATCTTATTTGTATCTTTAATATGAATCCATAACTCCCTAGTTTTTCATGTCTATAAGAATCAAGAAAGATTGGCAACAATGCAAGAATATATCACGGATTTAAGGCTCAAGCCTGTATACAAGAAAAGATAATTAATAGGCACTCTATTGCAAAAAGTCTAAGAGTGGAAATCATTCTACCTTTTTTAAAGATCCTTTAGAGATAATTTGTTTCCCAAGTATGTCAGTGAATCATCCACCACAATAGAATCTTTACTTTTTGTGCCTCTCTGTAAAATAATGCAACATATATAACAGAATATTTGGATATAACTTAAAATATGAAGAGTATTTATCAGGGATTCATTCTTCTCCTTTGTTTTCTTTTCTTATTTATCTATGTATTCACATTCTAAATGATTCTTGTTTATTCAAAGCTGAAAATATAGAATTCACAAAACACTTACATCCAAGTATGCAAATAATGTTTCAATTAGCTTCCGAGTCCTGTCTAAGCCACCAGAATATTCAGGCAGACCATCCAAAAAGTGAGCCTTCTGAAAAGGCAGATTCCATTTAGTAGAGGATGACAATTCACTAGAGTTGTTTAAAAAATTAAACCCTCCACCTTCCAGGAGCATGTAGTTTTATTGTGGGATTAATTCACAAGTTTCTTTGAGCCCATTTGAGTCACCCCATTGCAAAAGGCTACTTTCTATGAACTCCCAACCTTTCCAGTCCAAAGGTGCAACATCCACTTCCATTGATCATACAACAAACAAAAATAGAATTAGTATCTCGAAAAATAATTGCAGCAAGAGCATGAAAGTTAGATATGGTAAAACAATCCATATGTAAGATTTATGCATCATATACTATAATCATTCTACCCTTCTATCAAAGTTAAATCTATCAAGGTCATATATAACATAAGGTTGAAACTATTATTATGCCTGATAATTTTGAGTAATGTGGAAAGGTGTAAAGGTGCCAGGACAACATCTGATAGTCTTATGGGAAACAAAAACACCAACTACTACTGCTAAATACAACATCTGATAGTCTTATGGGAAACAACAATACCAACTACTACTGCTAAATAGACACTGTGATTTGATGAAGAATTGGCTAGTGAAAGAACTGTAAGATATTTAGAGGAAACAGATCCTTAAAACTTATTTGAATAATTATTTATTATATCTTTGAGTTATGCCTTTATAATTGGGAAGCTGAAACCATAGAAAAACATATATAAATAAAAAAAATTTGGAGTTTTTGGACATAAGTTGTTGAGTAATGGAAAATACATTTTTCTTGGAGGGGTATGTATGCACATGTTTAATGGTGTGTTGTATAAGTAGAGAGGAAAAGTGTAAGAAGATAGTGTTTTTAGGAAGAGGACACCATTCCTCGTGGCCTGAGGCTTAAGAATATCTAGTTGAAATTGATTTGTAGTAGGATCACTAAGGTAGGATTCAACAAGGTCTTGGACATAATTCATATGAATAATTTAAATGGCATCTAAAATGCGGTTTTATTTTACTAGGATAAAGAATTTTCTACCACATTGTTATGTCCCTTTGTATAAATGATCTCAAAGTCATAATACTTTAGCTGGTCTATCCATTTTTATGTTACTCCTCCTTAAGAGTTCCTTTCATTAAAAAATGGCTCAAACTGAGATGGGATTTTTGATAAAGATATTATTGAGGAGGAGTTCACACCCCTTGGCCATTGCATGAAGTTTGGGGAACATTTAATTATTATATGTGACCATGTGTTTTGGTTTATAATTTATCTTCACATTGGCAAAGCTGATGGGTCCGTTATCCCAAGAGAGAATTGCATATAGTCCAAACTTAAAGACATTACGATCAATTATGTTGAAGGGATGATCAATGAAATCAAGATTCGATAGCCTGGGGTTGAAGGAAGTGCATCATTTTTTCTTGAAAGCTTGTTGTGTCTCATTTGAGTAGTAAAATGCATATTTCTTGGTTAGGTTGATCGATGGATGGGAAGTAGTAAATAAGATAAAATCATTTTGATGTCCAACAAATGACCACAAAAGTAGGCCAGTGTGACTAGAACAATATTTCAGTGCAACTAAAAATTGGGAGTACAAAATAAACTCCTATATCCACACTAATATCAAAAGAAAATAAAGACAATGATCGAAGTATCTAACTAACTAACCTCCTTAACCCAGTGCATACATAAATTATTAATGGCCTTACACATTGGCCATTCTTGAATGGCTTGAATATTTGCAAGGTGTATATGAAAACCCTATACAAAGATAGTATGTTCAACATATTCGTAGGAAGTATGGAGTAGTTTCTCACAATCTTCTTGTAGAACTTTGTGTAAGCTAGGAAAATACACAACTAAAGGCCTTAGATACTAACCATTCTTGGATGGTTTGAATCTTTACAAGATCAATATGAACACCCTATAGAAAGATAATGTTCCCACTGTATTCCAGTGAAACTTTGGGGAATCCACACTTAGAATTATTGTGGGAAAGTTTCTTACAAATATTTAGAAGCTTGCTAAATCCAAGAATTCACACAACTTCTTAAGGGTCCTAAGCATTGACCATTCTTGGATTCTTTGAATATTTCTAGGCTTAGTATGACACCATCTAAAAAGATAATATGGTTTGGGTATTCTAGGGAAGTCTTGGCAACTTAAAACTTAGATTCCTTGTTGTAGAGGTAGTATAGATGCTCCAAATGATCTGTGAGTGTGACTATTGATGATGATATCAACAAAAAATACTAAAACAAACTTGCATATATGATTGAGTCCTGAGATTTTGTCATGGAAGAGGACAAATGACACTAGGTTTTGAAAATTGTTTGAATGAGTAGGAAATCGGTCTTATATTGATCCTATTGTTGTATTATATAAAATTGAAAAGAAAATGTCCAAAAATGGTCACTTACATCATCCTTATGAGATTTTATAGGCCAAAAGGTTAGATAACTCACATAGAACTGTTAAGGAGGTCGATGAGCTGGGATATGTAGGAAAGTGGTCTTATATCCATCCTATTGTTGTATTATAGAAAATTAAAAAGGACTTGTCCAACAATTGTCACTTACATCATTCTTATGAGCTTTTTTAGGATAATAGGTCAGAAAATTCACATAGAAATTTGAAGGAGGCTAAGGAGGTGGTATATGTATCAACTATTGTTACTTGTATGATAGTTATCAACTGTTACTTTAGATCATGAAATCCTAAATCTGGGGGTTGTTTTGGAGATGAAAAACAAAGGTTATGATTGTGATGATTTTACATAATGTACAAAATTTATAGTTTCATTTAAAGTTGGGAAAGATAATATTCTTCTTCTATAGAGAATATGTTGACCAAAGGCATTGTTTTGGATATTGTGGCATACAAATCAATCATCAATACCTTTTTCAAAGAATGTTATCTAGAAATATCCATCTAGAAATAAGTGTTTACTACAATGACACGTTTTTCATGAAATTGATATTCACTCGCCTTTTTCATAAGAGTTACATCATTGAGTTCTTTGGCGCAACGAATATTGTTCCTTTGAGCATACCTCTACAAATTTTCCTCCATCTTGCATACATGGCTCCAAATACCCTTTGAGAAGACTGGTTTTTCCATTTCACACTTCATCCCGTCATCTTCAACAAGCATAAGAAGAAAGTTCCCTACAAACTCACTAAGAGGATAAAAAGAGGTAAAGTGGCCCATGTATGGAATTCAAATCAAATTAACAGAAGAAAAATAGGTATGAGAATGAGGAATATGCTGCCAATACTTATAATTTCTTGGTACAACTTACCTTGATTTGTGGAGCATGACATTGTCTAATTTTTTTTACCTTTCAAAACATCTTTCAACATACTACAAATATTTTCCCGTTGCAATAATTTCATGTAAGGACCCCTAAAATAAATATTTGCTTGTTTATAAAAATAACAAAATGAAGCTAAAAAAATACAGTCTCAGTAGTTTGTCTCAATGAAGAAAAACAACATTAATAATGAACATTTTATGTTTGTTGAACATTTTTAATTTAACAATGTAAATTACAATAATATTCAAGTAAAATAATTGGTATAAGAGTTCACCTGAGGAAACATGGAGAACACCAACCAAAGTATATAAGACCATCGATCACATCAAAACGTCAATTTTCCTTCTGAAATATCAAAATGTTTCCCAAGGCTATCTGTAACAAGTTCCAAGAGATGAGTGAAATAGCAATAGTAAAATTTCAACACTACAATTATACACACCAGAAGAAATTTTATAAGTCGTGGAATACATGCTATGACAATAATGCTTCAAAGAAATAAATGTGGGAAATGGATAATTCCTTACCATTCATTGAGCTCCTCTCTTCAAGAATAATTTAATATTATCTACCGACAAGGCCAACCACATGAAGGTGGAAGCTCTTATTCCCCCCCCTCACATCACTCTCAATTCCCCAAACCCAATGCATGTACTAGATTTTTTTTTAGTGAAAAATCATGCAGATTTCATCATAAACAAAAATTTACCATTCATTCAAAAAAAACTAACATTCATTAAACCATTCATTCATTCAGTACACACATTCATTCAATAAAAGCTAACATTCATTAAAATATTCATTCATTCAGTCAACACATTCATTCAATAAAAGCTAGCATTCATTAAACCATTCATTCATTCAATAGCTGAAAAAACATGCACAACATTATATTATAAAAAATAATTACACAATATTTCTTTAGTCACTTCTTTCTAATTTTTTTTCTCTTTACAAAATCAACAAGAAGCGCATCTTCTGGAATCTGTCATTTGGTTCCTGGTGCTTCATCAATTTCCTATGAGGTCTCCCTAGTAGACTACTCGCCACGTGGATTTTGCAGCAAGGGATTCATAATTGATGCGATAATGTGAAAATGTTGCATTAATTTATTTTGTTATTATAATTACAAGTATTTCATTTAAAAAAAATTACAAATGTGTTTTTTTACCTGCTGTGGCCACATCATGTTCTTCATTTTCCTGTCCAGGTTCAACTTGTACAGTGTGACCCTCTACATGTTCTACAATTGAAATATGGAGAAGTAAAATTAATGCTCACCATCTGCAATGATCTATATAAAAATATAGCATATGAATAAATTCATTACCAGGGATCAAAGCATGATCTTCGATTGGTTGTTGTCCATCATCGTCATTAAGCGGATCAATGCTTTCCTGCTCAAAATAGAATAAATATTTTATCTTAATTGTTTATAACGAATAGATTTCTTGACAAGTAATAAATTTTCATTAAACTATATAGATTTTATATACCTGTGCACCAGATGGATCAACAGAAGACAGTGTTTTTATAGACAAGATTTTTTGGTGTTCAACAACAGCTTCAAAGTTGTGTTGGAAGCCAAGATTCAAGTCTTATTGAGTGGGCACTTCTTTGAATCGGTTGTCCTACATGTTTGCATAACATCATTAATTTTACATTTTGCGTCTCATTGAAACGAAAATATTTTGCAATTTATTATTTGGATGCATTATCAAGTTTTCGATACTTACTATTCATGTCGCCAAATTCGAATAACCACCAGGCCCAAGCTTGTGCTGACCAATTTTTTCTAGTCTTTCCTTTGTGGCCTTTGATGTGTCTGATAGCCTAATAAAGTGTCTAAATACATTATATGTTCCAAATTCGATATAAAAATGAATAATAATAAGGCTTAACATTACATTGTGGAAAGTATTACATACCTCCCTGTTCCTGGTGGTATCTTTCCTACTTTTCTTAGAGCCCTCTCTTTTCCATCTTCCACTAGGGATTTCCACTCCCTTGATGGAATCATCGAAGGGCACTCATACCTAGGGTTTTTTTTTAGGTGAACCCTATATTTCTCATGAACAATATTCATATGTTGTCCAACCTTCTTTAGGACCTTTCATGTATCAAAGGTCTCGTTCAAAAACATGGCAACCAACCGATTAGTCATCTCATCCTTTAAAAATTTTCGTTTGTCTGTCCCACATTGTGCAGATGGTGGCACCGAAGATATCCATGGTCAAATCATTTAGATGTTTATAAAAAACATCATTTCCTGCAAAACAATCATGCCATCATTAGTTTAAAAAAAGGTTTGATCAGTATATTACAATCAAATTATAAAAACTAACTTTAACAATGTATAATTACCTGGGATATTCTCTATATTTATTGGAACGAGTTTCTCATCCACAAAAAATGTTGTCTCTACTGAACCAATGCTAGTCACACAGGTTGATCCAAGAAATGTTGCTTTAGTATCAACAATACTAGCAGGATCTACATCCACCCCTTCTTCTACACGATCTGGTGTGCGTCGATCAGTAGCGGGTGCACTCTCGACTGGCCTCGGGGGTGTCATGGAACGTGTTGTTGACTGTTCAGTTGACAACAATGGTGCATGAATCGATGTATGTGGATTCGTTTTCTCATGTGACGACTGATCACCATTAGCATGTATGGGACCAACCCCACCTTGAACACTAGTGCGTGGTCACAGAAAATCCTGTAAATACAAACTATTCAATTATAATTTCACTATCATATAAAATTAAAAATTATAAAGTTCTAAATGAATTGATATTATTATTCAAGATTCTGCAACTTACCTGCATGGCATGAGATATATTTACCAACACTTCAACCTTGGATTTAATATTGCCTGTCTCCAGAATAATAAATAGCAGATGGAGGATACCCACATTAATTTTTTTCAAGGTATTCTCTATTGCCTTAACTAGGTCTAGAGAAGAACGAATGTTGGCTTTGTTCAAAAACTCATGCACATCAAAATCTATGGATTGTTGTGATGCTGTTTCATACACTGAATCATTGGTTTGCAACAAAAATATATAAAATATTACTTACGTGTTAAAGCAATAGATTGTGGAAACAGTTATATTAACAAAACATATCTATCATGATAGATTCTTAAAATTACAACTATGTTTACTTGATGCCTAGATGATGGTGCCATCTGATCCACAGCTGGGGACTTTCCCCGATGATCCACTTGTAAAAAAATAAGTAGACACCATTATCACAATGAAACCAATATACAAACGAAAAATACATAACAAAAAACATTATGATACATTTTATATTGGTATAAATTTGATGTATTTAAATTGTAGAATTATAATCAGGTTTACCTGTTTCCCCAAGGCTGCTATCATCTGATCAATAGCCGGGTGGCTTCCCTACTCAACATTCTGCATCAAATATAGATAATATTATATAAATCAAATGAATATAATCTTGAAGAAACAAAACAACAGAACTGTTTGTACATATTAAATTTGTACAATGGCATCGATATATACCTGCCACCTCGAGGTAGGTCTAGTAACATCTACTGTGAAAGAGGTGCCCCTCATAGAACCCTGCATCAAAAACATATTAAAAATTATCCAACGAAACCAAAATACTCACTGAAACAATATAATAGCATAACATTTTGACGTATTTAAATTGTATANCATTTTATAAGCTAGATGAATATACTCACCAAAAAACACAAAAAACTCAATTTTCAAATTATACTTGTACTATTACAAAGATCTATACCTGCTGCCTCAGGGATGGTGTACTCCTCTAACTAGCTGTTGGGGTGATGCGCCCCCGATCACTACCATACGAAGTAAATATAGAAAATTTAATCAAAATTATAACAATCTAGTAATGAAAAATCCTTAAGAGGTTAAAATAATTAACAAAAGGTTGGGTAAATTGTTGGATGTACCACATCCATAGTAACCATGTTTGTATCTACTCGATTCAATTTGTAATTAATAAGCAACTCATCCCCTGCAACTATTTATTTAATGGCACATACAAATACACGGTTTCCTTCACCCCCCTCAAATATACAGTTGGGTTGCTTAAGAGTATATCCTGGTTATGTACTGTTTATAAACCCTGCAATATTCTCAGTTTCCTTTGGCCTTCCTTCAATGTACAACATTGCTCCTTTATTTTGGTCTTTGTATTTCAGTTGTAAATAATTTGATAACAACCCATATCTACACACACTTCATGTATATTGGACCAGACACATCCAATATTTGTATTTGTAAGAGGTTCCAACATACTCCATCAATTCTGTACATCTTCCATAACTAACCTTTATGCTATCCATGCAAAACAACTCCAATCCATGTAATGGCAATGGAGTAATTCTATATATATACTCTAATTCACACAAAAATATTTGTTCAGTTGAGGAAGATACCTAGGTACCCATTTTTTCACTATATGTTTGTACCTTAATGGAACCTCGATGTCACCTATTGTCGCATCATCATAGGAACATGAACTCCCTTCAACGAGAAAAAATTCCATTCATTTATTGAATTTTCTTCTGATCTTCTGACATCCAGTTGATCTAGCCCTTGTAGACCTACTAGATGTAAGGTCTTTCCTCTATCCTTCCTAAACTCCCCTTGCTCGAGGAATATAGGTCTAAAAAATACCTGTTTGGTTCTACTTGCACCATGGCCGAAAAAAACTTGGCAAATAAGAGAAAAATACCATCATGTTAAAAAAACCTCCAAACAATACCAATTTTAAGCAAGAAAAGGAGGCACAAGCCAATATAGATAAATAAACAATATACTTAGTAAAAAAAGACGATCAACGAGGCCCATCAACCAAATATTTACAAGTTAAATAAATCTCCAAGGTTCTAGTCCATTAAAATTGATAAATATCTCACAAGATCTAGATTCAGAAGAAGTCCTTATGGTCTAAATCTTTATGTCAAAAGCTCAAGTTAGGGAATATTTATTTTAGTGGTATATACATAAGATTTTATTATCAAAAGGAGTGAAGCTAGTGTAATTCAGTACCCAAAATAACAATATAGTTTAGGTGATTTCTCTCTATAATTAGGTCACTCCATTCTCAATCTCAACTAAGAATTAAAAAACAATAAAACGATTTAAAACACTAAAATGTAATTATTCATTACCTCCTTTCCTTGATATTGTTTTTCATATGTTTGTGTTGATAACCAATACCAAAATGTAGTACATGCATATTAAATCCATTCCCTATTTCCTAAATTTTCAAATTTTCCAATTCAGAAACTATACCATACATTATGATGTGATCACACCAGTGATCCAGGTCAGTCACTTCTAGACGGGCCTTCCGGTTTTCCCAATTTATAATTAAGCAGTCATTCACAAAATAATGCTATACATATATTATTGATAGTTTTCTAATTTACTCCCCTTGATAAGCATGCTTACAAAGGATCCCAAGCAATACCCAATATTTTTTTTAAGACCTAATTCTTAATCAACATGAAGAGAAACTTCAATCCTTTATCCAGGCTTGAGAAACACTTCTTAAGAAGGAAAAGACAACTTCACAAAACACAATCTAGCCCTAGGAGACTTCACATATTAGTATAGTAGGATTCATTAGAAGGTCACGACCCAACAGTAGAGAGGACCAACAACCCACATCCTAGAAGTGTCTCAACTATTTCAACTATTTCAAAATCTCTGGATCTGTCACAATATAGATGGAAATCCCATATAGAACACAATAAGGGAAGAATAAATATAATTCACAATTATCAGATATCTATTGAGCATCCTTCTATATTTAGCTAAATCCCCATTTCCATCCTTACCTTGAATTTATTCACTTCCATCACCAGACCCAATTACCAACAAAAAAATCCATCAAACCCGTCCAAATACAAAAAGAATCATAGTAGTGCAAATACCTACAACCATTTCCATGGCCACTGCATCAATTAAATTCATGGGTTGAAATTCCACCATATGATAAGTGAAGGATACCATATTTATTTGTCCACTTCTCATAAATGGAATATGACATAAATACATTTCTTCTCACTTGTCTACTATTTCTTATGGAAAACATAAGAGGCCTACCATACATTAGTTGCCAACATGCTTCATCACACACAACTAGAGGATGGAAGTATAACTTTTAAAACTAAAGGAAGGAAGTCAGTTTTATTTTCTTGTGTTTACATTGGAATATATAAGAGATCTACCCTAAAGGATACATCCAAAAATGTATGTTAAAGAACTAAAATCTTGTGAAAATTTGCGTAATTTTCTTTGGGCTTATCCATTCGTGGTATATATATTGTATCTAGCTCTTCCATGCATCCACAAAACCAGATTGTTTATGATGGAGCAATTAGAATTTTATTTCTGCAATCTCTTCATATCAGAGGGAAGGAATGATGAAGCATTGGATGCCTTAGAAAAGGATTCCAAAATCCACCCGGATGTTGATGCGCTTGTCAATGTATTTCAAGACAAGGACTATAATCATGTGTGTTACACACTTGTATTTGGTATAAGGATAAGGTATCAAGGTCAAGGCATAATAACAAGATAAAAAAATAAGTCCCATGAGGCCCAACATAGGAGAATTCAAGAGTCATTTAGGCCAGTATATATATTGAGGCTTTATTTCTTCTTAAATTTTGGAAATACTAGTGACAAAGGTTTCAATAGTTGTTTTATTATTATCAAAGTCTGAATGTGGTTGGATATGGACATTGGGTTTGCTTTGAGAACTAAGAATGCACTTCAAATAAAAGCTTTGTATTCTTGTCTTTGCTACACCATATTTGATCATTTTCATAGAATATATTTTATTTTAATATATAGTGTGCTTCTTATGTATAACTATTTTGGTATCCATTGATCAAGTAGTAGTAACAGGTTCACTGAAGACATGAATATGGATACAAGAGAAATATATGGGCTTCATACTTAAATAGTGTCTCCCTTTAATATACATAGAACTTATACTCATTGCTTTCTCTTATGAGGATAAAGCTCTACCTATTCAATGGGAATCACTTGTTACCAAGGGTTTGAATCTCCTGTTTCAATGAACATGTAGCCTAAGTAATAAATATTACATAAAAGGTTATGCGAGTAATGGGAATCCATACGAAAGAACAATAGAAGTAATGGTAGTAAATATGAAGCTCATCTCGTGTTGCTATTATGCTTACTTAGTCTACTTGTTGCTTTCTCACTATGATCCTTATTGACTCAATTAGGGATATAACGTGGTATAAAAAAGTAGTTATTACATAACCATATTACATTAAAACAAATACAAGTAACTTATAGCAATGGGGTTAAGATAACTGTCATTACAGAGGTGCTATGGCTCTTATACCCTCCCTACCTATGGGAATATTACATACCTATGTAAACATCAGCACACATAAGCTATTTGATATTGTGTTTCATGCTTAGTTAGCTCTATTAGAACCATTACTATCACTATTTGTGTTCATTAGATACTAGTAAATCATAACAAATACTGCTTATAGAGAACCATAATCACACTAATACAAAATACGTGGACATAGGAGAATAGCTTGTGTTTACATAGTAGTGAGCTAATCAAGTGAGTATTTATTACACATTCAATACGAATAAAGATCTTAGTGATAATAAGAGATTAATACGAGTAATAGATGTACTTATAAATAAGCAAGAGATCAATTACAGTCATGTTCTTACATCGGTATCAGTATCAATTTCTAGTTAACATTTAATGGTAATGTAGCCTAATCGAATTGGATAACACTAATCCCATTTCTCTTGTAAGATGCCAAAGATTACTAGGTACTTGTAATAAGGGTTCACTTACACTAAGAAACTTGTTACTATTATGGAAAGTTCTATTACACCCAATGTGATAAGCTAACAGAAGTAGTGATGTTTTACATGTTATGATTACCATTACAATGGAATAACACTATCCAGCCAGTGATGACAGTAACATAACCTTTGCATAGCCTCGAGGGATAGCTCAATTGGTTGGAGTTTGATTGAAAATACCATTTGATATTGAGGTTAGAGGTTCAATTATCATGAATCCAACTCTTTGGGTCCTTTAGCATTAAGCTCCCAAAACTGGAGTCAATAGGGCGAGGACCCTTCAGGTGCCCCCCCTAGAATTATTATCGTGGATGTAGAGATCCTTGACCAATATTCTTGAGGTTGTGAACCACATAGAAAAAAAACATAACCTTTGCATAACTATGGTGATCTTAACCTTATGAAGCTAATTGGAATGAAGCTAATTGGCTTTTGCAGAATATAAAGCATTTGTGATGGCCTCAAGGACCAACTAGATCTAAGACTTCAACTTGGAGGCTGAATTCCTTATTGAAATCTTCTTTCTAACCTTTAAATCAGGTTCTCTGCAATTTCATTGTTCCGCAATACGTTTCCCGCAACTGATTTTCTGCAACACCCTTTTCCGCAACTCCTTTTCCGCAACATTGCGGGTTATGAGATGCGGATTTACAACTTTTTAAATTGAACTTCCACAACTAATTGCGGCCACAATGGTCTATCCCACATGCAGTTTGCAGAACTTGACTTATCGAAACTAAGTTCCCGCAATTTCCATGATTCCTGATTTTTGCAATTTCGAAGTCTTCTGCACCGTCGATTCTTGTAGATTATTTCTCAGTCATTGATCTGTCTCTAGATGCAGAACAGATTGTAACCATTGATTTTTGTCATGATATTTCTTCGCCATTCGATCTTCTTTGAGATATTTCTTTGTAGCTCGCCAAATTGAACACTGAGAGGATCAATTTCTCTATAATTCAGAAACTAAAGAATTTATACACAGAATAATATGGAGTGAATGCATGATGAATTCATATCTCTACATATTCATATAAAACTAGGAATCCATCAAAACACATACAGAAAGGAATCCTCTATTCTTTATTCAATTTGATCAGAATTACAAACACAGAGAATTCGACTTATTCACTCTTTCTATACACACTCTTTATTCTCTCATCTTTCACTCCTTCTATTTCTCTTTGTCTCTCCTAGACTTATTACAATCAAATTAATTTATAACACTCAGAAAAATTGTCAGATCGGACTAAGTTGGATCTGAGGATATGATAAAATAAAACCCTATCGACAAAGATCAATCCTTGAGAAATCCACGTAGGGATCAAGGAGAACAAAGGAAAAATTGCCACTTATTACAAATTTAAAACTAATTTTATCTACTTGTCATCAAACCCTATCCATCTAGAAGTTGATTACAAGGCAAGCTGACTCATCAATAAATGAACTTCGAGCTGGATGTTAAGCTGATTCACCAGTCAATGAACTTCAAGCTGGATGCTCCTGCATCATACTTCTGGGGAAGAAAAGAAATTTTCATTAAGTCTTCAGGTAGTACGTTGTACTTGGAAATTTCTTGCTCTGTCATCCAGGTTACATATTCAGTAGGATGATTTCTCCATTTGACCAGGTATTGAAAGAAGGTTTTGTTCCTGATCTTCCTTAAGATTCTTCGGTCAAGGATGGCTTCAATATGAGGTGGTTCTTTTTATGGAATTTGTCCTTTCCAATCTATAGCTGGATCATCTCTATATGAATTTACATCATCTGGTTGGATACCTGCATCTCTAAAAGGATACAAATATTAAACATTAAAAATTGGTGAAATATGAAGGTCAAAAGGAAGTTCAATTTCATAAGCATTTGCAAAAAACTTCCTTAAAACTTTACAAGGTCCAATCTTCTTAAGCTTCAACTTATTATAAGTTCCTTTAGGGAGCCTTTCCTTTTTAATATAGGCCATCACTAAATCTCCAATTTGAAAATTCACTTCTCTCCTATTTAGGTATGCTCTCTGTTTATACTTCTCTGCACTTTCCTGTAATCTCTTCTTGATGTTTTCTTGTAGCTCATGCATACTAACTGCAAAGTCTTCACCCTCTGCATTTCTCTTTTCCTGTTTTCCCAAATCTCTAAGTTCATATACACCTCCTGGATGCATCCCATAGACAATTTGAAAAGGAGTCATACCTGTACTTCTATTGGGTGAATCATTGTATACGAACTCAGCCTGAGATAAAGCTCAGTCCCACTGGTTTGGATGTTCATACACTAGACTTCTCAGTATATTTCCCAAGATCCTATTTACCACTTCAGTTTGTCCATTAGTATGAGGGTGATAAGCATAAATAAAAATGATATTAGTCCCCAATTTCTTCCATAGAGTTCTCCAAAAATGACCAACAAATTTTGTATCTCTATCTGACACAATACTCAAAGGAAAACCATGCAACTTTACAATTTCTGAAAAGAATAGATTAGAAATGTTTGTTTCATCATTAGTCTTTTTGCATGCAATGAAATGAGCCATTTTGGAAAATCTATCTACTACAACATAAATTGAATCATGAGCTCTCTGAGTTCTAGGTAAACCTAAAACAAAATCCATGCTTATTGAATCCCAAGGCCTAGCTGGAATAGGTAATGCTTGATACAATCCCGTGTTCTAACTTCTCCCTTTTGCATGTTGACCAACTCTACATCCTTCAACAAATTTCTTCACATCATGCTGCATCTTTGGACAAATATAAAAATTACTCACCAAGTCTTACCCAAAATGTCCCGAGAGACCTCCACTATGCTTTTCTTGAATTAAATCATTGAACATCTTGTAATACACAACTTAGTGTCTTTGAACAAAAATCCTTCCCATAACATATAATATAACCACTGGCTTCTATTATGGGTAACTGGATTTTCACAGGAAGCATAAATATCCTTGAAATATATATCCTCTTTATACATAGCAATCAAATTTTCAAATCCCAAAGTACCGACCTTAACTTCTTGCATTACCAAACTTATCCTGCTCAAAGCATCAACAACTTTATTAGACTTGCGACTTGTATGTTTAATAACGAAGGTAAAGTTCTGCAAAAATTCTACCCATTTAGCATGCCTCTGATTTAATTTAGGCTGGCTGTTGATGAACTGCAAAGCATGATTGTCAGAGTACAAAACAAATTCCCTAGGCATTAAATAATGTCTCCACTTTTTAAGAGCTTGCACAACAACATACAATTCAATTATCATACGAAGAGTACTTTTTTTAGCTTCATTCAACTTTTCACTGAAACATGCCACTGGCCTTTGTTCTTGACTTAAAACTACTCCCACTACTGTTCCACTAGCATCTATCTCCACTTGAAACACTTTATCAAAACTGGGAAAAGCTAAAATAGGATTCTTAGTTATTTTCTTCTTCAATAATTTTAAATTTCTATCAGCTGCTTCAGTCCATTGGAAAGGTTGTTTACTTCCTTTGAAATTATCTATTAAAGGTGCACAAATCTAACTAAAATTCTTAATGAAATTCCTATAGAAACTAGCAAGTCCATGAAAACTTCTTACCTCATAAGCATTCCTTGGAACTGGCCAATTTAAAATTGCTTGCACTTTATCAGAATCCATTTTCAGTCCTTCTTCTGAAACCATGAACCCCAAGTAGACCAACTATTTTTTCAGGAAACTGCACTTCTTCAAATTTATCAACAACTTATCCTTCTGCAAAGTCATCAACACCAACTTAAGGTGCCTTAAATGCTCTTCTTTGTTCTGACTAAAAATCAGGATGTCATCTAGATATACTATCACAAATTTTCTAGTAAATTCTTTCAGAACCTCATTCATCAATATCATGAAAGTAATGGGTGCATCTGTAAGCCTAAATGGCATAAAAAACCACTCATATAGACCATCATTAGTTTTAAATGTTGTTTTCCATTCATCCCCTTCCCTTATTCTAATATGATGATATCCACTTTTCATATCTCTTTTGGAAAAATATTTTGAACCACTTAGATAGTCCATCAGATCATCAATTATGGGTAAAGGAAATCTATACCTGATAGTGATCTTGTTGATTTACCTGGAGTCAGTACACATTCTCTACCCATCATATTTTTATGGACTTATCATAGTGGGTACGACACAAGGAATCAAGCTCTCTTTCACGAATCCCTTCTCCAATAACCCATGTACTTGCTATTTAATTTCTTCATTTTCTAGAGGGGTTAATCTGTATGCTTCTTTGTTAGGTAAACTTGCACCAGGTATTAAGTCAATGTGATGACTAATGCTTCTTACAGGAGGTAATTCATTTGCCAGTTCATCCACAATAATGTCAGCATACTCATCAAGCAAAGTTTTAACTTCATCTGGTAAATCATCTAAATTTGTAGAAGTTAAAATTACCTTTGGATTACCAATAAGATAAAAATGTAGATCCTTTTCTTTCTGAACTTCATGTAGCAGTTATTTTCCAGAAATTAGCAGAATGCTTGATCCTGAACTTCCTTGAACTGCTTCATCTTCCAAGGGTGACAAGGTATGTCTCTTCCTATCTTTCTCCAAAGAATAAGTATTCTTCCTCCCATCATGAACATCTTTCCTGTCATATGACCATGGCCTCCCTAAGAGTATATGGAACACATCCATAGGCATTATGTCACACAATATTTCATCCTTGTAAGTACCAATATGGAACTCCACATTACACTGTTCATTCACTAAGAGCTGATGTCCTTTCTGTAACTAGGACACTTTTTAAGGAGTGGGATGCTTCATCCTCTTCAATCCCAACTTTTCTACCATCTCCGTGGAAACGAAATTATTAGTACCACCACTATCAATAACCATTTTACAACACTTACCTTGTGACTTACACCTTGTTCTGAACAAATTTTTCCTTTGAGCTGGTTCATGTACCTATTTCTTTGTCTTCACCAAGACTCTCTTCAACATAAGAGCCTCTCCATTCTCTGGAGGATTATTCACCTCTGTTTCTTCTTTTGATTCTTCCTGAGCCTCTGTAACATTCACATTTCTATGAACTGTAGATTTATTTCTTGGACAATCCCAAGACATATGTATAATCTCTCCACAAGTATAACATATTACTTCTCTATTTCTACCTCTTCCTCTACCTGCTCTGAATCCTACTCTCTGGAATGATTGACTGCTACTACTAGAACTTTTAGCTTCATCTTTAGAAGTCCTACCTCCTCTGTTTGGAACACCTCTTCCTATTACCATGTTCTTTCCTCTGTTCCTATGGTTTTTCTTTCTTCGCAATTTCTCTTCTACCTTTAAAGATACATGATATGCATATTCTACAATTTTAAAATTTAATAGAATGAGTTCATCCTGTATATCATATCTCAACCCATTGATATAACTAGATACTATTTCTAGACCTCGCTCTGTGTGTCTAGATCTAATATTCAGTCTAAAAAACTCTTCTGTATATTCTTTTACTGTCATATCCTTTTGTCTAAGGTTTTGTAATTGTCTAAGAAGATTTAACAGATAGTCCTTAGACATAAATTGAATTTTAATCTTATGCAACATCTTATCCCAAGAGTTAATTTTTTTCTTATCTCTTCTTTCTCGATGGATCTGGAGCTCATCCCACTAGATAGTTGCATGTCCCTTCAATCTAGTAGATGCATATCTTACTTTCTTCTTGTCTTCTATCTCTTCAAAATCAAAGTATTTACTCAGAGCATTAATCCAATCCATAAGTTCTTCAACATTTAAGTTACCTGAATACATAGGTACTTCTATTCTTGGTCTACCACTAGTTTTCATCAACATCTTCAAGATTTTAACTTCATCAGGATATTCTTCTTCTTCTTCCTCATAGGATTCGGATTCGGCTTCTTCATCACTCTCATTTAAATTCTATGAATGTTTCTTTCTTTCCATAGCTTCTAACCTTTCTTTCAGTATTCTCATGTTTCTTTCCATTTTTGTTTCTACAGGTTGTCTTCCTCGACCACGCCCTACAAGAAATCCATGTATGCGTCCCCTTCTTGGAGGCATCTTTCTTCACAGATTCAACTGATCAATTGAGCTGCTATGTATAATATTTGTCCTGCTCTGATACCAAAACTGATGGCCTCAAGGACCAACTAGATCCAATACTTCAACTTACAGGCTGAATTCCTGATTGAAATATTCTTTCTAACCTTTAACTCAGGTTCTCTACAATTTTGTCGTTCCGCAAGACGTTTCCCGCAACTCCTTTTCCGCAACACCCTTTTCTACAAAACCTTTTTCGCAACTCCTTTTCCACAACAACCCTTTTCTGCAACACTCTAGGTTGCAGGATGTAGCTTTACAAATTTTTAAATTGAACTTTCGCAACTAATTGTGGCCACAACAGTCTATCCCACATGTGGGTTGTGAAACTTTACTTACCGATACTGAGTTCCCACAATTTCCATGTTTCCCGATTTCTACAATTTCGAAGTCTTCCGAACCGTTGATTCTTGTATATTAGTTCTCGGTCATTGATCTATCTCTAGATGCAGAACAGATTGTAACCGTTGATTTTCATCGCGATCTTTCTTCGTCGTTCGATCTTCTCTAAGATCTTTCTTCGTAGCTCGCCTAATTGATCACTGAGAGGATCAATTTCTCTGCAATTCGGAAACTAAATAATTTATACACATAATCATATGGAGTGAACGTAGGATGAATTCATATCTCTACAGATTTATGATAAAACCAGGAATCCATCAAAACACACACAGAAAGTAATCCTCTGTTCTTTATTCAATTTGATCAGAATTACAAACAAATAGAATTCAACTTATTCACTCCTTCTGTGCACACTCTTTATTCTCTCATATTTCACTCCTTTTATTTCTCTTCATCTCTCCTAGACCTATTATGATCAAATTAATTTATAACACTCATAAAACTTGTCAGATCCGACTAAGTTGGATATGAGGATCTGATAAAAGAAAACCCTATCGACAAAGATCAATTCTTGAGAAATCCACACATGGATCAAGGAGAACAAAGAAAAAATTGCCACTTATTACAAATTTAAAACTAATTATATCTACTTGTCATCGAACCCTATACATCTAGAACTTGATTACAAGGCAATATGACTCATCAGTAAATGAACTTCGAGCTGGAGGTTAAGCTGATACATCAGTCAATGAACTTCAAGCTAGATGCTCCTACATTAATTTGAAAATGAAGGCATTTATACCAACCCTCCATTACTGTACCTCAACATTCATTACTAAATTATGTTTCAGAAATCTCAAGCTGAGGTAAGTTTACTGACATCATCAATAAGTGAAATCTTTGTATATTAGAAAGTTCTTTGAGAATTTTGTTGCCCAAAACTGTTAGCTACATCTTATGACCATAATCTGAGTAATATATCATTTAGTTGAGAAGGAAACACAAAACACCATTAATCTAATAAAATTTGTTTTAAATGTTTGGTTTTCTAAGAGCATTAGGAAAGTCCATTCCCCCATTAAATCCGAGTATCATCTCCTTCAACCAAGATAGAAACAAAAAATACATTAGTTGATAGCATGAAATTTCTCTCTCCAAAATTGCATCTATACCTATAGTCATCCCTTGTGCTCTTTATACAACCAAATTAGTAGCACAAGTTAGAGTTGTAACACATTCATTGATTTTGATCGAGGATATGCTTTTTCACTCCCACCTTGTACTTTATCTCTTATGTACTGTTCTAGTACTATTGACCTACTTTTGTCATCATTTATCCAACATTATTATACTTATCTCATCTTATCATATATATAAGATGTGGGATGAAACCAAAGGTCAAATTTGTGGCCAATATTGCATGACAACAAATAAGTGTGAGAAAGTGAAGTATGTAAGCTTATAAATGCTCATTAAGCACGAAGGGTGCACTAATTTTCCTATCCAGTGCAACCTGCAAAAGGAACATATTTTCAAATTTCACCTATTCAGTGTACAATGAAAAAGTAGGAGTAAATAGATTTATCTTATGTAAGCTCAAGGGCATCAAACTAAGCTCTCAATGGTGATAATAGAACTTGTATGATAGAGTAACATTTGAGGTTAAAGCTATGACCACAATGACATTACTGCATTAGAGTGAGACTATAATATCTCATGCAAGCAAATGAAATGCAAAATTATGGGTTAAAAGGTAAAGACTAAAGACAAAAATCAAACATTTGAAAGTAATAAATTCTAATGCTCCCATTTCAATATAGAATAAGGTCATCATACTCCTTGCAAGGAATTGTGTATTCATCTCACTGCCCAATGCCCATTCAAAGGCATAACAAAATACTAATAAGGAATTTTCAAATTATCTATTCATATTAAAAAATTAGAACAACATAAGTATTATCTAGTTCTCACTCAATCTACGAATGGTCTTAGTTCAAAGAAAGTCACAATAAGCTTTGCAAGGTGATAGACAACCAAGTCCACATTTTTCAAAGTTGTAAGGAGAAAAAATAGAGAAAAGACAGAATCAACGGTTGAAACAGAGGTAGAGGAAGGCTAGGAGAAAGATAAGGACAATAAATGTCAGAGGTTAGTCAGGACAAGGACTGTAAACAAGCAGGGAAAAATGTTCTAGGAGGAAATGAGCCAGAGACAAATAGGCCAGAAGATGAATCCTAACATTTATATATGAAGCATTTGCCACCGAACGTCCATAGTAGTTTTGGTTTAGTTCCAGGTTTAGAGTACACAGAGTTTTTGTGCAAAGAAGAATAAGAAGAGCCAATGACAAAGTGGAAGAAAAAAATGATGAAACATAAGAAGAAATGCATGGCCAAAGATACGTGATTAACTAATTAAAGTAGTTTTTTAAGTAACGGCATGTTAATTCCATAGTCTAGATCAACTGTCCAGTGTCGACATTGGGGCTATTGAAACTGGCTAGTAGTTTGCAAAAATGCATAAATTACATTGAGGATATTGAAACCCTCTTTGGTGTTTGGAATTTCTTGTGTATTGCATCTCTTATATAGAGTTTATTACCAACTGGGACTGCCATTGGGGGCTTCCAACTACGTCAAGCAGATAGTATCAACCCTCAGTCATTAAGACAAGTGAGTTACATCCTGTAAGATATTCATACTATTCATTGTTGCATTTTCTGTTATTATAATTATTGAAATCAGCTATACTGTTGCAATTAGTATATTTGTTGTTGGTATGTTTGGGGTCTTATAAGTCAATGATAAATGTAATCTTCCAAATTGTCATAATTGTTGTAATTGTGCAATAGGAAAATTCTGAAGTATTTAATAGAATTATTGTGCCATTAGATCTTCAGACAATGAGTGCAATCAGATTCTTAATTATTATGTAGTGAAAAGGAATGAATAATACACACTGAACAAAACAAAGCTAACAAGAAATAGACAAGTATTGCTTAGTATAATTACAGTATAAGCTTCATTACTCCCAGCAATATACAACTTTGTTACATAAAGGAGAATTCAAATAATGAGAGATGAATTCGAATCTACCAACTCAATTTGACTACATGGCCCACTAGAAGTGTCTAAATCACTACCAGAGTTCAACTGGCTAACTCCAGATGTCTAATCTAGTCTCTCAATTAGTTACAATCAATCAAACCAGTCTAACTGTAGTGGTAGGTGAGAACTAGCACCTTCCCACATGTAGCCATGCATAATTGGCACTAACTGAACTGGAGGATATCTAACTGAATGTAACTAAAGCATAAATAAGCTTAACTAGTTACCAACTACAAAAAAATGAAGGAGGTTGGTGCCAAAATTCCCAGTGGCTCCTAAAATGTAGGGATTGGTCTAGGAGGCACCTAAACTGATGCATGCAAGTGTATTCAGTTCCAGTTAACCTCTATCAGTGTTCCCCATAGTCTAGTGACTGGTTCATGTGGGCCCATTAGTCCAAGTGGACCCAATGGTACCAGTGGAACAAATAATAACTAAATGACTCCTAAGTTAGGAAAATATAATCTAATAGATAATTTGGAAAAGGGAGGATTATAAATCCTAACACTCCCCCTGAATCGTAACTTGGACAATTACGGGCCCTAGAAACAAGGCAAAAGTAAAAAATATATAATCTAAAAGATAAAAAATGCTGCTTAATAAACCGAGGGAATAGGGGAAAACCTCATGGGAAACCCCCCCTCAAAATAAGCAGTGAATCAGGAAAAACAAGTTAAAAACTTGCAAAATATTTTGCTGCAATTTGCAGCACTATGCAACAACAAAGTGGTATTATGGTTCTTCTGTGAAGAAACATCCTGAATCTATGCATGTGAACCTATGAATACAAACTAAATTGTTATTTCTGGAGGAATATTCCTCTTTGGAAGAATAAGAATATGCTCAACTGAATCAGAAATATAGACAACTGCTAGATGAAAAATGGACCCATGTAAAGCAACTGAAATCAATTGATGAGAGAGAAAAGGTGATTGAGAATTCAAACCATGCGAGGAACACCAAACAAAATGATATATTTCAGCCTTGAACATCGAACCATGTGAGGTAAAATCATCCCCAAGTGTTTGGAGAAAGTGTCCAGGCAAATGCAAAATGTATCCATCTTTACTAGTTCTGTGAGGACATGAGCATGTGATCAAATATATAGGTAGAAAAGCCCTAGGACTATGGAGAGTGAATGCTTGAGCTGTCACATCCCTGGTTTTGACCCCGATGCACTAAATATACATGATATATATATTGTAATTAATCATGGTGTGGAGCTAAAGGAAAAATCCCCACCATCGATTTGATTTTGTTATGTTCGATGATTAGAATCATTGTTGATAGTATATCGGGATATACAGTACATATTAACATTGTGGCATCATGTAACTATGCAATTTAATTAAATAACCCCAACCAGCTATGTTCATTGCAACCAAATTTAAACGTGCATGATTTTCTAAGGATAAAGAGGGGGAATGTTAAACCTTGAGCCCATGGGGGAAAAGCCATGTGTCTCCACCCTGTTTAATTGCTCACCTTCCCTTGTCTCATCTAGCTACCACCTTAAATGTTATGCTGTTAGTTGGGGCAATTATTGCTGGCAGTGGAGTGTGTCAGGACTGCCAGTCCTTGCCCACACGCACACTCCACTAGGCTGACCCTCACACTGGCAGGAAAACCACTACGCCCATGATCCCATTCTCTCCATGATTGCACTCTTTCCATTGTGACTAGTTCATTTTCCTCACGCAGGCTGAGATAAAAGGATTCACGATTCTTGTGTAGGGGTTGGTTCGTTGGTTCTCCTCTCTTTCACAGATTACTGGTCTAAGAATAGGTTCTTCCTTCGATCTTTGCAGAAAGTTGCCTCCCTTTTCATATTATCAGACTGTGAGGTGTTTTCCTCCTATTCACACAGAGAGGATGTGTTTTAATCCTCCATTTCCGACTGTGTAAAGGTGTCGAGGCTTCAATATTGTCTTCCCATGATTGCTTTCTATGATTTCTTCACTGAACATTGGATGTGGTATTGTTCACTTTTATTGGACTGCGTCTCCCTTTGCGTTTTGGGCTACTAAGGAATCATTTTTTCCATGATAGGGACAAGAATGATTCAGGGATTTGTCTTCCCCTGTTCAAGCTGTGAAGTGCTTGTTGGTTGTATGCACGCAGTGGTTTCTCCTCGGACTACATTGGAATGGTGAATGAGGGCCTGATGTGCTTGATAAACTTGGTGTGTTTGAGAACCACACAGATAGAGCTAGAGGGTTGGATTTCTTCTCCACAACCCCTAAATAGCACTGGAAGGGAGGTCAGGGCCTGAGGGATTGCATCACAGAGAAAGGACTGATTTCCTTATTTTGGGTGTGTGTGGGTGTCCTACAAGTCAGGCTAGTTTTGGTGTAGGTGTCCTAGAAGTCATGCTATTTTTGGTGTAGGTGTGAGTATTAGTGCATGCAATTATGTAAGAATTTGTTGGAAGCTCTAGATCAAGGAGAGTAAATGGATCACTCCTAAAATCTGATATTATTTCCAAAATATCCAAATATTCATAATATATAATATCAACAAACTCATAAAAGAAGACTGACATCAAATCACCAGCAACAATTTCAAAAGAGACTTTTGGTACTTGATTCTTCACACTAAAATTGATGAGAACAACTACAAGCATGACTGGAAGCTCTTGAAACTTAAAAATTGAACCAAGTAATATCAGATCAGATCCAAATAAGGTAATATCAGATCCAAATAGGTTGATATCAAATCCAAGAGTGTGCTCCACCGATATGGTAGATGCACAATTTTCTCCTTCTACAAAATTCTGAGTATTGGTGCATGCAATCATGTAGGAATTTGCTGGAAGATATAGATCAATGAGAGTGAATAGATCACTCCTACAATCTGGTATTATTTCCAAAATATCCAAGGTATTACTTTTCTACACACCAAAAACATCATTAAATATAGAGAAATCAAATTCCTCTTTATTTTATGAAACAATCACCGGTAAACCAAGCACATAATTTAGAATAGAAGAATCACTGGAGAATTTTTGCATAGAATGGAAGGAGATTTTTTCTTAAATAAAATATATTCGAATGTATTATTATGGATCATCCATATGAGAATATGAGATATCAGAGATCTTATAAATTTCCAGAGCAACAGAAGGAGTCACTCCAAGGATACTTTCTTCAATTCGAATTGACTATGCGGATGATTATGCTTCTTCTTCATCTTGAAAAAATTCATCAAAGAGAGTAGAGGCCAATAATTTTGAATCAATAAATCTTATGGTGCAGGGTGTGCTCTCCAAATTGCTATAATGATCCTCATTGTTATTTCCAAAGGTTCTATCCAATTCTGTCTAGATATCCTTTGGGTATTCAACATAATCAATAAGGTAGTGCAAGCTTGGAGAAAAGGATGTACATATTCTTCCAAAAGCTCTATCACTATCATTTAGCTAGTCATTCTCATATTCATAAGACTATTTACCAAGTCCAATAGATACCTCATAGAGACCTTGTCTCTTTAGAGATGCAATCATCTTCAATTTCCATTCTAAATATCTCATGAATGGAGTAATAAAAGGAATTGATAATATCGAATCCATATGAAGTTGAACCTGCAAAATATCACTGCAAAATAAAAAATAATTCACACTATGTCAGAATCAAGCCTTCCCTCTTGACATGCACACTTTCTTAGGGTTTGTCATGCCCGCACCACCACTCTGAATAAATTCATAGGAATAAAGGCAATCTTTGTGGGACTTCTGTGGAAATTCAGCTGCTTCTGGTGTACAATGGAGAGTAGACAGACTTGAAGCTTTCATGAGGAGGATCTGATACCATATTAGAACTATTGTGCCATTAGATCTTCAGGAAATGAGTGCAATCAGATTCTTAATTATTATGCGGTGAAAAGGAATGCATAATACACACTGGACAAAATAATTCTCACAGGAAACAGACAAGTATTTCCCAATATAATTACAGTATAAACTTCATTACTCCCAGCAGTATACAACAATGTTACATAAAGGAGAATTCGAATCATGAGAGATGAATTTGAATCTACCAACTCAATATGACTACATGGCTAACTAGAAGTGTCTAAATCACTACCGGAGTTCAACTGGCTAACTCCAAATATCTAATCCAATCTCTCAATTAGTTACAATAAATCAAACCAGTCTAACTAGAGTGGTAGGTAAGAAGTAGGTGAGAATTGGTGCCTTCCCACATGCAACCATACATAACTAGCGCTAACTGAACTAGAGGATATCTAACCGAATGTAATTGAAGCATAACTAAGCTTAAACAATTACCAACTACCAACAACTAAAGGAGGTTGGTTCTGACACTCCATGTGGCTCCTAAAATGTATGGATTGGTCTAGGAGGTGCCTAAACTGATGCATGCAAGTGAAGTCAGTTTTAGTTATCCTCTATCAGTGTTCCTCACACTCTAGCGACTGGTACATGTGGCCCCATTAGGCCAAGTGGACCCAATAATAACTAAATGACTCCTAAGTTAGGTAAATATAATCTAATAGACAGTTTGGACGAGGGAGGATTATAAATCCTAACAGTATCCACCCTTGATCCAAGAAATTTTCCAAGAAAAATATAATATATGAATTCTAGACTTGAATTTTGATGTAAAAATGGTCACACTTACCTCGAAACACAAACAACATAGTTAGTGATATTTTAGACAATCCAGGAAATAGCTCTGAAAATGCAAACTGTGAATGAACTAGTGGGTTTCAACAGAAGTATAAATCCAAGCAAGCAAGCACATGAGGGTGATACTGAGAAAATTTTTCCTCTCATTCTAAAGGGGATACTACATCTCTTTAATTTTTTGTCTTTCCTATTCAGGTTGAGATTGCAGGGCTGCAATCTGGAAGCTTCAAAGGGGCAATTTTCCTTAATATTTTACAGTAAATTCTATATCCTAGGAGCTGGGGTAGATAGTAATTAAATTTGTCATTTGATAACTATGAGAGGTTCCTTCTTGTTGAGACGATTGGGATGCGAGTTACACAAATTCCACTGTAATCAAGTGACTAATTGTGGGTTGGTATAACTACATGTTTCTTATAGATTCATGTTTTGTTTATGAGGATTCTTTCATTGACTGAATCCATTTAGTGTTGTAGCTTAGTGCTAAAGTGAGTATTTAAAAAGATTATTTGTTATCATTTCCATATTTAATTTCTTTTTGCATGAGTTGTTCAATAGAAGTAGGCCAAACTCCCTATTCAACAACACATATTTTTTTCTCTTTTCTTCTCCCATACCTTGTGCTTTAAAGCATTTTGACTCCATGCCTAGTGGATACAAGCACCAACCAATTGTAAACAGAAATACTTGAAAATATTATAAAACTCTTTTACTTCCAATACTTCAGTGATAGATTATAAAAGCATTCATGCAAGAAAACCTTATTGAAAATACAAAGACACAATAGGGACAACTACCATGATTGATGTAGGAACCCACCCATCAAAATTCAGTAGCACCAGATTTTTATCAAGGTTTCCATCAGTCAGTGGCAATCGGTATTTGCATTTTTTTATGACCTAAAATGTAAAATGTAGAAATACCTGAGAGTATTTAAGAGGGATGAATGTGGCAGGATCGTATCAATAGAGTGGAAAAAGGGGATAGAAATTTGTACTTACCGAAGACATATTTGCATTCAATTTAGCACCAGTCACAGTGAAGTCCTGAAACTGGTCATGGTGTGTCAATCACAAACTTGTGTAGAGAAGATTGCATTCAACTCCATGCAGTAAACTGTGAAGGAATAACACTGACAAAACTAGCAGAGAAAACAAGTGAAATTGCAGAGTATCAACCCATGAAGGAACCGATAAAAAAAATAAGTGAAATCCCAGAGCATCAACCTGTGAAGGAACCAACAAACAAGTGAAATCGCAAAGAATCAACCCGCAAAGGAATTGATAGAGAAAACAATTGAAATCATAGAGTATCAACCCATGAAGGAACCAACAGATCAAACAACTAAAATCATAGAGTATCAACCCTTGAAGGAACCGACAGAGCAAACAAGTGAAATCGTAGAGTATCAACCCATGAAGGAACCGTCTCTACGATGGAACTCAGGAGTTAAGTGAAAAATTAGGTGTTTTTTTAACACGCGGGAGGGGACTTAGCTGGAGGTAAGTGAAAATTGAGTGTAAATGTGCATTTTTATATGTTTTTTTTTATTGTTGATTTATTTATATGTTTTTTTTATTTTTTTTTTATGTATTGTTTTATTTGTTTATTTAATTATTTATTTTCCATACAGTATTCAAATATTTAGAGACTAAAGTTTAACATTGTATAGAGTATTTTATTGAACCATAATAAGGTGTTGAGTTATGATTGTGATTCTATAGTGTATTCATACTTTAATTAACTAGAATGAGTAAATATATTCTCTTGTGATTGTGTGATCTATTTTGTCTTTTATGGGTAAGGTAAGTTATTAAGAATTCAAGGTGTAGGTTGTATCTTTGTTCTAATATTTATGTGTAGCAATCTACTATATTAAATTTTTAGATTTGTTGGAGAATCAAGATCATTGTTCCCCTTGCTATACCACTTGGTATCACAATATGATTGAAACTTGAGTAGAAAACTAAGTGAGAAAAATGATCAGAGAAGATGAAATTGTTGTTCTAAGTTGAAGAAATGGCATGGAGATACTAAAGGAGAGCTACAAATAGATAATTGCAAGGAACATGAAGAATATATGAAGAGTTAGAGAACACCTAGTTGTTATAACACTAATTGGAACTTTAGTGATCCTAATGGAACCCTAATGATCCTAATGGCATATGGGTGAAGCTAATGGAATTAGAGAACCCCTAATGGCATCCATATTTCCCTAATTGACCTACAAATGTCCCTAATTATGTATGATTAGTCCTCAATGTCATATGAAGAGTCCCTAATGGCTACTATAGGCCTTAAATCATATATAAGAGTCCTTCATAATTGATGGTCCCACCTCAATACAAGTTACCAACTCAATCTATCCCAAAATCCATTGAAAAATCATGGTTTTGAGGGCATACACACATTTCCTTAAGGAAGGAAAGGAGCATGTGCCTTGGAAAAAGCATAAAATATATAAGAGAACCAAAATTCTCTAAATTGAATGGTTGGAAAAGTTGTTCTTTGGTTATAACACCTTGAAACCACCCTCCAACTATCTCATCCATGTCTAATATTGAACAAATAAGACATTCATAGAAGATATGAGGGACATAAGAACTCATAATGTGGTTATGTTGGAAGAATTGGTCCTAATTCACTGATTTTTTTATGTTCATTCCTCCTAAGAAGCCCTTATTTATGAGATTCCCTCATCCATCACTACTAGATTTATATGCCTCATTTGATCAATTTTTTGTCAGATTGACGTCGGTTGTAAAGTTGGTGAAAATTCCATGGATTTATGTATTAGAAAAAGTAGAATACATGTTTGTTATGCATTTATTCATGTCCAAAAGAAGCAATAGGTAATTGTAGTGGAACGTCTAAAAAGTGAAGTCCCTTAAGCTAGAATGAATGTCCAAAAACAAAATCTTGCAACTTGGACATAACGTGGAAAGAATGTCCAAAAAGTGACGTGTCTAACATGGAACTAGAATTGGATGAACATCCAATAAGCCATGTCTAACTTGGACCTAACATGGAATGGACATCCTTAAGTGACGTTGCCATCATGGAATTAACGTTAGCTAAACACATCCGATAATCCATGTCTAATTTGGACCTAACGTAGAATGAGTGTCCTAAAAGGGACATTTATAATGTGGAACTAACATTGTCTAAACGTACGATAAGACACATCTAAAATTGCCTTGAACAAAAAAAGCGTGCATGTTCCATTGAACTATCTTTGCTCATTAAAAAGGTGAAGTAGCAATAGTTTATAGGAACCTCAAGTTTCAGTCATGTTTGACAATGAATATGACGACGATGATGATGATGATGATGAATATGGTGATGATGATGAAGATGACAATGATGATGATGATGATGATGACGATGGTGATGACGAAGATGATGATGAAGATGATGACGAAGATGATGAGGAATATGATGATGATGACAGTGATGATGATGATGATGACAATGATGACGATGATGATGACGATGACGATGATGAAGACGATGATTATGATGATGATGATGATGACGATGGTGATGACGATGATTATGATAATTTTCATTATGACGACAACGACGACGATGATGAAGATGATGATGAATATGGTGATCATGATGTTGATGTCATATGAAATGATGAAGATTATGACAATGATGATGATGATGACAACGACGATGACGACGATGGTGATGAAAATGATTATGATGATGTTAGTTATGATCACGATGACGATGAAGATGATGATGGTGATGATGTTTGAGTCTGGAATCCCTCCCACACTGTAAATGCATCCGTCTAGTCTAACCATGCCAAATTTCAGACCAAGGCGACACATATATAAAAATTTTCAACGTTGTCCCCATGCAGCACATTAATTAATCTATAGGTATGGTTTTTGCTGCTTGAATTGTTAGTTTCAGTCATGTTTGACGATGAAGATGATGATGATTTTGATGATGTTAGTTAGGATCATGATGACGAAGATGATGACGATGATGATGATGCTGTTTGAGTATGGAAACCCTCCCACACCGTTAATGCACATGTTTAGTCTAACCATGCAAAATTTCAGACCAAGTTGGCACATTTATAAAAAATTTCAACATTGGCCCCACGCAGCACATTAATTAATCTATAGGTATGGTTTTTTCTGTTTGAATGGTTAGTGTCAGTCATGTTTGATGATGAAGATGACGATGGCGATGATTATGATGAATAATACGAATATGGTGTTGACAATGATGATGACGACGATGATGACGATGGTGATGATGAATATGATGAAGATGATGATGATGATGATGGTGATCATGATGTTGATGTCCTATGAAATGACGATGATGATGATGACGACGACGACGACGATGATGATGATGATGATGACGATGATGACGATGATTATGATGACGATGATGATGAGGATGATGATGACAATGATTATGATGATGTTATTTATGGCGACGATGACGATGATGATGATTATGATGACGATGATGATGATGATGTTGATGTCATACGAAATGATGACCATGATGATGACGACGACGACAAAGATAATGGTTATGATGATGATGATGATGATGGCAGTGATGATGACGATTATTATGATGATGATAGTCATGATCACAACCATGCCAAAGTTCAGACCAAGCTGACACATATATATAAATTTTCAACGTTGGCCCCACGTAGCACATTAATTAATCTATAGGTATGGTTTTTGCTGCTCGAATTGTTTGTGTCAATAATGTTTGACAATAAATATGATGATGATGACGACGATGACGATGATGATGATGATGATGATGAAGATGAAGATTGTGATCACGATAAAGTTGATTATGATGATGATGACGATGGTGATAACGTAGCACATTAATTAATCTATAGGTATGGATTTTGCTGCTCAAATTGTTAGAGTCAGTCATGTTTGATTCTAGAAACCCTCCCACACTGTAAATGCATGTGTCAGGTCTAACCATGCCAAATTTCAATCCAAGCCAAATTTACATGTACCAATAAAATTCAATATTTCTATCGCAATATTCAATCAAAATATATAGAGTAGATATATTATTGCATACCTCATACACTTCAATAGACTTCATCATATTCTTCATCCAAGTAATCATTTGTATCATCCAATCCAGAGTCAACATTGTAAGGATTGGCCATATCATCATCATTATCTATGTCAATTATGATCATCATGTCATTGTCGATATCATCTTCATGGAAATTGTCTACTACATCATCTGATTCAACTAATTATTCAACATATTCTTATGGAACATGATCATATAACTCATGTTGATCATTATTTTCATCATCGTCTTCTTCTTCGAGACCCTCTTCATTACCTTCCTCTAGGTTATAATTTACCAGCCTTCCCCTTGTATTGTGTCTCACAACAAATGGCCAACCTGCTGTACCTAGAATCTCAGAGTAAAATACCTATTCACATTGGATTGGAAGAACATATAGTTATGTTCCTATCTCAAACAACCTTCTATTTACCATGGTAAATCCATTACCATGATCAATAATAGTTCTGTCGGGATAACATTGATTCAATCGTAACCTGTACCATTTGACAACGAACAAAATTACCTTGAAGGAGTTAAAGTCACACTAAAGACTATTTTCTAGATACCCATAGTATCAATTTTCTGAGAGTTCTGGACGTCTATCACTTCTAAAGGAAACATTGGTCACCTCAAAGACTGTAGATATTCGACAATCTGATGTTTTCTTCGTTTCATCCAACTTTTTTATGCGATATCTACAGCCATTACACACCATAGACTTATGGTGTTTTACCTACAACATGCCATACACAAAAATATTACATAATGATTCAATATTTATGATTAAGTGCATGATTATGCCATACAAGGAAAAAATCAATGTGTACATCAATATGTAATTTGCAAAAAAAAATAGAGTGGTTGATTAATATGCTTTCCCACTTATATTTTAACCCATATGCTAAATTGATTTCCCTTTGTGTAAGGTTGGTATCTCCATTGCAATGTGCTGCTTTAACCAACGAAGACACTTATTCCCATGATATTCCATGACCATATTGTTCACATCGTTCAATACATACCTTCATCCAGTCAATATTGTTTGCGATGTGTAAATGAATTGCATCCCACTCTCAAAGAACTACTTGATGACAATAAATATTACAATTCAATACAAATGTAAATTATCTTAACAAAGTATATGCTCTTAATTGATGCAATATAATGAATATAAAAATAGAATATGTATGATGTATATACATAAAAATCAACAGTCAAATGTATTATATTAATGAATATCCACTAGCTAATAATCACCTTTCACCTTCCTCGATCTGAATTTCCCCTTCAGGTACTCCCCTTCAAAATTGTTATTGGATTCCGGATCACAAATGCGACGTAAATTGAGCTTTGATGCTAAATTAGGAAGATATTCACTAATATACAACATGTTTTGGTATACTGTATATGGCCTCATCATAGAAACCTCAACATGTTCTCATTGTTTAAAGAAACCCTTCATAAGTTTCAATTTCCTCTCAACCATCCACATGGACCTAGAGTGCACATGTCCACACAATTCAATCTTCTCAACTTGGTGTATGAGGTAGTGTTCCCATGCATTAAAAAGTGACGAAGGTAAATGCTTCTGCATTTCACACATGGGATGAGGAATTTCTCTCCTCTAATGCTTTATATCTTCTTTATGGATATCTTTATATGACAACCATCTACAAGTGACACAAACCAATAATGATATTTAACAAAAAAAACATTATATTACATAACATGAATTAGTGCACAAAAATAAATATAACTTCTACGATGAATTAAACAAACACTAAACACATCCAAAAAATCGCTAGTTACCTCATGTATTTCCCAAGATTATATATAAGTTGTTTGAAATTGTTGTCAAAGTTATTTGGGAGAGAGAGAGGTAAAACATACTATAATAATATACAAACCACATCATTTTTTAAACAAATATTAGACAAAAAAAAATAACAACAATATGCATTGGAATTAAAAAAAAATGATATGGATACCATAATAATTACCTTCATGAAGACATTCCAATCATGCGTTTTCACCCTTGCAAAATCACCTTTCTTTGTTATTATATTCTACATTTTTGCACAAAATGTAGTGTGAAATTTAATTTTCTGCATGACTTATTTTACAACATTACTTTGCTGCTCCGTTAACATCCATGGAAGTGAGTTTATACTATTTTGGTCTCCATTTCTATGAAATTGAATGGCATTTTTCATTGCATAGTTTCCTTCTTGAATGTCTTTGCAAATTTTAACAATTTTTTCTTTGTCGCTCCTTAGATCCAATATTATCAAAACTTTTCATTCACATTCTTTCCGATATTCTTTGTATCAAACATATGAGAAATTTTTAGGTGCTCATAGTAGGGAAACCTTGTGAATTGTTTAGGATAACTTTTCATTCCTCGTGGAAGCCCATTAATGGCTTCATGATCACGGCATACATCATGAATCATAGTTTATAAATAAATTACATAAATCAATGGCCACTACAGTAAACAACACACAATAAAAAAATATATATAACATTTAATATACAATGATCCATACGTAAGAGTTTGACGATTTATATTATATTGCAACTTCCATAGGTGAGGTGTCATTCTCTGTGGTTTTAATGCAGTCTCTTTCTTCCCATTGAATGGATTTTTTTTGTTTGTTCAATACCTATGATTCTTAGAGAGGAAGTGCCTATGCTCATCAAACACCTCCTTTCTTAAGCATTTTGAGCGACGTGATTTGATCTTAGGACCACAAATTGGACATGCAATTTTTCCCTTTATCTGAATACCTACATAAAGATATGGAATATATATGTCAATTAAAATTATATATAAAATGAATGAAATATTTATAAAAACATGCATGCATAGTACTATATTAAGTAGTTCATAAAATTAAATTCTGTTAAAGTCGAACTTAAAAATACAAACCACAAAAATGGGTTAACCCTAGGGAATTGTGTATTGTCCATACAAACATTGCATGGAATTGAAATTTCCTTTGTCATATTAGTCTAGATATGTCATACATATTGATTCCATTCCATAACTTTATTAGCTCATCTATAAGAGGTTCGATATATACATTCAAATATTTAAATTGGTAATTACCTAATTGATTTGAACATATAAAATATATAATTATGAGTACCATTTAGATATATAAACCATGCACAAGGGAAAAATTATATATATATATATGACATTAGGAAACAAAATACGACAAATGAGATGCCACAACTACATTAAAAATAAAACAACTGTAGACACAATATACCTGGAATAATCATCAACAACATTATGTGCTCCCTCTTTATTAACAACCATGGAGGAATGTTATTGTTGATAACAAAAATAGGCCACACCGTGTAAATGGATCTCATCTCTGCAAATGGAATGACACCATATTCTACCAAAGAAACTGTAAGATTATAGAGTCATTCTTTAAAGCGAGGCCATTTTTCCTCCATATCTCTAAATGCAGAACCATCTACAGGAATTCAAATAACATCATCTTGAATTTTGTTCCTTGCATGGTAATCAATACATTGCGCTATGTTTTGCGCCTGAACAATTGTTGCAAACATGGAATAATGGGAATATAACGAAGAACCTTGCGAGACATTTTTTTGTTACTTGATATGTTCGATATCTACTTATATGACATTCCAAACATTCTGTTGCAAATTCATGTTGATTATAATATATAACATGGTCATCGGGGCATGCATGAATTGCTTCATAATGCATTCCAATTTCTTTCACGATGGCATATAAATCTCGATATGTGCGTGGTAAAATATTTAATGGTGGTAACAAAAATTCAACTATCAAGCAACATCAAATTAAAATAATAATCAAGTTAATATAATATATAAATAATATTAATCAAACACATTTCATCCATATTAATTTGAATTATGAATTAACAATCCAATTATTAGAGGAACAAATATAACCTTTATCACGATCATATATATGTGATGGATTGTTTTACATACCTTAACATATGTGTGATTGATATGTTTGAAATACCATTCATAACCTTCAAGTTCATTATCAACAACATAGCAGAGAGAATATTTGTGTTGGAGCCTTCATAAAGGGGTTCGTATTCCTTCTCAAGAAGAGGTATATCATGAACATCATCAAAGTCATCAATATTTTCATGATCATCGTCATCATCGTCATCCATTCTAACATTAAATGAATCATGGATCAATGTATTTGTACCATCATCAACTATGTTATCAGTATGATCATCTTCTTCAATAGGATCATTAACTTGTTCTCCATTAATCATAGCTCCATGTTCCTCCGGTACTTGTTCTGAAAGCACTTCCTTTGGATGATATGCTGTAAGATTTCTTTCCTTTATAATTACATAAATACATCAATAGATATAAGTTAATATAAGAAATATTAAAATATTACATACATTTACCAAAGAAAAAAATAAATAAAAATTATAATGCTAAACTTACAAATGGATGATATTCATTCCCCCCCTTAGCGTGTCCAAGTTCCATACAATGTTTTGTGGCTGTTGTGATCAATATTCTTCTCCTCTTAAAGCCCCTGCATTGACTACATGGACAATAACATTTCCCATCACCCCTTCTTTTCGCTGCATCCCACAGTCTAGCATGCAATTGTCGATTTTGTTCGTTTAGATCAGGAATATTGCTATTTGACATTTTGTCACAAAAATATTGAATGAATACTATCAACGATCTTAAAAAATCAAGGTCCACACATCACTATTTTCTCAAACCATTTGTTGAAGAATACAATAATTTCTGCAAACCGTCTGTCGAAGAAATAAATGATATCCACAAACTGTCTGAAGAAGAATAAAATAATTCCACAAATCGTCCGTCGAAGAATAAAATAATTCCTCAAACAGTCCATCAAGGAATAAAATAATTTCTGCAAACCATTTGTCGCTTCTATAGAAAACATGTAAGAATGTTTCTGTAATTTATATATTTTGAAATTCAATGGTCGCCGGATAATTGATGACATTGAGCCTAGTTACCATTGCAAAAAATATTCCAAATACATTAAAAATCCTATGAAGGTGCATCACAAATCCGATGAAGGTACGTCACAAATCTGACGAAGGTGCATTGCAAATCCGACGAAGTATCATCTCAAAATCGATGAAATTTCGTTGAAACACCGACAATACAAACATCGAAGATTAAAGTAGAAAATTTGACAAATAATTCTATCATTTAAAAAAAATTAATCAAAATTCATATTTGAAAGTGAAATACGACAAAACAATACTTTTTGTCAGATTTTGTCGTCGGATTTTGGATTCAAATCTTGTTGTGACATGTTTTCGTATTTAAATTAGATATTCATCTATTGATCTACTATTCATATTCAAGAAAACAATATTTTTCATTTCATTGGTATCAAAGCCTTGTTTTCTGGTCTCGAACCTTGGCTATATCACTTATCAGACATTGTCTAATCCAATCCTTAGCTACCCCATAATTTACTGGAGTTTCTATGATTTTTGTGCTTTTGACCACAACAGGATTTTATCCATTTCAAAATAAAAATTTGTGAAGAACACAAAACTACTTTGCTGCAATTGGAATAATGAATTAGAATAAAGAGGTAGTCCATTTCCAATTCAAAGAGAACCAAACATACACAAAATGAAAAGAAAAAATCCATTGCTTCCCAAATTATTCACTCGAGAAGACAATTCAAGCTTATATGCAATTTTTGTGTAGATTAAATATTAAATCACTTGGTGTGGTGCGTGACTGTAAAAAGGTAGATTCTCTGCCATCTAATCACCAATGTCAAATGTACTTGATGCCACATATTGGTTTCATATTTTAAACAAACAGAGGATTATAAATGCAGAGAAAATTAGCAGGACATACATGGGTTGCAAAGAATAGTGAAGTTTAGTGACTCGATTCGATTGAAACCATATCCTGTTGTGTCAACCTTGCAAGGACGACATCTTTAGTCCATATTAATCCATTGAGCACCAGATCGAGTCACTTTTCAATCATTTGGCCACTATTCCCCTTCTAGCCACCATTGAAGATCAAAATCACATAAACAAAAGGGTATCTCTAGTAGAACAACACAACCATTGTCTACTTAAACTCTGGTTGGAAGACTAGTTTTCCATTGGTTACATATTAAATGTTTTTAATTAGGAAAAAAATATGCTATTAAATTACTCTGTGCGTTTGTGATTTACACTGCCATAAAAGTCAATTACCACAAAAGGGTTTTAGTACTGAGTAATTTTAAAAAACTATAACAAAACCAACTGGATCAAGTGGTAAAGTTGTCAGAGAAGATGCACCCCTCTATATATCGAGGATTATAGTTAGTAACCATCACAACTCATTAATTTCCACTGCTATCGAGTAGCGGTTAAAAAACTGAATTTTAAATCACTCAGCATTACAAAAGGGAATTCCATAAATATTTTTAATGTTTCATTTGGTGATTATTCTATAGGAAATCATAGATAATTGAAGGGAATAATTACATTGTTCCATTAAATTTATTACCTTTAAGATAAGATAAAATAATTTAATAAATCTCCGACTAATGACCACAAATGTAGGTCAAAGGGACTACTAAGTACAATGATGTCAATACTATGTAGAAGTACCAAAAGATATCCTATAAAAGGAAAGATGTAGAAAGTAAAGTGCAGCAAGGTAGAGTAGTAGAAAGTGAAACATGCTCTATGGCACGAGGAACCCTCGACCTCGAGCTATTTAGATTTCCTAGCATAGAGTTGACTCCCAATACCATTTATCACCCCCAAACAGATGGCCAGATTGATATTGTGAACAATGGGTTGAGGGGTATTTACGTAACTATGTGTTAGGACATGGATTAAATGGTTGCACCTAGGAGAACATTGTTACAACACCACTTACCAAATTTCCATTAGTATGACCCCATTTTTAGCTTTCTATGGATATGATGCTTCTTCATTTATGGATATGGCATTTGGGGATAATAAGGCTCCCAAAGCCAAAGACTGGATATAGGAGAGACAAGATATCCTTGGGATCCTCAAGGATAATTTACAGGAGGATCATAATAAACATAAGATGTATGTAGATAGGCATAGGGAAGAGTGTATTTTTGAGGTACGAGAGTTAGTTTTTCTTAGATTGCGGCCATACAAATAGTCTTCATTGAAGAAAAGTGGTGCAGATAAGTTGAAGCCATGCTTTTATGGTCCCTACAGGGTGATTATGAGAGTTGGGGAAGTAGCTTACGAACTTGAGCTGCCAAAGGAGAGCAAGATCATAATGTTTTTCATATGTCGTGCCTGAAGAAGGAAGTTGGAAAACATGTCACTACTTCATCAGAGTTACCTACATTGGATGAGGAGAGACAGTTGGAACTAAACCTAGAGGAGATTCTAGAGTAATCCAAGGGGTAGATTCCATAAGTAAAGGAAACCACTAAACTAGAAACCACTTTTGTATTTTTAAATTTAATAACTGAAAATAACTTTAATATTTTAGTTAGGGTCATTTTAATTTCATTGTGGGATTTTAACACTTTATTTGGGCTATATAACCACATATTCTTAAGAAAGTCATATTAAGCAATTTATTATCCCTTCTCTTGATCTCCATGGCCCACATGTTCTAACTCAAAGCACATCTTCATATACAAGATTATTCTTTGGTTGTCTTAGAAGAAATTTATATCATTAAAAGCTCCTCCTCTAATTTCTCATGAAGGCTTAGACAAATCATCTTGGGATAAACTCTAGCCCTTCTTGGTCTTCACAATCCACATGTGCCCTATAACCCTTAGTGGATTTCAAGCAACATGGAAGACATTGTATATATATCACAATTTCCAAGCAAAAATGATATGTCGAATGCTAAAAATTGTGATTCTAACAAAATATTCTGATTTTTTAATATATTGCGATTTTTGCCAAAATTTTGAGGAAAAATTGTGATTTGATGGAAAATATCGCCCATGTTGCAGACAGCCCAACTTATAACCTGATTTTTTACTTTTATTTGGTACTTTTGCTTTCTATTTGAGGGGTTTGGAGAGCAAATAAACTTGATATCTTTTTTTCTTGGAGCCAAGGAATAGATTTATTGTGTTTCCATCTACCATCACCAAGTTACTGTGGATTGGGGATTGATTCCCATCAATTGTTTCCCAATTTGTAGGTATGTATAGTAATTTTGCACAAACAAATTTTGAAAATTCAATGGAAAGGAAAGTTATATTGTTCTTTTAATTTGTAGTATCAACACATGCCACTACACACTAGCCATAAAGGCCCTTCCATTTGCAAGTATTCACCCAATATCTCTCTTTAAGAATGCCATGCCTATTGTTAAACTTAAACAACATGTTGTCCTTAAAACCAAGGCACATAAAATTTAAGAAAGTATATAACACCCTTCTTAAAGAGGGAGGAACATGGGAGCACGTTCTCATTAAATAGGGAGGAATGCTATGCCTCATGAATCCAATGGAAAATCCTTTAACGAATGATATCCAATGTAGAGTTATTTAGCCACACAGACGTAGTTAGTTAGGAATTCATTCATCTAATAAAGTTGGATAGTGTTTGATCCAATCAACTTTGACCTGGCCTATATTTGTAATGTATAAATAAGCTTGATTGGAATATAACAAATGAGTTTCTTTGAATACAAATTTGTGCTTAATACCATTTTGGATTTGTTTTCTCTCCTTTTCTTGTAGATCCCATCAAGCACAACACCCAAATAAATAATGGAAATGAGTTACACATCACTCATTGTACATTAAGAGAACCTTCTCCTAATAACCCGAGTGTGTCCATATATCAAAATAATAAGTTAGTGACTACAATAATGACTATATTGACCACTAAAGTATATATTCATACTCTTACTCATGGCAATCACAACCCCATATTATACCAACCCATATTACATATTCATATAACACCATATACACTATGATTTAGGTCATCACATAGTATCCCCCTTCAACAAGATTTATCCTTAACGTTATAGGGTTTCCTTATGTTCTTGATATCTTAATGGCATTAATGCCTTTGATGATTATCCATCCATCCATATTCAATTGTTTTTTATGTCAATCCTTGATTGATTCCTTGCATTGTTGTAGCTTCTCCAATTTGTTGTAGCTAATAATCATTGATAAATAAATAATATCTTGTCAAATAATGGTTCCTCTTTAAGAGGACACCAAAGTGTAGCTTCTCCTTTCGTTAGAATATATCAGAGTCCACTACCATCCGTAGTGTTGAATTTTTCTACCTAGGGAATTTTTACCCTAGTGACTAAAAAGGGGAAAAGTTTCATGAGGCTTGTACTAATTACTTGAGACGAGTAATTAATGCATGTTAGAGAAACTGATGAATTTTTAAATAAATTTAAATGGAGTTGAGAGGAAAAATATTTAATGGAGAGAAAAATGTTTTTTCTCATCCATTAATGAGAAAACACTAGATCAAATGTGGGCCCTTGATCTGGTGACCTTTCATCTATCCTTGGAAGGTGAAATGAAAATACAAGGGAAACAATAAAAAAGGAACCCCATTCCTCATTTACTCACCAAGAGAGTTGGAGAGAAAATTTGAGAGATCAAGTCAAGTCCTTGAGAAAATGAGAAGAAGTAGCAGAGAGAGAGAGACTGTGGCACACATTCACAGGTAGTGAAATATTGTATAGCAACATGTTTTTCAAGAAGAAAAACAATGACACAAATTTCTAGGTAGTGACATGATTTTTGAAAAAAAAATCGAAGTACGTACAATTCCACATAGTATGTACCATTCCGTACAACCTGTACGATTTTACTGTAGCTAGTGTGAATTTCAAGGCAAAGTGGGAAAATAATTTGAGGTGCATTTATTGCTGATATAGTAGGCACACAAACTAAGGAATTCAAACCGTAGAGGAAGCACACAATTCGTGGAAGAATTGACTGAAAATTTTAGTCTTTTTGTACAGTACTTTAACATGTTTTTTGAGAAAAATTCGCACAGATTTCAAGACTGTTTGGAACACAAATCGAGGATGGAATTTGTATGATTGGTTGAGATAAGTTGTATTATGTTGTTGAATTATTTTACTAAATAAATAAAATTACTTTGTCTCAAATAGGTTTTCCCCTTGTGGGTTTTTCCTGGAAATTTTTCCAAAACTATTAGGTTTGAAACTTTTTCTATGTGTGACTGTCAGAAAATTTATGTTTCCTAGATTATTGATTTTTTCCACTGTTTCATGTACAATTTGTTTATAAGAAATCAATTCATCTACAACAAATTTTTTTATTGGGTTGGGAATTAAACTATGGGCAAGTGACTTGAAATTAGGGTGGGAAAATTACACAAAAAAATTAACATGGTGTTAGAGATGAATTGAAGAAAGGGACATAAATTAGATTTGTGTATTTTAAATAGTCAGTGGGTCTTCTTTTGTCAGTGAGAATCCTTTTTTGGATTTTAAATTTGGATTGAAATGGATACTCCATTAAGGTTGGAGGATAGGATTGATGGGGTTGCAAAATTTTTCCCATGGAAGGCTAGGATAATACTTATATTGGAGGAAAATGAACTTTGGGATGAAGTTGTTCATAGTACACAAGCAAATCCAATTCAAGTTAATGTTTCCACCGATTCACATGAAATTGCTACCTTCAACAAAAGGACATAAAATATAGAAGGATCATTATATATGCAGTTAAAGACCATGTTATCCAACATATTTCAAGCAAATACCGTGCCTATAAGATGTGGGATGCTTTGACCAACTTATACCAGATTTTGAATGAGAATTAAAAAATGGTACTGTGAGAGAAGATGAAGAGCATAAGGATCAATACATCTGAAAATGTAGCTTCTTACCTTACTAGGATATCTCAGGTGAGAGACAAACTTGCAACATTTGGGAAAAAGTTAGATGACAGTGACCTAGTGAGGAAAATTCTGAATGCCGTGACAAAGACATGGATTGTTTTTCATGGAGGCTATAGTTTCCAGGGAGAAATTTCCTTCTTGGGATAGACTGTGGGATGATTTCATGTAGGAGGAGACCCAAAGAGGTCTTGTGCAGGGTAGCTTATCAAATTGTAAGGACCTAAACAAAGTCAAGTGTTATGCATGTAATTCATTTGGCCATTATACTGGCCAATGTCCTAACAAGAAGAGGGGAAATTTGGAGAAGGAGGAACAGGTTGTAGCTACAACAGAGATTGATAATTTTTCTACAAATTTCAAGAAATAATTCTCTCTTGTCATAGTTGTTTTGAGTTGCGACAGTAGTGGACCCATGGTCACAGGGAAGTGGATAGTTGAGAGTGTGTATTGTGAGCACATGACTGGGATGCGAGATGCATTCTTTACTTTAGAGACTATTCCATAGAAGCTCGTACAAGATGGAGACAGAACAATTTATGTAGTCAGAGAGATGGGACGAGTACGATTCTAGGTAGAGTTTGGAGATATTCTGGAGGTATCAGGCGACTCTTCATTCCATCCTTGGAGGGTGTAGGGAATGCAATGGTGTTCAAGAGTGAAAACATATTTATCTTCCCAATGGGTGTGGATCTGGTTGATCTAGTGTTGATTGGCCATCATAGAAATGGAGAGTATGTGGTGCGTGGTCAACCTACATCTGGAGGATATAGGTCGATGACAAGATCATAGTCTGAGACATACAGAGAGTGTGAATCTTGTTGGAGTCATTATCCAACCCACACATCATTATTCGGCCTAATTTACCACTTATACTAAGTTATTGGCTCGATTATGTGACTGTATCATCAATTGGATCATCCTCCTTGAATCATGGAGGCTAACTGAGTCTTGTCCTTTAAACAGGGAGACTAGCTAAGATTATTCCTTCAATTAAGGAGAAAATATGGGTTGATATGCATGACCTAAGTGCCCCAAATCAATTAAATAATGGTTATTCCACCTACTTTCATTTAAACTACAGTTGTAAAGGTGCCTCCATCATTATTTTTCCTATTTTTGGTAATTTCCAGTTAACTGGAGTGATTTAAGGTGCCTCCAGCAACTTTTGGTGACTTAATTCAGTTCAGTTCACTTGATCCCACCTAATTGAAGTCATACATGCACCCTCACCTATTGATTGGCATGTAGTTGAGTTCTATTCAGTTAGACTTAGTCTAAACTGCCTCCGATTCAGTTAGAGTCAATTATGGTTGTGATTAGTGGTTAACTTATGTACCGAGTGGTGTCAAAATGATAGCTAATACAGTCTCATGTATGCAATTTGAATGACCTCCTTTGGATTCGAATTGTCTGGATATTCATTCCATTGTATGACATTGTATCTCTACTTTTTATTAATGCTAATTGCAGTTCTTTCATGTCATTTTTATGTGTAATTGATTCTTGAATCTTCTGTAAGTTTTGTCTTGGTCCTCAAATTACTATGACTCAAATTTCATATGGTATCAGAGCCATAGAAATACAAGGAACTTCTCTAGCAAGTTTCTTGCTGGATCTATGATGCAATTTGAGAAAAAAGCTCAAAAATTTCGGCTTTGCACTAGAAGCGGAGAGTTTACCAGATAATTCCTGGTAAAATTAGTATTGTTGATCAAGCTTGCTTGATTGACTAAGCCGGGTGTGAAGAAAACTCCAAAAGTGTAGGCTGTTCGACCTTACTTTGTATTTTTTATGTGATTTGTAGGTTTCTCAAACACTTTCACTGCATTCGCTACAACAACACAATGGCCTCTTCAGTGACTCTTCTCACTCCCTTCAATTACCACCAATGGAAGGAGTACATTGAGATTCAACTTATCTCCAAAGGACTCTACAAAGTCACAATGGATACAGAGGTAGGTCTGAATCATGATGTAGACAAAGTAAAATACTGGAATAAGCTTGATGAAGCATATCAATTTTCGTGCCTTTCAATTTCTAAGGATCTTCTCTTCCACATCTCTGGATTGAAGTCTCCTAAGGAGATAAGGGACCAAATTGCTTCTCTATTTGATAAGCAATATGGCTTGAGAATCTATCAGCTGGAGAATGCACTGATATCTATAAACCCGGGCAACTTCAAAACCATAAATGACTTCTTCACTAATTTCAAACACCTAGTGCTTTGGTTGAAGTAGTGTAAAGTTGATAAGGAGGAGGATCAACTCATCTTTTCCATCCTTTCGAAACTTGGCCCAGATTAGTTAGTTTTTGTGTCCACATTTCATATCAGGAAGCTTACAATCCTGAATTGGAAGATGATGACTCTCAATGCATTCATTGAGTCTATCACCAATGAGCATGACAACCTTGTCCAAATGGGAATCATCGGATCCTCCAATGATCAAGCCTTGTTTGCTGGAGGACCCAAAGCTACGAATGGAAAGGGGAAGCAAAAGAACCAAAAGAATAAGTTTGATGCTCCCAAGCCAAAGGAGAAACACCAGCAGCTGGATGAGCCCTCGGGCTCAAGAAAGAACAAGCACAGAGGAAATGAATGGAAAGAAAATATGAAATGTTCATATTGCGGAAGGGGATTTCACCCTGAAAGCTCTTGCATGAAGATACAACTTGATGAGATGACTCTTCTCCTTGATAAGAACAACATCAGTCTTCCTGAAGGTGCAAGGAATAGAGATACTCATGATCATAACATTCATCCCAAAAGAGGACATGCCCTCACGGAAAATGTTTCGAATCCTAGAGCTCTACTCATTGAATCAGGTGCTTCGAACCATATGGTGGCAAGCAAAGAATCATTTTCATCCCTAAAATCCAATAGCAACATTCCCATCCACATGGGATATGACTCTCAAATCACTTCAAAGGGAAAAGGTACTGTCAAACTAGAACATGGAAGCTTCAATAATGTTATTTATGTGCCCTCCATGGCTTCAAACATGTTGTCTGTGTATCAAATGACACACACAGATTTTCCCAAGAGAGTAACATTCAACCAAAATGATGTTGAGATCTCAGAAATTACATCCAGAAAACTCATTGCAACAGGTATAGCGAATCATTCTACTAATACCTATGAGTTCTCCAAGTTTGTGCCTTATGCAAATCCTACCTCCCTTCTGACTCATGGGAACGAGGTTAGCCGGATGTGGCATGAAGGGTTTGGAAATATGAATTTCAAATACTTGCAACAAATTCAAAATCATTCCATGGTGGAAGGCCTCCCTACCATCAAAACCTCTAATGGAATTTGGAAAGGTTGCATTTTCAGCAAGCACCCTGAGCATAAATTTGATCGGAGAAAGGAAAGCCAAGCTACATGTATTTTGGGGCTGATCCACTCTAATATTAGTATTCCATTTCCTGCAACCTCCATGAGTGGTTCAAGGTATGTGCTCACTTTCATCGATGACCTATCTAGATTCACATGGGTCTATTTTCTCAAGAAAAAATATGAAGTTCTTGAAAAGATCATAGATTTTAAGGATTCTATTGAGAATGCTTCTAGGAGAAAGATAAAAGATCTCAGATATGATAATGGAGGAGAGTACATCAAATATGAGCTTCTGTAAATTTTTTCTAAAGATGGAATCAAGATACAACACTCCATTCCCTACACACACTAGCAGAATGGTGTAGCGGAAAGGAAAAATCGGGCCCTAAAAGAGATGACCACCTGCATGCTTGAAGCTAAAGATTTGGCTGCAAATATTTGGGCTGAAGAAATGAATGTTTCTGCCTACATTTAGAACAGGGCCCCTCATTCATCCATGAAAGGAAAAACACCTTTTTAATCCTACCTTGGTCACCAACCGGATGTGTCCAATTTCATATTTTTTGGGTCCACTGCTTGGGCTCAAATTCCACTAGATAAGAGGAATTCTTTGCAACCAAAGAGTATTGAGTTTATGTTCATTGGGTATCCATAGAAATAAAAGGGATACAAAATATTTAATATAAGAACCAAAAATATATTCATAGAGATAAGTGTCAGCTTCGAAGAACCTCTCCAAGATGTGGAACTAGTAGAGGAAGAAACTGGTGAAATTTCCTCTCATTCTGCTAATGATTCTGATGATGAAAATGGAAGTGTGAGCTCTAATATTTCAGATATGATGTCTGATATTAGTGAGAATGATATATTAGGTTCTGAATTAGATCCTAATGTTCCCACTCATCTCCCAAAATGGGCCGAAAATACTCTCTCTTTTGTCGAGTTACATGTTGGAAATCTTGCTGATCCAAGGAGTACTCAGTTAGATTTTCAAAGAGAGGGTATTGCTATTTATTGCAATGATTATTTGCTATCGGAGACCTGATATATGATTATTGGTTCTAATACTAATTCATATTATCATGCTTGGAATGATCCTAGATGGCAAGATGCAATGGATGAAGAGTTCATCTCTCTCCGAAAAAATGCAACTCGGGAGCTAGTTTCCCTTCCACCTGGGAGGAAACTTGTTCAATGAAAGTGGGTATATCAGAAAAAGGTTTCTGCAGATGAATAAACCTGAAAATATAAATCATGGCTTGTTGCAAAATCAATTTCAAAGAGTGGAGTACACCGAGACCTTTGCACCGGTGGTAAAAATGGATTCTATCAGGCTAGTTTTGGCCATTGCTACATCCGAGCACTGGGAGGTGCACCATAGGGATGTAAAAAGTGATTTTCTTCATGGATACCTTCAATAAGAGATATACATGAATCATATTGAAGGATACACATCATATCCATCATTGGTTTGTAAGTTGCAGAAATCCTTATATGGCTTAAAACAGGCCTCGAGATCTTGGTATGCCAAAATGGATTCATTTCTGCTCTCACAGAACTTCAAAAGATGTAAGTCTGATACAAATGTGTACTTGAAGAAATATGAAGATAATTTTATCATCATATTTATGTATGTTGATGATATTTTAATCACATGAAGCACCCTTGCATCGATTTCCTTCATAAAAACTGCTCTACATGAAGATTTTGAGATGAGTGATCTAGGCCTACTGAGGCAGTTTCTCAGGCTAGAAATAACTCAAGATTTTGATGGGATTATGGTGACACAATACAAATATGATTCAAACCTGTTAATTAAGTTTAATATGGCTGATTACAATGCATCACCTTTCCCATTCCTCTCAGGAATCAGTCTTGAAGAGGGAAAAACAAGTCCAGAGGTGGATTCTACTTTTTATCGTCAGTTGATAGGAAGCCTTCTCTACTTGACACATTCAAGGCCTGACATTTGTTATGCCATGAATGCTGTATAAAGGTATATGCAGAAGCCTCATGAGATTTCTTGGAGGGAAACCAAGAGGATTCTATAGTACGTGCATGGTACTAGATCCTATGGCATTCATTATGTTGTTGATTTCAAACTAGACTTGGTAGGATTATAGATTTTGATTGGGCAGGAGAAAGCATAGATAAGAAGTCCACTTATGGCTATGTGTTTATGTTTGGTGGTGGTCCTATTTTTTGGTCAAACAAAAAACATGCTTCCATTTCCCTTTCTTCGGCAGAGGAAGACTACAAGGGAGTGGTCAATGCATGCATCCATGATGTCATAATTGGCCTAATTTACCACTTATCCTAAGTTACCACTTATCCTAAGTTACTCGCTCGGATATGTGATGTCATCATCAACTGGATCATCCTCCTTCAATTAGGGAGGCTAACTGAGTTTTCTCCTTCAATCAGGGAGACTAACTAAGCTTCCTCCTTCAATCAAGGAGAAAATTTGGGTTGATATGCATGAACTAAGCGCCCCAAATGAGTTAAATGATGGTTATTCCACCTACTTTCAGTTAAAGTGCAGCTGTAAAGGTGCATCCATCACTATTTTGCCTATTTTTGGTAATTTCTAGTTAACTAGAGTGATTTAAGGCACCTCCAACAACTTTTGGTGACTCATTTTAGTTCAGTTCACTTGACCTCACCTAACTGAAGTCAGACATGCGCCCGCACCTACTGATTGACATGCAGTTGAGTTCTATTTAGTTAGAATCAGTGTAAACTTCCTCTGATTTAGTTAGAGTCAATTATGGTTGTGATTAGTGGTTAATTGATGTGCCAAGTGGTGTCTAATTGACAGTTAATCCACTCTCATGTATGCAATTCAAATGACCTCCTTGGGATGAGAATTATATGGCTATTCATGCCAGTGTATGACATTGTATCTCTAATTTTGATTAATGATAGATAATATACAACTATAACTCCTAATTGCAGTGATTTCATGTCATTTTTTTGTGTAATTGATCCTTGAATCTTCTGTAAGTTTTGTCTTCATCCTCATATTAATATGCCTCAAATTTCATAAAGCTCCTACTATTTATGTGTCATCAAGTATTCATCCCTTAGTTTAGAGAGGAGAGTGAGATGCTTCGAAGAATGCACTAGTACCGAGTATCCAGTCTTTAGTTCAAGGGAGTACGCGAGAGGCTACTTCTTCCAGTGCTGGAAAGAGATTCAACTGGTATGACTTGTCACTGATATATGAGTGAGATGAGACTTCTTGACATGAGGCACGAGTGAAAAGTATAGGTTCTTGTTGGCTAGTTTTTTTAACTAAAGCCAACTAAGGAGAACTAACCCATACAAGGCGCTTACTACAGCCCCTGGTATGTTTGGTATGGCTAATTCTCATGGGATCAAAGGCCCCGTTGCCTCTATAATTTTTCTCTCTAAAATAGTGAGTCTCACAATATCATATTAATACTATTTACTAAAATGAAACTAAATCTAATTTAAAATGCAAATTTTAAGAAAAATATGAAACATACATATTTAGAAGCTACTAAATGACATAGATTTAGCAGCTGCTAAATTGTAGCTTTTCATGAAATAAAACTAAAAATAAATTAAAACTAAATATTAACTAATCTATTTCTATCCTATGCTATTGTGCACGAGAGCATGATTAATAAATTTTTGATGTATAAATGAATAATGATATTACTAGTTTGTTAAAACAAAGAAAAAAACATAGTAATATGTTGGAGCACTAATATTTTTAGAATCAATCCTAAATATATGTTTATACATCAATCTACAACCATTTCAAACGATTAAATATAAAAACTTGACCACAAAAATAGATATAGAAATTAACTTTAATCAACACTCAACATATAAAGAAACATCTTACATAATGCTAGTGAATGTTTAAAATAATTACACCAATCCTCTTTGGTTCTCAATTTCTTTCTTCAACAAAGCTACAGAATTTCATTTATTCTCAAGAGACGATTATTGGTAGAAGCATCTCCATATATCATCTTTTAGAATGGAAAAAATACAAAAAGATAACACAGTATCTAAGATAATTTTTTTAACATCCTGGCAGCCTTCTTTCTATCATAATCAAATTGCAAGCAGAATTCAGGATTGAAAGAACAAAAGTTCTCCAAATCCCTACCCTTGGCAGCATTTCCCTTTCATTTTCAAACCAAGTTACATACCAAAACATAATACATAAAAAAAGAGCAATCCTTTCTGATCTGTGAGACCCCTCCACTTCTGTCGAATATCTCTTGCTTATATAGGAGATGAATAAGCTTCAAACAAATAACAACTCCTGTGAAATGTTTTGCACATTATTCATTTTTCTGTTGATATGCGTCCAATTGTGATGGACAACTTGATCATTATTGACGAACTGGTCTTCATCTTCCTCCAAGTTAATTCCAGTGTTAAATCTGCACATTAAAATCTCAAACAAAATAAAAATTATGCAAAAAAGTAATCGCTAGCAAGAGATCGGATCAATAACTTAATAAAGATAAATGAATAAGATAAAGGGATTAAATAATTCTCCCTGTTCATTAATCTAGTGTCTTCACAAATCAAGCTCCCCCGTCTACCATAGGTCGTTTGTAAATATATTTACTTCAGACGGGTAAATTGATGACAACGAACATAGCATAGGATTTATGTGTTCTTGATATTCGCTGCCTTAGTAATTTCTCTTAGTAATGCTAGATCCCACATTGACCTAACACCATAGTAATGTTCTTGGCGATCTTGCTGGCCAGTTATTTCCTTCATGAGATACCCTCCCATCATTTTTACCGACAATCCCAACGGTCTCATAATTTGGTGAATATGCACGCAAATCCATTTGGGTGATTTTGTGCAATTTGGTGTATGTGATGTCTTTCATCGATCTCCGATGAATATTTTTTATGTATTTCCTCATGAATTGGCGCACCTAAGTCACTCTCTTTCATAGGAAAAATAATAGAGATGTGATTTTGGATGGCTGGAAACAACTTCATCTAACGACCTGGTGGCTGTGGCTATGTTGTCAAATAGTTCAAATGAAGAAAAAATATGGTGCATCCATGACAACCTTCTCAAATAAATTCCCAAGAAAACGTGGCATGTTCTGCTAGTGGATCTATAGTATGATCAGATGCGGATGTGGCAAAAACCAACATCTTGGTGATACAAAATCCCACGCCTATCTCCTTTTAAATTATAACTTATCTTACATCGATTTTCGTTGAATGCTTATTACTTTCTTAGTTGACTAAGAATTTCAGCTATGTTTACAAAGTTTTATGTTACATTTTTTATTTTTTTATTTTTCTTCTATATTTAAATTTATTTATCTTGCTTGCCATTGGATATCAACTTGAAGCCTTATTGTGCAAGCGACGACGAAGTTCTTGGTATTGAGAAACATCTTAAATGAAATTCTTGGTATTAAATGCCTTGTTCAACGTGTTTCTCAGTATTGTCCGCTAGATTGCATATTTCTTAGTGGTTATGGAGTCCAAAGCTAATTTTTCACAATGTAATTCGGTGGACATCTATTTAATCACAACAAAACATTTAATTAAACCATATTATATTTGAACCATATTATATTTGAAATTCATAGATATAATAATTTTAAACTATATTATATTTGAAATCGATAACTTTGTCACAATAGGCATATACTAGAGTAATAATAAACATTGCAAGCATATACTAGAGTAAACATAAATATTGATCTCTTTATAACATAAATTTATATGATCTCACCACCTTTAAATCAATTGATCTCACCACCTTCCTTTATGGCACTAGAATTCATATCACTGGAAATTGATTACAGCTACTAATTGATCGCACAGCTTCACCGCTTACACCTCCTCACCGCCTACTGCATATTGCCGATAAATACTTTGATGAAGTTGTTTCAATATCTTCATGAGATCTTTGTCATTGCTCTCAAGTGTTTGCACTTCACCAATTTCCCATAACATTATTCTTATTCTTATGAATTGTTTTTAAGAAACATAGAAAACAATTTTAGTGGGATTGCATGAAGTACTTACATTGTTCTCTCAACTAAAAGCTAAGAATTGTTTTCTTATGGTATAGAGTGATTGAGTTAATTTGCAGGGTTCATGGTTAAATAGATTACTCATGGTTCATATGCTTTCAATTGATTTTAATTTCTCAGGGAGTGCAAGGGCCATCGACTGGGGATGTTGATAACAAATACCTACACTATGGAAGAGGTGAGATCTATTTCTGCATGCTTGTTATCAAGAATTATGCAATCGATGCGGACATTGTTTGTTCCTCTGCACTATAAGTCACAAGCATAGAAAAAATGACACAACGGTATATCCTTTCCTTAAGTAATCAAATTAAACAACATGAAATAAAATATACCTCAAACCTAGATCTCTTTGTCTTTTCTCCAAAATCCCTTGCAATGGTTCAACACCTGCAAAACAGATCAAAAGACAAACAAGCAATATGAGAGAATAATGATAAACTAATTAATTATATCAGTGATCAAGGAATCTGATAATGTTCAATTAAAATTAACAACACATCGAATATAGGAAAGGGGGACACTTTTGTATTAAAATATAAGAGAATGAAGTTACAACCAATCCTTGATGTTGATGGCTTCAAGCTCCACAATACATCTACAATATTTCACAATCTATGAACATCTCTTCACACATGAGCCAACCCTACTTTTCCTCTAGTTCAGACTTCAATCCAACAACATAAGGATACTTTATTTTGGCCTCTCCCCCTCACATCAATATGCTTTCATTTATAGGCCCAAAACAAATGAGATAGGCTTGGAAAAGGATAGGAGGTAATCCCAACAGGTAAGGGAGGCGAATGCCACCTTTTCCAAGCAAATAGGAACTGACTCCACGGATGGTTCTGGAAGGAAGCTTCCAGAACCTTCTTTTTTCTCTTTTTGGCTTATCGGCACTCCCAGCAGAAGAGGTAGGTGCGCTAACCTAATTTTATGCCAAAGAAAGGTTGGATCAGCGCTTTTTTCTCCACTGTTGGAGGCACCATTGGTGCTCTATGTAAATAGGGCTAGGGCACCATCTGTCCAAGATATGGGAAAAAAAAGTCAAGGTTTCGCAGGCTAGGGTTTTTGGAGGTCAACAAGAAATGTGGAATTTCTAGGTGCAACAAAATACCCCCCGAAGTATGAATCTAGAAGGAAGTGATAGGTGAAATAGTTTGCAAGACATTCATCTGATATAGAGGCAATGAGAGATGTGCTCATAACTGACATAGGACCAGTAACTGACTCAACCAAATTAATCATGGCTGCAAACCAATACACTGCAGATCCATGATGATGACAATGTCATGGCTACCAATAATACAATGTAGATCCATGGAAAACTGATGTAAATGATGGAACATGGCTACAAGACATACAAGGTAGATCCATGCTATAAAACCTCAAATACTAAACACAACCACCAAGCATATAATGTAGATCTATGTCAAGACTCTAGCTAATCTCCAAACACAATCTGAGGATAGGAAATGAAAATGATGAATCCTAACCACTCAGGGTCTTCATCCCAATCCCCAACCGATACGATTATAACCATGTGAATAGATGTCTTGACGTCGAACATGGTAGGAACCACTTGATTACTAGTCATTGATGTAAACTGTTAACAAGTGCGAGGAAAATCACTATTAATGTCAATGATTCCCAAGGTATCTAAGTACAATCCGTCAAGTGTGAATAGATGTTTCAAAGTCAAACACTTGATAGAATCTTTCAATCAGAGGCCTTTGATGAAAACCTACTGTTGAAAGCGAGGAAACCTAACATTGAGGCATGCAAGATTCAAGGTACTTGACTAGGTTTCTAAGTCTAATTCCTGAATAATGAGCTGAAGTCGACAGGAATAGACTTGTCATAGGAGGGCCATGATGATTCCCACATCAGTGACATGAAACATGGAACAAAAGTTGATTTGAAGTGATGAAAAATGACTCAGACACGACTGAATTTATGGATAGGTAAAGTTACTGATGAGTTATGTTTTGGAGGAGATAACCTTTGAACAATTTGCGGCACGAAAAATGACTTGGAAACATTGACTTGACGAGACTAGAACCAAGTGTAATGCAAGGAATATGACCAAGTATTCTTTGAATTGACTCAAAGGAGTCAAGTGACTCACAAAAGTGGATCGACTCGGAGACAAGTTGAATACCCAACTGTTCAGATATGCAAATGCAGACATGTGCCATGTTCAAATGTGGACTGTAGACTGCCATAAATACAAATGAAAAACTTTCCCCTTTCCCTAAATTTCTCCATCATGATTGATGAGTGCCTCTTCGTTTTTTAATGAGATGGAAGAGGGTAACAAATGCTCAATATAGCTTGTCCTTCGGACAAGTCCAAACTCATATGTTTTATGAACCTGGGGAAGGATGGGATCGTTCCCAAATAGGGTCTTTGATCGTTTGATTTTATGAGTCTGATGAAAGTGAACTCGGAATCATTCATGTTTAGAGAGTCTGAATGAAGGCATAAGGAGACTCCAAGAGGGTTCATTTTTTGTAAAATATGCATAGTCGGTCCGGAAAAGAGATAAACTACCCCCGACTAGTTGACTGTTCTGATTCTTTTACAAGCATGAATGTAACAAGTTTGCTTGGTAATATTTTTTTGTTTTTAAGGAGACTGAAAAGAGCTTAAATATAACTCCGTAATTGGGTTCCTTTTTCATAATCCACTTTTAACGAGTTTGAAAAAGCGAAAAAGTAGACTTGACACTTTTCAACTGGTATTTTAACGAGCATGAAAAAATTGTATAACAACGCTCGGTACTTTTTCATTTTACTCCAAGCTTGAAAAAGACTAAAATAGCTTGTTTCATAGCCATAACCCCAAAATCAACCTGAAAAGCTCAAAAACACATTTTAGAATCCAACTTATAAAAATATATAAAACCAAAAGTAAAAACCCACTTGAATGAAATAATTTTGGACTTCAAAATAATTAAATTATAGTGAAATATTGAAAACTTCCAGTATATCTATAAATAGAAAGGGATGGTAAGAATTGTTTACCATTGTGAGAATTTGTAGTTGGAGTGAGAGTGAAGATCTTCCGCCGGTGATTTGGCAAGGGTCCCCTTCCATCATTTCTTCTATCTTCTTGAAGAAGGTAAGCAACTTGATCTTTTTACTTTTCATGTTCATAAATGTTTAAAATTATTTTTAAATCAATGATAGAAGGTAATTGTGGACAAGCATGGAATTTACGACCTCATAGGAGGGTTTATAATTACTTTGAAAGGCAAATTTCTTGGGTTGTAGGGCCTTTTAGCATTCAGGCATAATGCACGATGATGCTCTATCATGCTAGGACAGAGGCGCCGTAAGCACTTTGTCCGCAACTGACAGGAGCGCTGGTCGATGTGCACAATAGGCGCTCTGTGGGAAAAAAACAAAAGGTGTTAGTGCCCCTGTATGTTGAAAAACAAAACCCCATCCCGTCAAAAAATTAATTTTTTGCCATCTATATTTCTTAAAATCATCATTTCAATGTCTTTCCCTTCAGCCATGATGTAATTTCTAATATAAATTTTGTATGTTGTAGGTGCACTACAGTTTTACTTCATGGTTATTTGGAAAGAGTGAGAACATGAGGTTCCAGACCTCCAGGCCATTAATGACACAACCACTGTAGAAGCTCTATAGAACTGCGGGCTCTTAAAGTACTTCAAAGTGCCAGGTATGAAGGAAAATATCTGCCTACTGGAATACAACATAGACATGTGGGATCCTAAACAAGAGCACTTCGTGGTTGGGGTCCACATTCTACCCATAGAGATCGAGGATATACACTTCTTGACTAGTTTGTCCAGGAGAGGAAGACCAGTAGTTTTATTCGAGGCACAAGGAGGAGAGCCCTCCTTGGATGACTTGATTGACCAACACTGTGCATTGGGTACGGAATCTCAGTCTGGGAAATTATGTATCCAGTCTATAGTGGATCGTCCTTTGAGGATGGTAGTGTACACAATTGGAGAGGTGGACGAAACTAGGTCTACTGATCTCACCACTAGGTCACACATGTTGTATGCCCTAGAGTGCATGGATCCCATAGTCTTCAATTGGTGTGAAGGCATGTTTGCAAATCTAAAGACATAACTAAACAAGTGCAAAATAGGAACACTTAAGCAATTTAGCTATGGAGCAGTGGTGGTATATTTTATTCTACAGCGGGTGCCCCACATGAGGCCACGGGTGAGTGCGAGCAGAATCGAGCCTGAGGATCCTAGGATGCTCAGGTGGGTTAACATTATGGCCCGCAATGGCGGTGGGGGACCTAAATTTTTTTACGGGTGTGCCTTCTTTTGCTGGATGAGAGGCCAATTATTGATGATTGAGTACTATGCCTACGAGGGGGCAGACTTCAGGATGACCTAGAGCTCACATTACCTGAGGGGGAGGTATGGGATGATCGCGGTAAGAAAATACATTACCCACTATGTTTTTAATTTTTTCATTTCATTTCATTTTTATTTTATAGTATCGAGACAAGTGAAAATATTTTTATGCAGACATTGGGCCAGTACATCTAGCTACGATGTCACCCATTGTGAGGCGGGTAGGTACCAGGGATATGATGGTTTATGTCTCCGAGGTTGACAAGGAGCTTGGAGATCTCGAGGAGAACCTACAACATTTGACTGTGGGGATTCCTGACATGACTACCGATGACCTACCTAGGCGTTATCAGTGCCATACCGCAGGGGTTTCTAGATGGTTTTTCAGGCTACTCCACAGAGTGGCTAAGGATATTGCATGCTATCATGAGTAGCATGAGGATTAGTCTACAAGGATTTTCACTTTTTGTATATGTATCATATTGAAAGCTTTGAAGCTTCATATTTTTCCCTATGTATGTGTGTATTTTGAACTTGTTATAGTCCTAAACTTTGATGACACTGAAAGCTAGACGCTTTAGCATACTTTTGTATCTCAATCCTACAGTTTTATATATATGAAAAACTTTTTATTTACAGTTGTGTGTGCAAAAAATGTGATATGTGAAATGATTATCTACTTATGAATTTACATGTATGTCATTTATGTTTCAAATGGAATTTTAGATATGAGCAATATGTCAATCTAAGACATATTTAGCTAGGGAATTTTCCACAACATTCAAATGTCTTGGAATGTGTTGATATGTAACCTGCTCAAAATATATTTCTAACAGCCTAACTCTTCGGAAAGTGTGAAGAAGCAGGGGATTTTGGATGGTGTAGACACGGTTAAGCTGTCAGAAAACTAGTTCAGAATCTAGATAAACCCTAATATCCCTTACATAATTAGCTAGGGCTTTCGTCAACAATCCAATCACAACATGATACTCTTCTAGGTTATTGGTGGAGGGACCTATGCAAACACCCCCCGAACTCATCAGATCACCTGTAGGAGAATACAGTATCAAAGATGTTGACGCAAGGTTTAGTGTATATCGATTAGCACCATCCGTAAAACCAGTAAATGTAGTCATATGTCCATTTAGACAAAAGACATACATAAGTAGGGTTTTATGAAAAACACATCTTAGATCACACAAAAGTCACACCTTTCTAACCTAAGACACACAACAAACTATAAACAATATTTACAAAAGACCCGATGCTAGATGACCTAGTCATAGTATCGTTTCAGGTAGAGCCCATTGTGGGGCTCACCCAGGGTTATCCCATCATAGTCTACCAACTCATATGCACCCTTTTCTAAAACATGACTGATAATGTAGGTCCATGCCACATAGACACAAATTTTCCTGCCCCCAGCTTATCATGCTTCTGGTCATAAGTCAAGACCAGATCTCCTTCATCAAAAGAGCGGGGTTTAACGATTATGTCATATTGGGTTTTTATCTGCCGTTTGTGTGCCTCATTGGCTAAGGCAGCATCACAACAAGTTTCATCAAGTTTATTTAGATATAGAAAACGCTCCTCTTCTATCGTGGTATTAGGAAAAAGTTCAACAACAAGTTTTAGAGAAGGGAACTCACATTCTATCAGGACAGTTTCTTTCAAACCGTAAACCAATTGAAAAGGCATGAAACTGATGGAAGTCTTCACAGTACTCCTATAGGCCCATAGTGCAGAAAATAGTTGCAAGTGCCAGTTTGACTTGGCCTACCCCACCATTTGTTGAAGCATAGTTTTCAACACTTTATTTATTGCTTCAACCTAGCCATTGGGCTGAGGATAGTAAGGTGTAGAGTTGTCGTGACGAAACCCTAACTTTGCACTAAGTTCTGCCATCATTTTGTTCTGGAAGTGTGACCCATGGTCAATCACAATAGCCCTAGGAATCCTGAACCTAGCGACGATATGGTTAAACAAGAATAATGCAGCTATTTTTTCGGTCTTTGGTGTTTGTGGGCAAAAATTCAACCCATTTTGTAAAATAGTCCACAGCCACAATACTGTAACCATGCCCCCAGGTTGAGGTAGGTCTATAATCCATGAATTCGATGCCCCATTTTGCAAAAGGATCAATTGCTATGACGGGATTGAGTGAAGCTAGATGGGTGTGCTTTTTGGTAGTAAACATTTGACATGGTGGGCATTTCTTGACCATTTCAATACAATCTTTGAAGATTGAGGGCTAGAAATACCCTGCGTGCAAGATTTTATGGGCAGCAGCCAACCTAGAGAGATGAATGCCATAAGTTCTAGAATGGCAATCATTCAAGACGATTTCAGCTTCCTCATGTTTGAGGAAATGTCATACTATAAAATCAACACTAAGACGATATAAAGTATCATTCAAAATGAGATAGTATATAGCTTGGTAGTGGATACGACGATGCTCATCACGAGTAGTGGAAGGCTGATATCGTAGGTTTTGGAGATACAAAATGTTGTCTCCATATCAAGGGCCAATCATACTAATGAGAAACAATGATTCATCAGGGAACGAATCGACGGGATCTGTATTCTCCATAGTACGGGGAAGGTCACATATAAGCTCTGCAAAGACAAGGGAATTCTTTGAAGTAGTTTTAGCAAACTCTAACTCAAATTATTGAAGTATAACTATCCATCATGAGTATTTTCCCCCAAGTACCTGACGTGTCAAAACATAGTACATGGGGTTGGATTCAGCATAAATAGTAGTAGTGTGGATCAAGATATAGTGACAAAAATTCTGGACCGCGATGACCGTGCCCAGAGCAAGTTTCTCCACATGTGAGTATCAAGTTTCAGAGTCTAAAATACTCTTACTGGCATAGTAAATCACATGTTCCTGGTCATGTTCATCTATTTGAACAAGGACCATGCCTATAGTGGAAAAGGATGCAACTACGTACAAGGAATAGTCCTTGGTGTAATGAGGTGGCCGCAACACAAGTGCATGGGTAAGTGCATGCTTGAGATTATCAAATACATGCTGTGCAAAATCATCCCAGACAAAAGGTGTATCCTTTTTAAGAAACCTCATAAAACTGTGTGTCCTTTCAGTGTAATTGCAGACAAAACAACGTAAAAACTTTTCTTTCCCTTGCAAAATTTGTATTTCATTTACATTCATTGGAGTAGGTAGTGACAAAATAGCTTCGATCTTCAAAGGATTGATACAAATGTTGTCCTTAGAAACGATGAAACCAAGTAGTCTACCTGTTTTGACACAAAAAACACATTTGTGGGGGTTTAGACGGATATTAAAATGAAGACTTCGAAGAAAGATGGATAAAAAATGATCAACATGGATATCACGCTCCTTAGAATGAGCATGTAGGTTGTCAAGATAAGGTTCCACAACATGTTTAATATCATGGAATGCATATGACATGGCGTGTTGGAATGTTGCGCTAGCATTTTTCAAGCCAAAAGGTAACTTGCGATAGGAAAAGGTCCCCCATGGGAAAATAAAGGCCATCTTGTGTTGGTCTGATGGGAGAATCTCAATCTGATTATAGCTAGAAAATCCATCCATAAATGAAAAAATGACACTTCTGACACAGTTGTCGATTATCTGATCGATATATGGAGTGGGAAAATTTTATTTTGGACAATCCCTATTCAGGTCCCTAAAGTTGATGCAAATGCTAATAGTACCCTGTTTTTTATTCACATGGACTATGTTGGACACCCATTCAGTTAAAGGAATGGGGTAAATGAAACCAACCTTCAGAAGTTTTTCAACTTCTTCCTTTATGGCTGCTGCTTTTCGTGGATGTACTTGTCATAATTTCTATCACACTGACTTGGCACCAGTGTAGGTTTTGATTTTATGAACAACAATATAGGGATCAGTCCCTATCATTTATTTGTATGTCCAAGCAAATACATCACAAAATTCTTTGAACAAGACTGTAATGATTGAACCTTGGATGATGAAGAATTCTGGCCTATGTATATGTTCTCTAAAACACCTAGTTTCACTGATATGTCCACGGGCATGGTTTTTGTGATATTGCATAGATTCCCTTTAGAATAGAAACTACGAGTGAGGATTGGAGACTCAGGGTTCATGAATATATCAGATGAAACATTTAAGGAGAAGTTCTCTTCTACCATATGGCAAGGGGGAAGGAAATAAGATCGATGATGATGGTATTCCCAAGGCATCTCCTCTAGTGACATAACTTCCATAATGGATTCATCTATAGGAAGTGTGTGTGAAAGGTAATCTAGAGATGAGGGCGGGTTGTCTAACCAATATGGCAGGTGATAATGATTTGAGGCCACCAACAAATGGTCATTGATGGTAGGTTCATTGATGGATTGTATTGTGTTGTAAACTTCTTCAAAAGGGGTAAAGGATGTTGATTCATCAGCAATTGCTTTTCCTTTGTCCATGTTAGAAATCATATAGATATATGAAATTTCCAAAGTTGGAGGGGAATTTGATAATGGAAAGACTCTCATGAGTGAAGAGTCTTTGAGAAGACCAACTCCTATGTCCTGATACTGTGGAGTACTTAGGAGCGAGATGTTTTTTGCATCATTGGTAGCAACACTAGGTGTGATGAAGTATAACTGATGTATGGTGACAATATGTCCTTGGAATGGGAACTGGAAGATACAAAAAATGGTCGATGCTACAGCTTGCATAGCATAAAACTAGTTAGGACCTAGGAGTAAGTTGTAATCCAAAGGGGCGTCAATGACCTCATATATGAATGGAGACTAATTTTCCACCCAGTTCGACCTAGATAGCAGTTAGTAATCCATAGGATTGAAAGCCACGACCATCAAAAGCCTTGAGAGTGGTAGGTGAACGATTGATTTTAGGAGAGCCAATGGCTCTCCAACAAGATAGAGACGTGACCGATGTTGAGGCTCCCTCATCCAAAATGGTATGACAGATAGTTTTTCCAAAACATTTAGTAGATATCTGGAAAGCCAACTGATGTGAGAGCCTGGTCTTAAAATCATCCAGTTTGAAAGCAATGATGTTATTATTTTCAGGGTCCATAGCTCCAAGTGTTGTAAGCAATTTTTTTCGCTGGGTGGGGAAAGTCTGGAGTACTTCCAGGGCTGACATAGTGCATGGTGCTTGGGCCAAATCTTCGACAATATTATAGTATTGGGCTGCACGCGTGTTAGGATTGATTATGGACTTATGAAGAGTACTCTATGGTGGGCAATAAATTGTTTCAGGTATAGGTATTTCAATATGAATACCATTACTAGGAGGATGTGTGGAACTTGAAGGTTTCTTAGATGAAACTTCATTAGTTTTCTTTTCTAGAGGAGGGTCATAACTTTGTAATCTTGTGTTTAAGCTAACCATTTCACTAGACACCATTCTAACTTCATCCGTAGATGAAGAAGGCTCATGCAAGGATTGATGATCAATTAATTGTTGTTGGGAGGGGAAAGGGTCTTTTAGAACAGCTGGGGTGGGTGAATTTTTCAAAAACTTGCTAATTTCCTCTCGATGAGGACATTCTTTGGTGAAATGATCACCCCCACAGATTAAACAAGGATACTTTGCCTTTCTCTTACCTTTTGAATCCGCATCCAGATTTTGTGGTTTATTCCCTTCCTATTGATTATTCATTTTTTTTAAATTTATTTTTTCCTTTCTTCTTTCTTCTTGAAGATTCAATGGATTGGATTGCGTTTACTTCAGCGGAAGCAACAAGAGAGGGTGCAGTTTTGGCAGGTGGTGCTGGTTGATTTGCTGGGGTGGTGGTTTGATTTTGCTTCTTAGAATATTTTTCCTCCATTTGTGTTTGAACTGAACCAAGTATACCGTTAACAGGTGGTTCAGTTGTAGGTCTAGATTGATCAGTTGTGGGTCGAGGAGCATGGGGAATTAGATCATACAAGGTACTTGGCTAGGAATAGACCAAATCATCGTATTGAGCGTGACTAATAGCTTGCTCCTTGGTGATAGCGCCTCCCATGGAAACATCTCTAGCAATGGGTGGGAGTAAGGACTTTGTAAAATAGTCAGCAACTAATTGATCAAGAATAGGGGCCTTAATTAACCTTCATCTTCTTCTCCATTCATGGATATGATCGGAGATATGAGTTGATGTGGTTTGTTGAAGTGAGGTCAGTAGGTCTGTATGTATTTCATATCGGATTGGCAATTGAAAGTGCATTAAGAATGCCATTGCTAAGGCATTGAAATCCAAAAAAGAGTGCGGTGGTAACTCGATGTACCATTTTGTAGCAATACCTGTGAGGGTTCTTTGAAAAATCCATAGACGGATTGAACCGTCCATCAAATAATTCGATGAACACCATAGATGGAAAGTCACATGGTTTTTTGGATCCTCGCCAGGTTTACCATCAAAATTTGGTATATATGAAGGCAGCTTTATAGGAATGGCAGGCCAAGAGGGGTCATGATGAATTGGGTCATTTATCAATCTAGACAAGTACGAAAGATCTAACGCAGCCAGAAATGGTAATTGTTGATTTGGTTGCGAATATTGGTAATATTGGTATGGAATTTGTTGACCAGTAGGAACATATGTAAATTGATAAATGCGCATGGATGATTCCCCCAAGGCTTGTTGAATAGGTTGTTGGTTACCAAAATATCCATTAGGAGGCGGGCCACCCGAGGGAGGCGGACCTCTAGGGGGTGGTCCTCTAGGTGGTGGTGGTGGTCCTCTAGGAGGTGGTGGTGGTGGTGGTGGTACCCCAAGCAATGGTCCTCTAGGTGTTGGACCTCCATAAGGTGGGCCTCCAGATGGTGGTCCTCTGTAAGGTGGTCCTCCAGGTGGGGGGTCCACTAGGTGGTGGGCCTCCAGATGGTGGTACTCTGTATGGTCCACTAGGTCCTCTAGGACCTCTAGGTGGGGGGCCTCCAGGTCCTCTCAGGGGCCCTCTAGGTGGGGGGCCTCCAGGTCCTCTCAGGGGCCCTCTAGGTGGGGGGCCTCCAGGTGGACCTCCATATCCTCCAACAGTATTAACAAATGCTCCTCCATAAGACAGGACATTAGACCAATTTGGCTGTCCCCAAGGTACAAAAACATTCCCAGGGTAAGGTATTCCAGGATAAACTACCGCTGATGATGGTTGTTGATAATTTTGATTAACCATAGGTGGCTGGGTTCCATGATAAGTATATCCCCAAGAAGTTGGATTAATGACAGGTTGTACCCCTAAGGGTTGCCTTGAACTAGATGGGGGATTAACCACATTGGTATTGGTAGGAGGAACAACTACTGCAAGTTGTTCTACAGCTGGAAGTTGTCTGGAACTAGTAACAATCCCACCAACAGATGACATAACTCATGCCGGGGGTTTCCACCCGGCGTTAGAATGTGATGACATTACTTGAGTTGTGGATTCCCCCCCAACTACTACTGGTATAAGAGGACTAGTAACAGGCCCAGGATATGAAATTGTAGGGTTGGAATTTTGACCTAGATTACCACGAAATGGAACTTCTTCAATAGGACCTAAAACCTTAGCAAGTGAACGATATCCATCAAGCCATGGGTCTGATCAATGGGGAAAAATAGCCAACATGAGTTCTTTGTGAGGCACAGGTGGAGGTCCTCCAAAAAGGAGCATTAGGGCCAAACTCTACTTCATTAGGACCATCGACACGGCCTTCCATTGGTGAATGAACAAAAACATCAGTCGTAGGGGGAAATTGGACCAAAGGATTTGTATAAATAGTGAAATCATCTCTGGTTTCAATAGTTGAGGTAGTTCCTATAGGAGCATCAACAAAAGATGGTTGTTCCATGTTTACCCTTTCTTGTCCTTCCACGGCTGGAGGAGAGTCAGGAGGTAAACCCCACAATCTATGAGAATGGCACCTCGTAATTTGCTAACCATGGTGGTGGCTAAAGTTATCTGCTCTAATTCAATAAGGGGGGGAAAACACACAAATAGACCTACACATAGCTAAAGTTCACAAGCAGTATTAAGTGATAGGACGGGCTCCAAAATAGTTGGTCTCTCACCAAGATTGCCAAGAAGGTGCAAATCGTGATATACCATAGGGGTACGTGAGTAGTAGTCTCATTGAATGTTGTTTTCGGTTTTTTGCTCCAAACAAGATGACCAAAGGTTTTTTCTGAGTTGGACAAGGAATCCTAGTGGGGTCTCCCGATATACACAAGGTACGTGGGAACTCAAATAGGTAGTAGTGTTGTCTAATGCATAACCGTCCACAAGGGGCCTTCCGATATACAATCGAGTACGTGAAGTACCTTTCTATATACCTCAAGGGTACATGAAAGTTCATTCAATATACCGATGGTACGTGGAAGAACCACGCGAGTTTCGGGTTGTAGTGCAAACAAATTAACGACAGCTGCTACGTTTTATCACTCAAATTTATAAACAATTTTAGACCTAAAGCTACCGTTAATTTTATCTGAAATATTAGTGAATGTTTGTGAGGTGTTGTCTCCAATAATGCAAATTAATCTATATGAAAATGCACTTTTTGACTTCGATGAGAACTAGCTAGGGTAAGGAAGAAACCTTTTTCTTTTCCTCTCAACAACACACTAAATTGAAATCCACTTTCAGTAATTAAGAGAAGATCTAACAAGAAATGCAAAGAGAGTTCTTTCAAACACAAATATTTTTCAACAAGCACTCTAAATCTCTGAATGAGGAAATAAACCAAAGCCTCTAACGTGCATACAAACTAACTTTCTCTATAATGCAAAAAGACCTATCTGTCTAAATCACTTATGCAAAGGAAAATGAAACTTTCTCAAGCATATACAAGATAAAATAATAAACTTATTTTTGCTTTTTTTGGAAAATGAAAGGCACACAAGCTTTAAAGCAAAATTAATTTAGAAAGAGGCTATAGTTTTCTTTTCAAGAGTAAAATTTTCAGAGAATGACCACTTTACTAAAATCCAAAACTGAACGTTTTTCCACTTTTCCATTTATATTAATGAACAATATAGAGTTCTGGAATTGAGCTCAAAAAGAGAATCAATTTCACCAAAACCACCAGTCTCAGCACACAAATAAGCAAGCAGATCACTCAAAACTTTTAGAGAAATAAGAAATTTTAAAACAAAAAACAAAAATATTTGATAGGCAATTTAACAAGCCTACCTCGGCGCACTAAGATGCACTGCACTAGAGCTTTATAGCTCCAATTGGCACACCAGATGTTCTACAGTAAGGCGTCATCGACACTCCAAGTATTCTGGGAAAAGGCATCGTCGACGCTCTATGTCAAAAGAGGAAAGGCACCCTGAAGAGGTCGGCGCTTTGTTAGCCGAAGGTATGTGCACCGCCAATCCAGTATATGCAAAAATCAATGGCCCGCAGGTGAAACCAAAAGGATGCAATGAGTTGAATTGCAAAAAGTAAAACTACTCAACTAAAAACAAAGATAAAAATAGAACATTAAGGTAGATTGCTTACCTTATCAACTGAAATGACTAAGAAAGGAGAATATATTTTACTAGGAATTCTCAACCAGTGCTAACACTACTTGTTCCTCTATAATAAAAAACACAACTATAGAACAAAATAATCACAGCCACATATCCTTCCCTTGAATAGTCAAATTAATTAAAATAACACATCACATACCTCAACTATAGACTTGTTTATCTTCTCTCTGAAAAGTCCTTGAGATGATTTAATACCTGTAAGACGGATCACAAGAAAAACGAAAATATGAGAGTATCATGATAATCAACTATCCATATCGATGATCAAGGTGTCCAATAATATTTAATCACAAAAATAATAATCAAATATAGGAAAGGGAAATGTTTTTGTATTAATAATGGGTGAGAAGAAGTACAACCAAAAGTCTTGATGTTGACAGCTTCTGTCTCAACAAATGTCTACAAAATCCAATGAAGACCTCTCTAGCTACAAGCTACCTCTACTTTGCCTCTATCCAGACGTCAAAATAGCAGCATAAGGATGCTTTTTCTGATCCCCCTCACTCTCTTCATGGAAGCTCTATTTATAGGCCAAGAACTCATAGGATGACTTGACAAAAGGATAGAATAGGATCCCTATAGGTGAGGGAGGTGGATTCCACCTCTCCCAGACATGCAAGAACTGATTCCATGAAGGATCTCGTACAAAATCTTCTAGAAGATTATTTTTTTCCCCTTTAAGTGACCATCAACGCTTTTGGGTAAATTGGACAGAGCGTCGATCTAGGATTCTTCCTACTGAAAAAGGGCTAACGACACTTTCTGCTCAACTGATGGAGGCATCGATGATGCTCTATGGAAAAGGTGAAAGAGTGTCGTTCCATCTAGGTCGGAGAAAAAAATGGCCAAGGTGATCCAGATCAGGCTTTTTGGGAGGTTCACAAGCAACAAGAAAGTCATCTGAAGGTCGACTAGGCAATGTGATATTTTCATGTGCAACAGAATGTCCCCCAAAGTATGAAGCTAGAAGAATGTGATAGGTGAAATGCTTTGCAAGTTTTCCATATAACATAGAGGCAAAGAGCGATAGACTCATAAAGGACCAATAACTGACTCTTATCCAATCACAACTATAGACCAAGGCACTACAAATCTATGACGATGACTATGTCATGGCTACCAATAATACACTATAGATCCATGATTGACAACTGTAAGAGATAGGTCATAGCTATGAGATATACAAAGTAGATCTATGCCTCTCATTTTCAGATATAGAACACATCCATTGAACATACAACGTGGATCCGTGTCATGACTCTAAATGATCTCCAAATGCAATTGGAGCATAGGAAATGATGATGATAAATCATAATCACTCAGGGTCTTCATCCCAATTACTCAGGGTCGTCATCCCAATATCCAAATGATACAAATCTAACCATGTGATTACAATGTATTGACATCGAACATGGTAGAAACCACTTGATTACCAATCATTGATGTCAACTATTAACAATTGCTAGGGAAATCACTATTGATGTCAATGATTCCCAAGGTATCTCAGTACAAATCATCGAATGTGAATAAAGGAATTTGAAGTTGAACATACGATGAGATATTTCAATCAAGAGTCAATGATGTAAACTCATGTTGAAAGCGAGGTAACCTGCCATTGAGGCATGCGGGCCCAAGGTACTATCTAGGTTTCTAGGTCTAATTCCTGGATAATGATTTGAAGTCGACAGAAGTAGACCCTGTCACAGGAGGGACATAATGATTCCCACATCAGTGATACGAAATTGAGAATAAAAGTTGATTTGGAACGATAGGACTAACTCAGACATGACTGAATTTTGAGGACAAGTGAGGTTATTGATGGATTATTTTTCAAAGAGAGGTAACCTTTGAACAATTGGGCGACACAACACATGACTTGGCAGTATTGACCTGCGAGAATAGAACTAGGTGTAATGCAAGGAATATAATGAAGTATCCTTTGAATTGACTCAAAGGATTTAGGTGAGTCACAAAAATGGATTGACTCAAGAACAAAATGAAAACCCAAACTATTCAAATATGCAAATGCAAACAGGTGCCATGTTTAAAGGTGGACTGTAGAGTACTGCCATATAAACAAATGAAAACCATTCCCCTTTCCTTTAATTTCCCCACCTTGAAAGGTGAGTGGATCTTTTCTTTTTTATGAGTCCAAGAGGGTAACAAACACTCGTTGAATCTCATAAAGTGATGAGTCCATTATCACATTTTTTACGAACCTGAGAAAGGAGGGGTTCGTTCTTGAAATAGGGTCTTACGTCGTGTGTTTTATGAGTCCGACACAAGTAAACTCATTTGTTGTTTCATGTTTAGAGAGTCTAAAATGACTAAGAAGACTCCAAAAAAGGGTCCTTTTTTGTAAATAAGGCCAATCGATCCGAAAAAGAGAAATTCTCAACCATTGCTGACACTGCTTGTTCCTCTATAATGCAAAACACAACTACAGAACAAAAGAATCACAACCACATATCCTTCCCTTGAATAGTCGACTGTTCTGATTCTTTTACAAGCGTGAACCCAACAATTTTGCTTGGTAATCTTTTTGTGTTTTGAGGAGACTGAAAAGAGCTTAAATATAACTCCCGAATGAGGTTCCTTTTTCATAAGCCATTTTTAACGAGCCTGAAAAGAGAGAAAAAGTGGACTTGACACCTTTCTACTGGAATTTAACGAGCATGTAAAAAGTGTATAAGGATGCTCGGTACTTTTTCAGTTTTTCCCTAAGCTAGAAAAAGACAAAAACGAATTGTATCGGAGCCAAAAACTAGTATTAACCCTAAAAAACTCAAAAAAAGACCATTAAAAACCATTTTTCCAAAACTATAGAAAATAAAAATAAAAACTCACTTTCACTTAAATAATTTGGATTTCAAAATATATGAATTGTAATGCATTTTTGAAAATCTCAAATACTCTATAAATAGAAAGTGGGGTAAGAAATAGTTACCATTTCATTTTTACCATTTGTGAGCTTTGGAGATTTGGTTTTGATTGGTAAGAGTTCCATTGGCGGTTTGGCAAGGATATTACTTCTTCATTGCTTCTCCGTTCACTGTGTAAGAGGTAAGTAATCAACTCTTTTCTCTTCCATATTCTACAAACATCAATTTTGCTTCTTTTATGTTTAGACTCATATCCCTAAAATAATCTTTACAATGATTTTGAAGCCAAGGTAGAGGATAGGTTTGTAAATTTTTATTAGAAATAGTGAAACCGACCATAAGTGGGCAATTCTATTGGTTAAAAGTAGGTAATTTTTTAATTTTCAAGGGTTTTGGGCCGTAGGGAAGAGTCCCTGACGTCGCTCTGTCCGGCCAGGACAGGCGCGCCGTAGGCGGCTTGTCCACAGCAGACAAGAAAACAACATGCTGGGTGCTGAAGGTGCAGTGCCAATGGTACTCTGTTGACAAAATGTGGTAGCACCACTGCTGCCTTAAAGGAAAAAAATGAAAAACCCTAGAACACCACAAAACCAATTTCATGCCCTAAGTTTGCTTCAAAATATGTTATCATGTTTTTTCCATCCATTCCATGTGTTCTAATCATGAAATTCTTATGTTATAGGTGTACAATGGTTATCTGGAAAGAGAGGGAGCATGAGACTTTCGATGTATAAGATGCTAATGATCCACCTACCATCGAAGCCCTAAGAAATTGGGGATTGCTGAAATATTTTTGTGTGCCTGGTATGAAAGCAAACATCTGGCTACTTGAGTATATCATTAATACGTGGGACCCCGATAAAGAACATTTTGTCGTAGGGGTCCACATCTCACCCATTGAGATAGAAGATATATAATTTTTGACCGGTCTATCCATGAGGGGGAGTCAAGAATTCTTATCTGGGGCTTGAGGAGGAGAAGGCTCCTTGGATGACATAATAGACCAGCATTGCGCATTGAGCACAGAAGCTCAGTTTGGGAAACTAAATATTCTCTCCATAGTGAATCGCCCATTGATGACTGTGGTATACACTATTGGTAAGGTGGCGGGAACAATATCTTCCCACCTCACTACTAGATCTCATATGCTATATGCTCTGCAGTGTATGGAGCCTACCGTTTTTAATTGGTGTGAGAGCATGTTAGTGTGTTTGAAGAAGCAATTGACCAAATGTAGGAGGGGAACACTGAAGCAATTCAGATATGGGGCAGTGGTGGTGTCATTCATCTTACAGCGGATTCCACATTTGAGACCACATGTAACCATCACCAGGCTCAAGCCTGAAGATCCCAGAATGATAGCATGGGTTACAGCTATGCCACGCCTTGGTGGTGTAGCGCCTAAAGTTATCTATGGGGCTGGATTCTTTCACTGGTTGAGAAACCATTTGCTTATGATAGAGGATTATGCCTATGATGGGGCAAATTTCTGTCACGATACAGAGTTGGTTTTACCCGAGGGTGAGATGTGGGATGATCATGGTAAGTAAAGACACTGTCCAAACTATGTTTTTGGAATTTTGTATTTTATTTCATTTTTATGGTTTATGACATTGAGATAACAAAAAGTGTTTTCGTGCAGACATTGGAGCTGCTCGTCTAGTGGGGATGTCGCTTATTGCTAGGTGAGTAGGCGGCAGAGACATGATGGTGTACCACTCCAAAGCTAAAGAGGAGCTTGGAGATGTGGAGGAAAACCTACAACATTTGACCGTGGGTATTCCTGATGTAGCCATAGAAACGGTACCTAGGCGTTATTAGTGCCACATCGTAGGTGTTTCTAACAGTTTTCCAGGCTACTCCATAGAGTGGCCCAAGCCATTGCATGCTATGATGCACAATAGGAGGATTAGTCTATTTTGATCTTTCTTTTTGTATATGTATTACTGAAAGCTTCGGAGCTTCATATTTTACCTTACGTATTTATGAATTCTAAACTTTTATGGTCCTAAACTTTGAGGGCATTAAAAGCTAGGGATGCTTCAGCCGATTTTTGTATCTCGATGTTACAGTTTATACATATATGACAGACTTTTATATTTACAGTGGTGTGTGTGACAAATATGATGTGTGAGATGTTCAGCTAGTTATGAAGTTACATGTTTTGATTTATGTTTCAAATGGACTTTCATGTATGAGCAATATACCAATCCAAAACATAATTAGCTAAGGAATCTGCCACTATATATATATGTCTTGGAATGTGTTGATAAGTGACTTGTTCAAAAGACCTCTCTAACAACCTGACTCTTCAGAAAGTATGAAGAAGCAGGGGATTACAGATGGTGTAGACTCGATTAAGTTGTTGGAAAACCAACTTAGAGTCCAAGTAAACCCTAATTTCCCTTACATCATTAGCTAGGGATTATGTCAACAAACCAACTACAGCTTGATATTCCACCAGATTGTTGGTGGAGGGACCTAAAAGAATACCCCCTGAACTCACCATCTCACTTGTAGGAGAATACATTACTCAAGTTGCAGATGCAAGGTTAAGCGTATACCAATGAGCACCATCAGCAAAACCAATGAAGGAAGTCATCTGTTCATGAGACAAAAGACGTGCAAAAGTAGGGTTTTATAAAAACACACTCTAAATCACAAAAAAGATGCACCTATTAAAGTATAAGACACACAACAAACTATAAACAATATTTACAAAGACCCTGTGCTATATGACCTAGGTATAGTATCTTTTGAGGTAGAGCCCATTTTGGGGCTCTCCCAGTGGTATCCCGTCGTAATCAACCAGTTCATGTGCTCCTTTCTCTAGAACATGGTTAATAATGTAGGGTCCATGCCACATAGACCATAAAAAAGGCTAGAAGTACCTGGCACACAGGATTTTTTGGGCAGTAGCCAACCTAGAAAAATAACCACCACAAGTTCCATCATGGCAATCATTAAGGACGATCTCAACCTCTTTGTGTGTAAGGAAACGATGCAAGATAGAATCAACACCATGATGGTATAGGGTATCATTCAAGATAAGGTAACTTTTATCCTAGTGGAAAACACAACGACGTTTATCTCAAGAGGCAGTAGGATGGTATTGTAAGGTCTGGAGGTAAAAAATGATGTCTCCATACCATGGATCAATCGTACTAATGAGGAAAAATCATTCATCAGGAAGAGAATCAAAGTACTCCATATCCTCCGTAGTACGGGGAAGGTCACACATAAGCTCTGCAAAGACAAGATATTTCTTTGAAGTGATTTAAGCAAATTCCAACTCAAATTCCTGGAGAATAACGATCTAGCGTGAGTATTTTCCCCCAAGCACTTAACGGGTAAGAACATAGTACATGGGGTTGGAATCAGCGTAGATAATGGTGGTGCGGATCAAAATGTAATGACGGAATTTTTGGACCGCAATGACTGTCACATGCCCCAATTTGCAAAAACAATTTTATAATATTTAAGGAACATTGTGCTAAATTTTATGCTAAGTTGTAATTGATGACCTAGTGGGGTCAAGAATATTTAATGTAAATTCAGAATATTTTATTTATAAATAAATAAATGAGGAGACAACAGCTTAGGGAAGCTGTTAAAAGAGTGTTTACTGGTTAATTGATGGAGGAGACCGGGTGGAGAGCAAACTGACAAGTGGCAACATCCTCAAACCACTTCCAACAGTTGCAGGTGGTAACTTCCCTATATTTGTGGTCACGATTCCCCAAGAAAGTGGAATCAGAGCAGGTGGCTCATTTAATGAAAACTTTCCCAGAAGACCTAGGCATCTCTATAAAATTTCCCATTAAAGAGAGCTGAGGCTTCTCATTCTAGAGAAGTGATCATTCAGGGTGAATGAATTTACTTAATAGAAATTCAATGGAGGGGATTCTGGAGTGTGTTTGAGGGGTAAACTACTGAGATTGATCTAGTTGCAGCTTCTAAGCTGAAGATCATACTGTTGAGAGCATTTTTTTATTACTAAGGTAATTGGACCAGTCATGTGACAAAGGTCTTATAGTTGCATTCTCCACCCAGTTCTCAGCCAAGAAGACCAGGAACAAGCTCGAGGGTCCTGAGGAAGAGTTTTTTGAGTGCTCTCCAGGAGTTTGGTTGGGAGGAATAACCTCCTTAAGCTGTTGTCGTCTTGTCCTCAACATGTTCTATTTTATTTTACTGTCTTTAGTTAAGTAATTCATAGTTTATCTACTACAGGCATGTTAGTATTCTAGGGTTTATGAATGAAAAGTAACTGAGTAATGTTAGATTCAGTAAAATTATAGATTATAGTAGAACTAGAAATGATTATGTAAATAGTGAAACAGATAGAATTAAAATCTCCAAGCTGTGTTTTTCCACACCTGAACTCAGGTCGTACTCTAGCATAGTTGGATTTCTTTGGTAAATGAAATGATTCTTTTATTTTAAATGAAATCAGTAGATAGATTTTACTTCATTGTTTATGAATTTCACTAAATAGCAGTGCTATGTATTGTCTGCATTTATTTACTTCAGCGAACTAAATAGAAAAATAGGTATAAAAGAAAACAGTAAATATTACTATTGTTCCAGTATTAGTATACTGATAAAAATATAAATATTATAGTTAACAAAAGTAAAGTAAGTAAATTAACATTATAGACCAGTGTGTGTTTTATCCATGACCAAAGGATTCTTTTATAATCCTTTTTATATTACAAAATTACAAATTTTTTTTACTGAAAGTCAACAATACCCTAGTTTCGAGTAGTCTGCACTAAAACCCTAAGTATTCTCTTAACTAAAAACTAGAAGCAAAAACTGTAAAATTTATTTAGGATTTCTTATTTTACAGAGCTAGTATCAAACTTATAATTGTAAGTCATTTCATCATTCATTATTCTATTTTTAAAAACAGAGTCAAGAATACTATAAGTAGAAACAAGGATTTCATAAATTGTAGGGTTTTACAGTAATTATTTTTAACCCTTAAAAGCTGAGTTCTAAAAATTAAACAATATCTTTTAAATAGTGCTTTAAAATTTAATATAATACATAGTATTAAAAATTACAATACATATGTAAATCATGAACAAAATAAACCAGTAATTATTAACCAATTGCAATATAAATCCTTAATCAAAGGTAGGATTATATCCTGTAGAATTGAAGCGTTGAAACCCAACTTGCTAATCAAACCAAATACACAAAAGTCTTTTATATTAAACTGTAACAAGATACATTACCGACAGTATAAATAAAACCCAACTCACTTTACAACTCGACTGTTCCACAATCTTCACTTCTTTAAGTTCAAATGTAAAAAGGAAAACTGAAGCAACACAAGACAGAGGTCACTTAGCATCTTTGAGCACAAAGGAGGTTCTTTATAAATTTTAAACAACAACATTTACATCACTTAATTCGTAAGGATAACCAAAACCACACATACATCACGGCTTCAAGAGCCTGTGTTACCCAACGAAGTATCCTAAGGGTTTTCAAATAAAACATGGGTAATAATCAACAAATTAAAAATCATAACCATAAGAGAATCTAAAGCCATGTTCCCAACCACATGAACCTTCATCCAATAACCCAAACCGTAAGCAAGGAGAACCCAGGACGAGACCGGGGCTTACCATTTGGAAGCCCATGAATTTAACTGATGCAGGAGCTTTCTTTCCACTCAAAGCCTAGAGCTGATAGCAAGAACATGCAAGAACATAAATCCAAATAATATTTAAACTCTCTTCATAAATTATTAAAACCCTAACTTGATAAATCGTTTGATAAGAGGAATTCGAATAGGGTAAATGTATACCTGTGAACAAGAAGGAATTTGGAGCTGAGAAGAAAGAGTCACCCAGCTCGTTGCACTAAACTGAGAAGCAAGAAAACCCTTAAGAAAACTCTGCAACAGAGACAGCAAAGAGACAGTCTCAAGTTTCATGATGCCAAGGCAAGGAACGAGTAGTCACAAGGGTAAAACCATTTACAGGCTTCGAGCCACTTGAAGAAGCCTTTAACCACTCACATAGGGATTTCTTTACTCACGAGAGAAACTGAAACACAAACTACAATACCAAAAACCACTTTGCAAAGTAATGCAGGCTACAGTGCCAAAGAATAAGGAAGTTGTATGCCTCTCATGGCTGCAAGGACTCATAGCACAGCCTGCAGGAGGAAAAACCCTCAGACCAAAGTGCAAAGGAGTAGGGTTACAATGTTTGAAGTCAACCAATGCATGGAGGAGGCTTGTCCACGTGCCCTTCCAAAAATATGACCAAGTGTGGGTCAATTTCTAATGTTAGCACTGCACATTCGATTTTTAAAACATATCATTGCCAATAATAAAAATCATTCTATCAACTATATCATAATATTTCATATGATTGCCAATAATGAAAATCATGCCATCGATATTATTATACCATGGAAACTAGTATAGTGATGAATTCAAAACTTATAAGGTTTGTTGCTATCAATTCGACTACATTATAGTAGTTGATAGGTAGATAAAACTACCTTAGGTTATAAGTTAGGATGATGGGTATAACTTAATATTGTTAAATTATAAATAAACATAGTATTGTAATATTGCAATAACAATTGTATCATGGTTATAATCTAAAGATTAAGAATACAGCTTGTCTATTAGCTGTGCAAGAAGATATTCATACTTGCAACAAATCAAACAAGTTTGGTGTTGTGCTAGAACTTGTAAAAGAGAAATAGGGTATAGATATGATTTTTAAAGTATAATAATTCTTAATAGACTGGAAAAGCCTTAAACTTCTCCACATAAAAAATTGATGTTGATAAATGAGGGAGACTTCAAGAGGACTGAGAACTAACTTTATTTAAAGAGTTTCTCATAAGAAGCTAATCACTCATTGTGAACTTTACTATCAAAAATCCAAGAATATGTTCATACTTAAAGAACAACACATTTGAATATTGAAAGTAAAAATAGCAGTAAGATCACAAAACAGTCGAAGTGATTATGTACCAAGTCCATGAGCTCTATGCTCACTGTGAGAATCTATAAATAACCATGTTCTATAATTTATAAAAGATAATCATCTTACGACAGAAGGAACCTTTGAAGAACTCATTCTTGTAAATAGCATTGATTATGTCAAGGATAAAAGGTCATTATGGCTTAAATATGAATACTGTCATAGATCCAAAACAACGAAAGAAATTTACTTACCTCATCGAAGACTTGCAGCTTAATAATCAATTTATATACTCGCATTTTACTATGCTAGAGAAGTACTTTCTTGACATAATTTAAAATAAACACCTACATGAACATATGCTTACCTGCTGAACCTGTAAAAACCAGTAGTCCATTTGAGTTAGCAGAACACTAAGTAAGCCCCAATTTCAAACAAGGTTTCTCACCTACTTAACAAAAGTAAATCATCAGTATAGCTAGCAACAACTAAAGGCAAGTCCCATTTCTGTCACATATGAAAATTCAGTTGTACTAGTCTTTCTGTTATTTGAAACTAATCATTAAATTTTGTTAAACTTTTTCATTTTTCGCTAACCGCTAACAGTTACTAAACTACGTTTTAAGACATTTTATGTCACTCCAAAAATTTTAAATTTTTACGAAATTTTGGGTCATTACATGTGGTATCAGAGCCAAGTTCAAACACTAGGCCTTGATGAAGCTCAACTTGCTTATATGGAACAATAAATTTAAATCATTATGCTGATGTTGTTTTCTTTGAATGATATACACAGATAAATTTGTTTCTGAGTTAATGACATGTATGGAAAGATTGGAAGAATATGCGGAAAAGGAATCTCCTTACACTAAACAAGATAATATACAAAAAGAACCTATACAAGAAGATATAACCAATAATTCTTCCAAACTACTTCAAACAGTTAAAGAATTAAAATTAGAAATGAAATCAGTTAAGAAAGAAAATGAGAGTATTCTAAGATCTCAGGAGGAGCTGAATCAGATCTTAATAGAAAGATTTCATACTGAGGGAAAGGGTAAAAGAGCTGATTCTGAAGATATAAGTTATCAACATAATTATAAGAAGACTAAACAGATTAAAAATGAAAGTAGCTCATCTTCTGAAGTATATGGTGATCAACGTAACTCTCATTATACTAGTGACAGTAGTGAGGATAACCACCATACTAGGAAAAGAAAATATAAACCTTATGAAGAAATCTCTAGAGAGTTTAAGAAGATCAAGCCACCAACATTGAATGCATTAGAGGAAATTTGGGGTCTAAAATGGGCCTTATAAGAAAACGTGCCAAAATAAGTTTTTGTGAGTTGGAATTCAAGAACCAATAGAATTTCAATAAAATAAGTCAACCATAATGGTTGAATTGACATATTTGTCATTAAAAAAAACTACTTTTTTTGTTCGTATTTTCGACATATCTCATTGTGTTTTTACTCAAATTTCGATCAGGAGAGCTCGTTAGATGTGGAATTTGATTCCACATCCAACGAGTACCCACACCATACTTTTGACGGACCCCGCTACCCAAAAAACAAGAAATACCTGAAAAAATGTGATGATGATGTCATCATCACATTTTTTTCAGGTATTTCTTGTTTTTTGGGTAGCGGGGTCCGTCAAAAGTATGCAGTGTGGGTACTCATTGGATGCGGAATCAAATTCCACATCCAATGAGCTCTCCCAATCGAAATTTGAGTAAAAGCACAAGGAGATATGTCGAAAATACGAACACAAAAAGTAGTTTTTTTCTTTCTTCCTCCAAAATTAATCAATATTATTTTATTATTTTAACTATTATTTTATTATTTTTCTTAGGAGGCCCATTTTAGACCCCAAAATTCCTCTAATGGATAAACTGAAAAGGGGGAGGAAGCAGAATCCTGGTTATCTGGGATGGAGAAGTACTTCCAGATTTATAACTATCCTAATCAACTAAAGGCTAGGATGGTTATTTATAATCTTAGAGGGAAAGCTGATATATGGTGGCAAGACCTAAAAATAGTGAAAGGTATAAGAGAAAAACATAAATTGGAGTACATTCAAGAAATACTTCAAAAATAAATTTTTATTTGAATAGTACTATGAAGAAAGGGCTAAAGAATTCTATGAGTTAAAACTAGGTACAATGAATATGAAGGATCTGAATAGTAAGTTTCTAAGTCTACTTAGGTATGTGCCATACATTGTGGACGAGAAACCTAAGGTACAACAGTTTCTCAGCTGTTTACCTTTTCATATAAAGGACAGGATTGAGTATGACAATCTGAAAACCCTAGAAGAAGCCATGAGAAAAGTGAATTTCTGTTATGAACAGAATTGTAAAAAGGAGAGTATGGCCAATTGAAAGGCCAAAAGGAATAATAATTTTGATCAAAAGAAGAAAGAGTTTGTGCCTAATCAAAATTCTAAAAATAATAAGACCAGAAATTTTTCTAATAAGAATTTCTAGGGGAATAAGTGTAATTCATAGTCCAATCTGAACAATCAAAAGAATAAAGAGTCTGCAAACAATCACAGTAATTACACAAAGAACTTTGACACATTTTCAGTTACAATCCAATATGAAACAGGTACAGACCTATTGACCTCACTTCGACAAACTACATCTACCCATATCTCCAATCATATCCAGGAATGGAGAAGAAGATGTAGGTTGATTAAGGCTCCTATTCCTAATCAGTTACTGGCTGACTATTTCACAAAGTCTTTGCTTCCACCCATAGCTAGAGATGTGGCCATGGGAGGTGCTGTTACCGAAGAGCAGGCTATTAGTTGCGCTCAGTACCTTGACTTGGTTTATTCCCAGACGGGCACTTTGTATGATCTAATTCCTCATGCTTCTCGGCCTACTACAGACCCTTTGAGACCTGCTATGGAACCACCTGCTGATGGCATACTTGGTTCAGTTTAGACACAAACAGTAGCTAAATCCTCTAAGAAACAAGCCGCCACCCCATCCAATCAACAAGCACCACTTGCCAAAACTGCATCCTCTCCTGTTGCTTCTACTGAAGTAAATACGGTTCAATCCACTGAATCTTTAGGCGGGAAGAAAAAAGGGAAAAATAAATCTAAAAAACCTAACAATCAACAGGAAGGAAATAAAACACAGAATACGGATAACGATTCAAAAGGAAAGAGAAAGGTGAAGTACCCTTGTTTAATCTGCGGAGGTGATCATTTTAGAAAAGAATGTCCTCGCCGTGAGGAAGTTGGTAAATTTTTAAAAGCTTCACCCATCCCAACATTTTTAAAATATCCTTTCCCTTCCCAACAATAGTTAATTGATCATAAGTCCTTAAACGAAACTTCTTCCTCCACTGAATGAGGTTTGTATGATGTCTAGTGAAATGGTGAATTTGAATACAAGAGCATACAGTTATGACCCTCCTCCGGAAAAGAAACCTGATGATATCCCATCTGAAAAAACCTTAACTTCCACACCTCCTACTAATAATGGTCTTCATATTGAAACACCTATACCTGAAGCAATTTTCTGTCCACCAAAGGGCACTCTACGTAAGTCCATAATCAATCCTAACGCTTGTGTCACCAATTACTATAATATTGTTGAAGACTTGGCCCAGGCACCCTGCTCTATGTCGGCTTTAGAGGTACTTCAAAACTGCCCAACTCAATGGAAAAAATTTGCTTACTACTCTTGGAGCTATGGATCCCGAGAATAGTAATATCATCACTTTCAAACTGGATGATTTCAAAACGAGACTTTCACATCATTTAACTTTCTAGATTGCTACAAATATTGCTGGAAAGACTATCCTTCGTACCATTTTGGATGAGGGTGCCTCTACATCAGTCATGTCTTTATCTTGCTTGAGAGCCATTAGATCTCCAGAAATCAACCGTTCACCTACCACTCTTAAGGCTTTTGATGGTCCCAGATTTCAACCCTATGAATTACTACCTACCATCCATGTAGAAATGGGGGGGAAGTCAGTCTCCATTCATATCAAATTCATTAATGCTCCTTTGGATTACAACTTACTCCTAGGTCACAATTGGTTTTATGTTATGCAAGCTGTAGCATCGACCATTTTTTGGATCATCTAGTTCCCATTCCAAGGAAGGATTGTTACTATTGACCAGTTAGACTTCATCACACCTAGAACCATTACAAATGATACAAACAATGTTCCACTCTTGAACACCCCATAGTATCAAGACATCAGAGTAGGCCTCATCAAAGATTCTTCACTTATGGGAGTCTTTCCTTCCTCCGACCCTCCTCTTGATTCATAAACTACATCCATTAATATGATTTCTAGCTCTCGTACAGACAAAGGAAAAACAATTGCTGATGAATCCTCATCCTTTTCCCCTTTAAAAGAGATGTACAATGCAATCCAAGCTACCAGTGATCCCACCATCAATGATCATTTCTTGGTGGCCTTAGACCATTATCACATGCCATATTGGCTTGAACACCCCTCTCCATCTCTGGATTATCTTTCACACACACTTCCTACAGACGAGTCTATCATGGAATTTATGCCGTTATACGAGATGCCTTGGGAATATTACCATCACAGATCTTATTTCCTTCCCCCTTGCCATTTGGTAGAAAACCACTTTGCCTCCACGGTTTCATTCGATATAGTCCTGCACCCTCAGTCTCTAATCCTCACTCATAGTGTCGATTCTAAAGGGAATTTATGCAACATTACCAAGACTATACTCGTTGACATATCCATGAAACCGGGTGTTTCCGAGAACATTTACATAAGACATAACTCTTCCCCTAAATAAATCTAAACATACATGACTCTTTTCAAATAATTTTGAGATGTCTTCATATGGACATATGAAGAAATGTCTGGGATTGATCCCTCTATCGTTGTCCACGAAATCAAAACTTATCCTGATGCCAAGCCCGTACGCCAGAAACTACGATAGGTTCATCCCCAAAAAGCAGCCGCTATTAAAAAGGAAGTTCAAAAAATTCTGAAAGCCGGTTTCATTTACCCCATACCACTAACTGAATGGGTGTCCAACATAGTCTCTGTGAATAAAAAGCAGGGTACTATTAGGGTTTGTATCGATTTTAGGGACCTGAATCAAGCTTGTCCAAAAGACAATTTTCCCACTCCCCACATTGATCAAATAATCGATAACTGTACCAGAAGCATCATTTTCTCCTTCATGGATGGCTTTTATGGCTATAATCAGATTGAGATTCTCCCGTCCAATCAACACAAGATGGCATTCATTTTCCCTTGGGGGACTTTTGCTTATCGTAAAATACCTTTCGGTTTAAAAAATGTTGGTGCGACATTCCAATGTGCCATGTCATATGATTTTCATGACATTAAACATGTTGTGGAACCCTATCTAGACGACCTGCCTACCGATTCCATGCAGCGGGATATCCATGTCGATCATCTGAGAGCTGTATTTCTTCAATGTCGTCATTTTAACATTCGTCTAAACCCCCAAAAATGTGTTTTTTATGTCGAAGCTGGCTGGATTCTTGGTTTTATTGTTTCTAAATATGGCATCCATATCGGAGCTGGATGTGTGTGTTTCTTGGAAGTAAACATTTGAAATGGTGGGAATTTCTTGGCCGCCTCAATACAATCTTTGAAAATGGAAGGCTAGAAGTACCTGGCACACAGGATTTTTTGGGCAGTAGCCAACCCAGAAAAATGACCGCCACAAGTTCCAGCATGGCAATCATTAAGGACGATCTCAGCCTATTCATGTGTAAGGAAACGACGCAGGATAGAATCAACACCACGATGGTATAGGGTATCATTCAAGATAAGGTAACTTTTATCCTAGTGGCAAACAAAACGACGTTTATCTCAGGAGGCGGTAGGATGGTATCATAAGGTCTGGAGGTACAAAATGAAGTCTCCATACCATGGATCAGTCGTACTAATGAGGAACAATGATTCACCAGGAAGAGAATCAAAGTACTCCATATCCTCTGTAGTACGGGGAAGGTCACACATAAGCTCTGCAAAGACAAGATATTTCTTTGAAGTGATTTTAGCGAATTCCAACTCAAATTCCTGGAGAATAACGATCTAGCATGAGTATTTTCCCCCAAGCACTTAATGGGTAAGAACATAGTACATGGGGTTGGAATTAGCATAGACAATGGTGGTGCAGATCAAAATGTAATAACGAAATTTTTGGACCGTATTCTTAATCTTTATTCAAGACCGAATAAAGACAAGCTGTATTTTTAATCTTTAGATTATAACCATGATACAATTGTTATTGCAATATTACAATACTATGTTGCTTTATAATTTAACAATATTAAGCTATACCCATCATCCTAACTTATAACCTAAGGTAGTTTTATCTACCTATCAACTACTATAATGTAGTCAAATTGATAGCAACAAATCTTATAAGTTTTGCATTCATCACCATACTAGTTTCCATGGTATAATAATATCGATGGCATGATTTTCATTATTGGCAATCATATGAAATATTATAATATAGTTGATAGAATGATTTTTATTATTGGCAATGATATGTTTTAAAAATCGAATGTGCAGTGCTGACATTAGAAATTGACCCACACTTGGTCAGATTTTTGGAAGGGCACGTGGACAAGCCTTCTCCATGCGTTGGTTGACTTAAAACATTGTAACCCTACTCCTTTGCACTTTGGTCCAAGGGTTTTTCCTCCTGCAGGCTGTGCTATGAGTCCTTGCAGCCATGAGAGGCCTGCAACTTCCTTATTTTTTGGCACCGTAGCCTGCATTACTTTGCAAAGTGGTTTTTGGTATTGTAGTTTGTGTTTTGGTTTCTCTCGTGAGTAAAGAAATCACTATGTGAGTGGTTAAAGGCTTCTTCAAGTGGCTTGAAGCCTGTAAATGGTTTTACCCTTGTGACTGCTCATTCCTTGCCTTGGCATCAGGAAACTTGAGACTGTCTCTTTGCTGTCTCTGTCGCAGAGTTTGATTAAGGGTTTTCTTGCTTCTCAGTTTAGTGCAATGAGCTAGGTGAATCTTTCTTCTCAACTCCAAATTCCTTCTTGTTCATAGGTATACATTTACCCTATTCGAATTCCTCTTATCAAACGATTTATCAAGTTAGGGTTTTAATAATTTATGAACAGAGTTTAAATATTATTTGTATTTATGTTCTTGCAGGTTCCTGCTATCAGCTCTAGGCTTTGAGTGGAAAGCAAGATCGTGCATCAGTTAACTTCGTGGGCTTCCAACTGGTAAGCCCCAGTCTCGTCGTGGGTTCTCCCTGCTTGCGGTTTGGATTGTTGGATGAAGGTTCCTGTGGTTGGGAACATGGCTTCGGATTCTATGATGGTTATGATTTTTAGTTTTTTGATTATTACCCATGTTTTATTTGAAAACCCTTGCGATACTTTGTTGGGTAACACAGGCTCTTGAAACCGTGATGTATGTGTGGTTTTGGTTATGTAGTTTCAGCCTTACAGCTTAAGTGATGTAAATGTTGTTGTTTGAAATTTATAAAGAACCTCCTCTGTGCTCAAAGATGCTAAGTGACCTCTATCTCATGTTGCTTCAGTTTTCCTTTTTACATTTGAACTTAAAGAAGTGAAGACTGTGGAACAGTCGAGTTGTAAAGTGAGTTGGGTTTTATTTATACTGTCAGTAATGTATCTTGTTACAATTTAATATAAAAGACTTTTGTATATTTGGTTTGATTAGCAAGTTTGGGTTTCAACCCTTCGATTCTACAGGATATAATCCTACCTTTGATTAAGGATTTATATTTCAATTGGTTAATAATTACTGGTTTATTTTTTTCATGATTTACATATGTATTGTAATTATTAATACTATGTATTATATTAAATTTTAAAGCACTGTTTAAAAGATATTGTTTACTTTTTAGAACTCCGCTTTTAAGGGTAAAAAAGAATTATTGTAAAACCCTACAGTTTATGAAGAAAGGGTCCCATTTCATTTTGAATGGTTGTGACATATCCAACCCTTCATAGCTGACATATACAAATAAATCATTCTTTTCAATTGAAAATGTAAGATTACATTAAATTTTCATTATTTATTAAAAATAGTTTAATAAAAAAAATGACAATATGAAGAAAGAGAGAAGAAAGAGAGCTTATATTGTCAAGTAATAAATCTTGTTCATACAAAAAAACTATGTTGGATTTACATTGAAAGACATTATATATATATAAAGAAAAATTGTCTTAAAACAAAATAATAATAAGGTATAAATCATGTGCTTGTTAACAACCAACATCAACTGAGTTAGCAACATCGTCTTCTACCTTAAAGGGAGAGCAAACCCTCACAAAGTCACCAATAATTCAGATAACTCTAAAGATCAAATCTCAAGTCAAATCCGTGTAGCCTCTGCTTATTATGTTGGCAAATGGCCTTAGAAGTCAAACATACAAAAGTATAAGCTTAATATGTTGGCAAATGGCCTTGAATTCAAACATACACAAGTCAAGGGTTCGATTACTAGTGGTTACACTATTTCAAATTGCAAAACCTATTTTGAATCCTACATGGCTCTTTCCTTTGGTTCTAGCTTAGTAAATATCTTTAAGTAATTAATAACAAATAGAGAATAGTTTATTTAATCAGCATAATTACCATAACTCTCTATTTGACCATCGTAGAATAATTACAAACACATAATATATTAATTAAGTAGACTAATTGGATTAAAGGAAAATTATCAAAAGTTAAGGTATGGATTGTAGCAATTCCATTCACTATAATACTAGATTTTAAAACAACAAAAAAGAAAGTTGATCCAAAAGAAATTAAAATTAAAATTTAAGACAAAAACAGTAATGTTTGACCAAAGCTACTAAACTATGTAGCAGAAACTACTATTTTGTTTACACAGAATCCACCAAAATTTGCAAAGAAAGGATGTGTTGTGACTGAAATTGTCAAATTTCACACAAATACTATGATGTGTTATGACTGAAATTGTCAAATTTCACACAAATACTATGATTTGAAGGTTTAATACCCTAAAAAAAATACTACACAAATATAGAAACTACTATTTTTTTTACAGAATTCACCAAAATTTGCAAAGAAAGGATGTGTTGTGACTGAAATTGTCAAATTTCACACAAATACTATACTATGATTTAAATGTTTCATGTCGTAAAAAAAAATACTACCTGTGAATTTTTCAAACCAAATACTATAATTTAAACTTGGTACGTGAGGTTAGTGGCCAACTCTATGAATTAATTTGCTAATCATTGCTGAGAAAACCTTTACATTCCAAGTGTCATTGTAAGTTGGCTTAGCCTGATCCCGATTCCCCATCACTATATATAATGAACACTCACCAGAAACCACCCTACATGCATTTGTGAGGGGTGATTGTTAGCAAATGTGCTAAGTAAGCCTCTAAATTTAGTCACCTATGGTCAGTCTAGTAGCATGATGAGGTAAGTCCCTACATTTAAAATCCAAAATCCATCTATTTTGCCAATGTATATATTAATGCATCAGAATGAAGTTTGATGGTGACCTTAAAAATGGATGCATATTGAGAAGAAAGATAACCTGTGGAGAGCAGTCCTGGATCTGGAACCCAAATATTACAAAGAAATATAACCTATGGAGAGCAGTCCTGGATCTAGAACCAAAATCTTACAATGAAAGATAACCTGTGGAGAGCAGTCCTGGATTTGGAACCCAAATCTGTGATGGGTAAGCCCTTACATTTAAAATCTAGTTGTTAGTGGTTTTTTCAATGTATGTATTAATGCATCATAATGGAGTTTGATAGTGACCTTAAAAATGGATACATATTGGGAAGAAAGATAACCTATGGAAAGAAGTCCTAGAATCCAAAACCCTAAACTTATAAGATGAAGAAAAATGATAATGTTAAACAAAGCTTTGAACAATTATCATGTGTATATACATAAGTCTTAGAGCTATAAATTTTTTCATACCATAAATAACCTCGACATAACAATGAAGGTCCTCGTATGACCTGGACAAAATGACAAGGTTAAAAATGTTAGCTAAATAACCCTATTGATATGCGAACAAAGGAAATGTATATAGGGATTTGTGAAGAGAGCAGCGTTCCTTACCTGACATGAGGGGATTTTCCTGAATCAACCCCCCCCAAAATACGGAGTAATCGGCATCTACAATACCAGGGATTCACGCATTCAAAAAAATTATAGGAACCCTAGACCGATTGGAACCTGATCAAAGCTGCGGCGGGGACCTTCACGGCTTCAACTAATTGACAGAGATCGAGGGAATAGGTATTATGATAGCAAAGGAGGAGATGGATCGAAATGATGGCTAACATGATGTTAATGCTATGAGGAACAAATAACTTAGATATTTATTTGGTGAAGCCCTGAGGTTGAAATGAACAACGAAAGGTGGTGGGCTAAAGTTGCCCAGATAGATCAGCCAACGAATAAGGCTAGCACTAAAAGCTAGCATTCGGATTGAACCTGATCAAGAAGCCAACGAATGGATGGGGGGAGCAGGTCTTACCTAATAATTACCCAAGCCCAGAAGGAAGGAGGGCGGCTACTCAATTAATCCAGGGCTGGATGGGAGAAAGGAGGTTACGGCTTCATGCATTCAAAAAAATTTGCAGGAGCCGTAGATGGGTTCAAACTTGAGCAAAGCTGAGTCTGGATTCTCTTGAACCTTCTCGGCTTCAACTAATTAAAAGAGATCGAGGAGGTCAGATGCTATGGACTAGCTTGACACACTTGTGGAGTAATAAAGCTACCCTTCTCCTATTCCAAAAAAAGAAATAAGTACACATGGAGTAAAACTTCGATAAGGTGAATACGGACTAGGTCCCCATGTTGATATCTAAATCACAATTCACATGGTAACAATTAATCTGTAATAAAGATAAATCACTATTCATATGGTAACAATTAATCCTAATTACGGTAGGTTCCAACTTCTCGGTTGAGCTAAACTCTTGCCATTAAATATTGAAAAGAAGGTTAATTAAATAAAAACCTTAACATAATGTAACCCACACGAATGATCATTACACATTAGAACCTGGTTGCCGTATGATCATTACACATCAGAACCTGGTTGCCGTCTCCGGATGTGAAAAAGATAAAAAAATAATAATTTACATATGGTTTTAATGGATAGGCAAATTTTGGAGCTAACCTTCTGCTGCAAATTTAGACAAACTTACTGAATTTCATTGTTGACGGGTTGCACATTAAATTAATTTTTTTTGCATGTCAAAATTTTTTGTAGCCTTCTATGACGGCCAAAATGGCCAATGACGGGCCCTGAAGGCTTCAAATTTGAAGCCTATTAAACTGACCATATCAACTCCCAAATTCTGGCCATAATTATACAATAAGTGCATTCATGGTGTTTACCACATTGACAAAGAGGTACATAGAAATAGAAAGGTGGCAGGAAAGAACCTTCCTTCTCCACGTTGATATCACATGCATGAACGTTCATGCATGCTAAATAAGTGGAGAGGATTTGGAGGTTGGTGGTTTGAGTGTTGCTCATTCCATGATGGTACTTCCACCTCGCCTCGCAATCATAAGTGGAAGCGCAATATTTCATACCAAGTATGACAGAGGGAACCAGTGTCAGTTGATGCTATTTTACAAAATTTACATTGGGGTTCCCTTTATATTGCACAAATAAATGGGAGTTGTTGGGGTACCAACAATTTTTTAGAGGGACGAATTCCAGATATAGAGGGAGATTCTACAGTGGACATTGTGAGACTGGAGTGTCATTCTGTTGGAGGACAAGCTAGAAAGAATTTCCGCAGGAAACATAAGTGGTGAGTGTAGCAGCTCAGGATTTCCTTCATGCAATGATCCCTAACATGAAGATACATTAAATTTGACCTTTCTAGAGAGTAGTTTAGAAAGGGTGGGAATTCTTACATTGTGTGAGAAGCGCATGAGCAGATTACCAACTTTGGTGGAGAAGCACTTTATCTTCTTTGGGGATAAGTTGGGAGTCACGGAGAACATCTTCCTAGGTAAGAGGGAGTGTTGAATTTTTGTACGTAGGGAAGTGTTCCCTTAGTGATTTTGTGCCTTAGTCACTAAAAAGGGGACAAGTTACATGACCCTTGTATTAATTACTTGAGATGAGTAATTAATGCACTTTAGACAATAAAGTGAATTTTTAAATAAATTTAAGTGGAGTTGAGAGGAAAAATATTTAATGGAGAGTAACATGATTTTTCTCATTTATTGATGAGAAAACAATAGATCAAATGTGGGCCCTTTATTTAGTGACCTTTCAACTACACTTGGAAGGTGAAATGAAAAGACTAGGGAAACAATAAAAAATGCACCCCATTCCTCATTTACTCACCAAGAGAGTTGGAGAAAAAATTTGAGAGAGCAAGTCAAGTCCTTGAGAAAAGGAGAAGGAGCAGTAGAGAGAGAGAGAGACTATGGCAAGCATTCCCAGGAAGTGAAATATTGTACAACAATAAGGTTTTTCGAGAATAAAAACAATGACACGATTTTTGAAAAAAAATCGAAATCCTTATAGTCTGTATAATTCCATATAGTCTGTATCGTTCGTACAATTCCATAAATTCCCTATTATTTTACTGTAAGTGGCACAAATTTTGAGGTAAAGTGGGAATGAAATTCGAGGTGCATTTATTGGTGAGCTAACATGCATGCAAACTGAGGTAGTCATATCATATAGGAAGTGTAAATAATCATGGTGTGGAGCTAGGAAAAAGACCCACCATTGATTTAGTATTTATGTTTCGGCAATTAAGGTGTGGCTAATGGTATTTTCTTTATGCTAGATGAACATTAACAGCTGAAAATTATGATAAAATTGCAATTTTAATTAAAACCCACATCCGGCTATGTCAACGCAACTAAATGAGATGGGGGCATGATTTTTCCTAAGGATGAGGGAGTGGGGGATTGGAAGAGTTGAGAAATTCGAATTGGGCAATGCCCCACTTTGGGAAAAACATTTTTTGAATTTATTTGGCAAGAAAACACAAAAAACGACCACCTTTCCCTCATGCGGCAGCGTTTCACCTTCCCTCACGAATTGGTTTGGAAAAAACATTTTTTGGAAACCCAATTGAGCATTCACACATGAGGAAGGAAGTAAAAATGATTTTGAGTTTGAACCTTGGAGGAATTTCTCCTATCCGACAATCTGAATCCTTCACATTTTTGGTTTCTGTGTTATGATTTTTGCCCATGTTCGGCAATTTTGTTCGCTCTCACATTTTCCCCTATATTTTAGTTGTTTTCTAGAACACGATCTCCCTGAATCTGATTTTGTGTCTTTCTGTTGAAATACCATCATTTTTTTCGTTTTGGTATTTTTGCAACAGTCGGTCTGGCACCGGCAATGTTCAAAAATTTGCAAATTTCTATGTGTGTATGTAATCCCTGGCATTTGCTATGTTTTGATTAATCCTAGGACTGAGATCACTGTGTGTGTATCCACGTTTGGAATTTGAATGGATTGAAGGAATGGAAATAGAGTCGAGACTTGCTTGATAAACGTAGAGTGTGAAGAACCTCACAGACCAATCTAGAAGGTTGGTTTTCTTCTTTGCATGCCCTAAATAGCACTGGAAGGAAAGACATGGCCTGAGGGACTATGTAGCAGAGAAGGGAATGCTTCCTTGTGTTGGGTGTGTAATTGTTTAGAAATCAGGCTAGATCCAGCATGGGTGTTCATAGCTCTAGGGTTGATCTCTCTAGCTTAGCAGTATGTCTTTCCACCTCCTTGGAAGCCTGATAAACCCAACTGGTAGGATGGCTTGGTTGGTAGCCTGATAAACCCATCTGTTGGCTTGGTTGCGTCTCATGTGAATTTGGATAAGTATAAACCACTGCTTATGTAATTTTGATAAACCCAACTGTACTGGCTTGACAGAATTTTAATTGTATCCTTGGCTATGGGTGAAGTCTGCTAGTGTTCCTTATTCCTTGGAGAAGATCATGCCCAGCTCGGGGGTGGCAGTGTTGCTGAGATATTAAATAGCACATGGGCCTATGGTTGGGTGGAACTTTGCAGTGACATAGCTGGTTGCAGGACAAGCTTCTTTCAAAGATAAGTATTCTTGTGTATTTAAGTTCTGCAACTATATTTGGTTATGAATTATTATGAAATTATGATGAACATATTGAATGCAGGAATGTGTTGAATGAATGATTTAATTCTGCTGTATATATCATGTACATTTCATTACGCATCTGTTTATACTTATGAATGTTTTATTTTAAATCAATATTTATATTATGTTCATGGGGTTTAGTTTTCTCGGGTGGTTAGATGTTAGTCGTGTCCTCTCCACTGAGTAAGGGTTGGGGACATGACAGTGTGCTATCAGAGCTCTGGATGTAGCTTTAAGCCTCAATCGGCCATCAAGAACAACCTCTATGATCAGCAAGAAGAAGAGGCAGACATAAAAATTTTCAAAAAAAAATTCTAAGTATTTATCACTCTTCCTTGGCGGTTGAGAAAGCCCCAAGTCGAGCTGCTGTAGTGGTTGAAGAGGAAGAAGAAGAGCCGCAACAATGGCTGTGTTGTTTCCGTTTTACCGGCGCGGTGGGCGGTTATTGTCATTTGAGCTGTAGCAGCGGCAGCAAATAGAAGTAGGAGTCGTTGTAGCGACTAAGTCTCCCGAAGCAAGCTGACACAACGGGTGGAAATCAGTCTTCGAGCCACAGCATTGGTTGGGTCCCAAGGAGCAATCCGCAACGTTAGTGGAGGAAAAAGGAAAGTTTCACCGTGGAAGGAATTTATGAAAAAAGTGTTGATGTGGCGTCTGGAAGTTGGAAAATTTTTCGATACAGAAGAAGATGGAAGAGGTGCTATAGCGGCTGAAAATCAGAAAAGTATCTGCAACAGTGGCGACAGAAAAAGGAAAAGTGAGCCGCTATGTGGCGAAAGAAATTTGAAGATAGAGCCGATGTGCGGTGAAAGAAATTCAAAGTTTTGAGCCGCAACAGCGACAGGAAAAAGAAGATCGGGCTGCAGTTGCGGGTCGGAGTTGGGGAAAGAGCCGCCACGACGGAAGGAAGTAGAGGAAAGAGCCGCTATGGTGGATAGAAGATAGGGAAGGAGCTGCTACGACGGAAGAAGCTTGGAAAGTCTTTTGATGCGGCGACAGAAGGAAAAATAAGATGGAGCTGCTACAGTGGATGGAAGATGAAGATTGAGCCGCTGTAGCGGGTGAACTTCAAAAAAACATTCGATGCAGTGGGTGAAATTTTTTGAAAACTTTGTCGAAACAAAGAAATTTTAGCAGGTTTTTAGTAGGATTTTTAGGGGTCTGAAAAGTGAAAATGGCAGCCTATTTATGCACCATATTGCACGAAATCGATGTATTTACAAAAAAAAAATGAGGGCATTGCCCTCGACCCACCCTGCAGTGGAACCAGGAAGCCATAAGGGGGAGAGCCCCCTTGAACCTCATTGTCCCCTTCAGATAGTCATTCATTATGAAAGACAATTTTGTGTTTTGGGCAAAGTTTTCAATGTATGATTTTCCAAGTGAAGGTAAGTAATTATTCATGTGAATGTTATGCAGCTAACAACTATGTTATTAACACATTTTGGAGAATCTTAGTCACCTTGAAAGCAACATTCCAGATAATGCAGTTGGGTAAAGTGAGTTTTGGTTAAGCTATGAGAACCGACAACATACATGATGATGTACAGAACCCCAATGAGTATGAGGAAGATGCTATGGGGGAAAATGTCCAAGTTGGAAATGCCGAGACAAAGTCTAATGGGAGAAGATTGCAAGAGACTCCCCCAGATTTTGCAGCCACCATGAGAAGCCTAATGGCAGAGATGCAGAGTTACAAGGCAGATAATGAAAGATTGGTTAAGGCTCAGAAGGAGTAGAATTAGGTGAATGTAGCCATGCTACAAAGTTTGATAGACATTTAGAGAAAGATGAACTATGAGGACCGAACAGAAAAGACAAAAGGGAGTAAGTGCTAGAAGAAGAAAGAGATAACCTGGTGAGTCATATGACTCTGAAGGATCTACTGGAGATTCAAGCTATTATTCTCATGAGAATCAAAGAAAGATGCGCTACTAGAACCACTCACGAGATGAATTTAAGAAGGCCTCCTGCCTTTAATGGTGAGGTAAAGACTGGTTGAGAAGCTGAAGCTTGGCTTCTAGGAATGAAGAAATATTTCCAAGTCCAAGACTATTCCAGGAATATAAAATCTAGAGTATCCATTTTCAATTTGACCGGAAGAGCATCCATATGGTGGGAGAATTTCAAGCAAGTAAAGAAGATCAATGAAAGGAAGATTGTGTGGAAGCAGTTCCAGAAGTATTTCAAGGAGAAGTCCCTCTCTGATAGGTACTATGATGACAAGATCAAAGAGTTCCATGAGCTGAGATTGGGATAGTAGACTATGGAAGAGTATGCCAATAAGTTTTTGGAGCTATTGAGGTATGTCAGGTACATAAAAGATGAGAAGGTGAAGATCCAACATTTTCTAAGTGGACTGCCTCAGTCCTACAAAGACTGAATTGAGTTCTATGAACCTAGGACTCTAGAAGAATTTATTAATCTTGCACATTGATCTAGGAACAAATAATCAATCTCATCAAGAAATAATCAACAAATAAATCAGAAATGGTGTTAGTCGAAACCAGAATGGTTTCCTCTCTGTATATTCAATAAAAAATGAATATTTACAATAACAATGTCAAGCAATAGATCGAATCAATGAGGAATTTGAATACCTAAGGAGGTCATTCGAATTCAATGAGTGAGTCTATCTTAACTGACTGTAAGCCATTGGTTCACACTTAGTTAACCACTTGAACAAAACCCTAATTGACTCACCAAACCCTAACTAAAGTCGAAGTGCAATAAATGACTGAATCTCAGCTGAAAGAGATCAAACACATGCCATAGCAAGCCAACCATCAAGTGCTAGTGCTTCAATGACTTCAATAAACCCCGATGAGGTTAAATGAAGCTGAATTGATCATGAGAAGTTAGTGGAGGCACCCCTGTTGACTCCAGATCATTAAATAATAATAAATAATCATTAAATAATATTTTTAATGAGAGGAAGTGCCTTAACTGACTGGTTGAACTGATTATAACCACCAGTTAGCAATTAGGTGCATTAATATCACTCAGATCACCCCCGAAGTGCTCCAGTTAGCCTCCTTGACTGTAGGAGAAGGCTAATTTAGCCTCCTTGACTGTAGGTAGGCGTGGGTGTGACTGGATGATTCCAATTAATGCTTCACTGATGTCAATTAATGTCAATTATACTTAGGATAGTGGTTTAAATAGGCCAATTTGACCAAAAAGAGTGTGTATGGTGGTAAATGTCTCCAACACCCCCCCCTTAAGCTATACTCAGGAAGAGTTAGAAAACATAGATGCATAAAAATGCTAGGGCCCCAGAAAAAAAGGCCATAGGTCACCCTGTACAATAAAGCAGCTGCTTAATATAACCAAGGAAACGGGGAAAACCTCATGGGAAAAATACCCACCTCAAACTAAGCAGTAAATCAAGAATTGGTTCTTCTATGCAGCAGCATCCTGAGATTGTGCATGTGAACCTATGAATCCAAAATAAAAATATTCCTGGAGGAATCTTCCACTTTGGAAGAAGAACAAATGCACTCAACTGAATAAAAAATATAAACAGCTGTACGGTGAAAATTGGACCCATGTAGAGCAACTGAAATCATCTGAAGAAAGAGAAAAGGTTCTTGAGGATTCAAACCATGTGTGGAACACTCAAGAAACTGATATGTTGCAGCCTTGAACAACAAACCATGAGTGGTAAAATCAGCCCCAATTTTTAGGAGCAAGTGTCCAAGCGGATGCAGAATGTCTTCCTCTTTACTAGTTCTGTGAGGAGATGAGCATGTGACCAAAGGTAGAGAAGCCCTGGGACTCTGGAGAGCGAATGCTTGAGCTCCATAATATGATATAGCTTCAGAAATAGCTAATGATTCACAAAATAAAATATCAGCAACCTCATAAGAGGAAACTAACACCAAATCCCCAGCATCAAAATTGAAGAAGAACTGTGGTACTTGATTTTTCACACCGAAATTGGTGAGAGTAGCTACAAGCATGACTGAAAGCTCTTGGATTTTAAAATATGAACAAAATAATATCAGATCAGAATGTAAATCATATCTAAATAAGTTCACAACAGATCCAAAACTGTGAAATGAAATCAAATCCCCAGCAACAATTTTGTAGGAGACTTGCGGTACTTGTTTCTTCACACCATTGATGAGAATAGCTACAAGTAGTATTGAAGGTTTATGAACCTGAAATTTTGAACCAAGAAATATCATATTAGATCCAAATAAGATCATATCAGATACCATTAGAGGAAATTTCAACTCAAAATGGGCCTTTTAACTTTTATTCAAATTCCATGTCATCATGTGTTAGCCAATGAAATTGCTTTAAATTTGAAATACCGTATAGGTATTAAACACTTTTTAATATAAATTTGGGGATAGGTATCATAAAAAAAACTACTTTTTTTGTTTTTATTTTGACATATCTCTCTGTGTTTTTACTCAAATTTCGATCGGGAGAGCTCGTTGGATGCGGAATCTAATTCAGCATCCAACAAGCTCTCCCAATTGAAATTTGAGTAAAAACACAGGGAGATATGTCAAAAATACAAACAAAAAAGTAGTTTTTTAATTTTCTTCCTCCAAAATTAATAAATATTATTTTATTATTTTAACTATTATTTTATTAGTTCATTTTAGGAGGCCCATTTTGAGTTGAAATTTCCTCTAATGAATAAGGTTCATATCAGATCCAAAAGTATGGTCAACCGAGACGGTGGATGCACAATTGTATTTTTCTTCAAAATTCTAGATTTTGGTGCATGCAATCCTGCAGGATTTTGCTCGAAGATTTAAATCATGGGGAGCGAATGTGTCACTCTTATAGTCTGATATTTATTTCAAAATATCCAAGTTTTTACATATTTTCACACCAGCAGCAACATTAGAGGAAGAAAAATCAAATTTCTCTTCACTTTCGGAAGCAATTACTCATAAATTTTGCACATAATTCAAAGGAAAATCATCGGTGAATGTTTGCATGGAAGTGCTGTAGTATTTTTCTTCAATATTAGAGATTCAAATGTCTTCTTCTATTTCAGAAATATGAGGAGATGAGATATCAGAGATCTCATAAAGTGTAACGAACATAAAATATATAAATATTAAAAATAATATTAATAGATGATTATTAATTAATAATTAATAATTATCAAAGAGTCATAACTGTAGGTTGGAAAGTCAAGAATGGACATATATAAGTCCGACCATCGTAAATGTATCATATCTATTCTATCATCAATTTATATATTATTATGGCTTATTTAATATTCCAAGTCTTTTGGTAATATTATTTGTGTAAGCGAATAATTATTTCGCTTCAATGGTATTAGAGCCAACCTGATCCTCTCAGAGCTTCTCTGAACTGTGGTTTTTTAGCCATAAATTCTAGGGCTTCCCTAGATCAAACTTTCCATTATAAATTCTAGGGCTTCCCTAGATCAAACTTTCCATTCCATCACTACCCATTTCCCTTTGTTTCTCCATCTCTCCCCGACTCTGCCCCTCCGCGTTACCATTCCCCGACTCCGCCCCTTCGCGCTACCATTCCCACCTGCGAAACAAATTTAAAAAAAAATTTAAATATTATATATAAAAGTATTATAATATTTACCTTATTAAATAAGGCTCTCCACCACTGTGCTCTCACACGCTCTCCACACCACAGACCTCTGTCAGCTCCCCATTCACCTTCGCGGCCTCCTTCTATCCAGCACCTCGCAGCACCAACTCTCCACCTGTCCCCGACGCACCTGCTCCCTGTGCGCTCCAGATTTCAGCCTGACCTCTGGTTCTTGCTCCACTTGCACTCCCGTGCACAACCTTCCCACTCCTCTTCCATGCCTGCCACTCCATCCACCTTGCCACCAGCCCAAGCTTCCCTCGTGCCTCCTGTGCACCCCACCATCAATCGTCGCCACTTCACCAATCCGCCCTCCCCACTGTCGGGCTCCCTCAACTCCTCCCACCTGCATAGTCCCCACGCCATTACACCACTTCAATCGCCTTCCCACACAGCTACCCTCCTACACCTTGCCCCCACCGTCACTGTTTCCTTCACTACCCAACAAACTCCGCTCCACTCCACTCCACCAGCTCTACTCCTGCCTACGCACCGCTCCACTCCTGCCCATACATCACTACCAGCCAGCCCCACGCACCTTCCCTTCCAGGAGCCTTTGCCCCTCCAACAACCACCAACTCCATGGCGTCGCTCTGCCTTAGACTCCAACTCCACAAACTCCACGTAACACTAAAAAATTCAAAAAAA